>CM063501.1:121247293-121269793 GCA_032207245.1 Pardosa pseudoannulata | reverse complement strand
AAATAAAACCTATCATTTTATATAGTTATCTTCATATTCATATGGTTGTCGATATGAATGTGTGTTTCTGTTTCATACAAAACTATGTGGTTTGTCATAAATTTCCTTAATTTTCGAAAACATTTATTACTACCAACAAAATTAGCACTGTTGCTGTCAAAACCTGTGCTTCCTATTCTATCACGTAATATGACAAGATCTGTTAACTTTGCTAATCAACGTACAGTAGTAATACAGTAATGCAATTTAGGGTTAAGCTTATATTTTACAATAAAAAAAGTTTGAGCAAATTTAATATAAGACAAATTCGATTATAAAAACTGAATAATGTTATAATACGCTTATGATAGAAATATATAAACATGCCAATGACTCGAACTGAACTGTGACGAATTTAGAGAGTTATTCACGAAAAATAAATCTTTGTTTAAAAGTAATATATTAAGTTCACCGTAGCGAAGCACGGGCAAACTTGCTAGTTTAAATATATATTTTACATTTTACCTTTTTTTCCGTTTTTTACTTAGTATTTAATGACTTTTAACATTGCAAAACTGAATACTATGTTATTTAAACTTTTTTTTTGTATGAAAAATTTTAAAAACAGGGATCTACAAACAATCCTAAGTGACAGTCCTTTCACTCGTAGTGACTCATTTGCCGTTTTGGAGGATTTTTCCGGAATGTGAAAAAAAGAAACATCGACAATTTCTTTGTCAGAAATGTCCTCCTCATCAGAAGAATCACTAGATCCATTATGAACATAAAGAAAAATCAGAATATATTATAGTGTCACTATTACTAATATCCTAATCTGTTTCAGAATCAAAATCTGAAATATTTCGCGTCCTTTCTGCTATTTCAAGCTCAGTTAAACACTTTCGACACTTCGAAAATCTAACAATAAAAAGAGAAAAAAGAATTAAGTCTGTCAGATCTAATTCTGTACAAAAAACTGGACTGCAAACCGAAATACACAATGCTTTAGCAAAAATAAAACTCCCCTGCTTACATAAACAAACACCACGTGGGAATTTAAAGAGCCGTCATAAAACATGTCAATCGGAAACATTCCTTTTCCCTCATGTTTATATAATCTAAAACCATTTTTATTTGTATCATACTACTCTCCTATTGAGTACAAGGTCAAATCTACATGTGTATAAATCCACATGGACATACAATGCCATCTTGTGTTAAAGCTTATAGCTTATAACTTATAGTATAAAAATGTTCCACAACACTGGCACACATATGTGACGGTCGGGGGTGAAAAAGAAAACGCTCTGGCACTCCGGGCCGGGAAGTGAGTGCGTTTCTTGCTGGCACGTATTTGTGACAGTAGGCGCGAAAGGGTTAAACATAGTTAAAAACCTACAGCAAGTTAATACTTCCAACTAGTGTTTTCATGTATTATTCATTCCATTCTCTCCTCTTTCCAGAGTAACAAGTCATTGTCTTATATCTTAAATATAAGTTGTGTTCCACTATGGACTCGTCGTTCTCTTCAGTGGCACCACGAACGCCAACTCCCTAGATTTTTTTATTTTCTATTAACCCTCCGAGTGAAACACACCGATTAAAAAAAGTCTCCATAAAATACGCTAAAGGTTTATTGTGCCAATGACCAATGCGTTCTATGATTTTTTACTTCACCCTTTGTCGACTAGAATGGAATATGGAAAACCCACTCTAGTTACTGTTTCTTTACTTCCGGTTATAAATAGATACATAAATAGATATTATAGATAGTCAATTTTTAATACACATAAATCTCGTTAAGTCTCGAAGATCATCCCATAAGAAATAATGGATTCTAAAAGTACAAATAAAAATATTCTTTAAGAAAATTATTTATATTATTTTACGATAGTTATCCAAGATATTTAGGTGGTGCAATTAGGGATACATTTGTTGCCGGAAACGAAATACTTCGAAATAGAGATTTACAAAGCCATGAAAAGCTATCAGCGTTTTTGTGCCTCAAGGAGTAGGGGTGCGTCCCTCAATAAATGTTAGTGAAAGAGGGATGCAGTTTCTAAACAATCGACCTGACCCTCCTACCTCAAACACTGGCAGAAATGTACATTACATCCATTTTCGGAACGTTTTTGAAGTTCTAAAATTGTACGTGACAACCGCTTTGAAGACGTCATCGGTTTGGCGGAATTTTACCTTCGAACCGCTTAGAGGGTTAAGCCCTAGAAATTAAAAATAATAGGGTTTTTTTTCACGTGTAACCGGCTAATTAAATTTCGCCGTGTTACATATGTATAGCACATATACTTATTACATATTCTTCTCTTTTTACGTATAACCTTCTATTTTATATTATTCACAATACTAACAGTATGCGGAACAAAGGCAAGGTAATTGCATTAGAAGCATCCGCTCTGAATGCAGCGACTAAAGTATTATCTAAAATATCTTCATGTAAACAGCTTTCCTTCCATAGAATACAAGTTGCAGTATTAGCACAGGGTAAGAACGTGACATTATCTTGGAAAACATTCGCGAATGACTGACTATGAACGTGAATAAACACAATCCCTCCAGTATTAAGTCAGAGGCGTAATAACGTTTATTGGGCCAGAATTTCGTTACGTCAAGTTGCGTTTTGGTAAGACAATATCAGGAGATAGGGAAATAAAGGATAGGAATAAATTAACCCTTTTGTGTTGGCAGAACAATGCTCGACTGTAACTATTTCGAAATTTTCTCAGAGGAGGAAATTGTGAATATATGAATCACCTCGATGACGTTCAATTCACTGCTCTAATTTAGTATTCCATTTATTATTGTTAATAGTTGTTTTAGATTTAATAAAAAGCATAAATCTACATTCATATCAGATTAAATTCACTGGTACTACTAATAATATGTTTTCGTTTAATAAGTTAAAATATATATTTGTTTAAACAGTTGCAAACTGTTCTACAGTTTATTGAAAATTTTCTAACACATTTTCCATATACTCATTTTGCATTCCATTTATGGTAATAGTTGTATTTCATCTAATAAAAAGCAGAATTTCTACATTAATTTCAGTTTATACTAATTGGTACTAAAATAAAATGATTTAGTTTAATAAATTAAAATATATTTGTCTAACCAGTTACAAGTTTGTGGATTTTTAATTATTTTCTAATTCGAATTTAAAAGTGTCTGTTTATATTCCATTCATTATTGTAAATGGTTCTTTTATATCTAATAAAAATCATAAATTCTACATTCATTTCTATTTAAATTCTTCGGTACTAAAAATAATATGCTTTGGTTTAATACGTTAAAATGTATTTTTATTTAAACAGTTGCAAATTATTTTGTGGTTTTCAGAATATTTTCTAACACGTTTTTGAAATCCTCATTTTCCATTCCAATTATTAGTATAAATTATTGTATTAATCTAATACAAACCAAAAATTCTACATTAATTTCAAGTTATAATAATTGGTACTAAAATAAGATGCTTTAGTTTAATAAATTAAAATTTATTTTGTCTAACCAGTTAAAACTATTTTGAATTTTTTAATTAATTTCCAAATCGAATTTAAAAGTTTGTTTTTGTATTCCATTTATTATTATAAATGGTTGTTTTAGATTTAATAAAAAGCATGAATCTACCTTCATTACAGTTTAAACTTATTGGTACTAAAAGAAAAATGTTTTGGTTTAATAAGTTAAAATATATTTTTGCTTATACAGTTGCAAACTATTTTATGGTTTTTAAAATATTTTCTAACACGATTTTGAAATTTTCATCTTGCATTTCATTTATTATTGTAAATGGTTTTATAACATCTAATAAAAAGTATAAATTCTACATTCTTTTTAGTTTATAATAATTGGTACTAAAATAAGATGCTTTACTTTAATAAATTAAAATATATTTTGTCTAACCAGTTACAAACTATTTTGCAGTTTTTAATTCATTTCTAAATCTAATTTAAAAGAGTCTTTTTATATTCTATTTATTATCATAAATGGTTGTTTTAGATTTAATAAAAAGTATAAATCTACCTTCATTACAATTTAAACTTATTGGTACTAAAAATAATATGTTTTGATTTAATAAGTTAAAATATATTTTTTTCTTATACAATTGCAAACTATTTTACGGTTTTTAAAATATTATCAAACACGATTTTGAAATTTTCATCTTGCATTTCATTTATTATTGTAAATGGTTTTATAACATCTAATAAAAAGTATAAATCCTACATTCTTTTTGTTTGTACTAGTTGGTACTAAAATAAGATGCTTTAGTTTAATAAATTAAAGTATATATTGTGTATCTAATTACACACTATTTTGAGGATTTTAAATTAATTTCTAATTTGAGTGTAAAAGCGTCATTTTGTATTCCCTTTATTATTGTAAACTGTACTTTTATGTATAATAAAAATCATAAATACTACATTCATTTCAGTTTATAATAATTGGTACTAAAATAAGATGCTTTAGTTTAATAAATTAAAATATATTTTGTCTAAACAGTGAAAATCTATTTTGCAGTTTTTAATTAATTTCTAAATCGAACTTAAAAGAATCGTTTTATATTCCATTTATTATTATAAATGGTTGTTTTAGATTTAATAAAAAGCATAAATCTTCCTTTATTACAGTTTAAATTTATAGGTACTAAAAATATGTTTTGGTTTAATATGTTAAAATATATTATTTTTTTATAAAGCAAACTATTTTACTGTTTTTAAAATATTTTCTAACACGATTTTGAAATCCTCATCTTGCATTCCATTTAGTAATATAAATGGTTGTATTATATCTAATAAAAAGCATAAATTCTACATTCTTTTTAATTTGCACTAGTTGGTTCTAAAATAAGATGCTTTAGTTTAATAAATTAAAGTATATTTTGTGTAACCCGTTACACACTATTTTGCGGATTTAAAAAATATTTCTAATTTCAGTAAAAGCATCATTTTGTATTCTCTTTATTAGTGTAAATTGTTGTTTTATATTTAATAAAAAGCATAAATTCTACATTCACTTCTGTTTACACTGATTGATAAAATAAGAGTTTTTTGTTAAGTAAATTAAAATGAGTTTTAGTTTTATCTGTTGTAAACTATTTTCCAGATTTTAGAATATGTTCGAAGTCGTCTTTGAAAACCTCCTTTTATTCTTCCATTTAATCTTTAAAATAGTTGTTTTATATTTTACTTTTATTGGTACTATAGTAAGAGTCTTTCGTTTAATAAATAAAATATTTTTTAGGTTAATTCGTTAGAAACAGTTTTGGGGTTTACAATATATTTTCTAACATGACATTGTCCCTCATTTTGTATTCCATTTAACATTATTGTAAGTGATTGCTCTAGATCAAATAAAAATCATAAAGTCTATATTAATATCAGTTTACATTTATTAAAATGGTAGGAACGTGAGTACTAAAATGAATGAAAGTATATTTTAGTTTAATCAGTTAGAAAATATTTTGCAGGTTTTAGAATATTTGCTAACACGAATTCAAAAGCATAACGATAAATTTATTATTGCAAATAGCTGTTTTTGACCTAATTTAAAATCATAAAAAACTCTTTCATTTCAGTTTGCAATGACTGGTGCTAAAATAAGAGGCTTCTCTTTAATAACAACCAAACCTCATTTAGATAATCTTAAGTATATTTATATACTGAATTTATTTTTTTAATTGAAAGACATCTGATTTATTATGGTATACGTAAAAATCGAAGCGTAATAATAAAATGAGTAATAATAAAATGGAATATGCTACCCTTATGAATATAAAGGTTGAGTTTTGGGGAGGTGAAGGACACAAAATCTTGATCAAATTATATTTTTGCTATGTTATTTATATTAATATATTTTCAAAATAATTAGACTCACATTTTTCTCCTGAATATATATTTCTAATGAACGTTCAAAGATAGAAAAATTATTTTAAATATAAAGTTATTATATTTTTAGTTCTGAAACTACAGATAGCTTTTAATTTTGGACTAATAATTTAAAACATCATTGCACGTATTTTTTTAAAAAGAAATGTAATGGATTTATTTGCTATCATATGTCATCACATTACACATAAATTTTGTAACAATTATAGAAATTACTACTCATTCTCATTTTAGTTGATATATTTACCCAAAAATACAATTCATGTATGAAAAATCAGAATTCAAAAATCAGAAAATGAAGATCGAAATAAAAAATATAAATAATAACAAATATTTAATAAAATTGTAATATTTACCCTCGTTAAAAATTAATAATTGTTCCAAGATCACTTAAAAATTATACCTTCCCCCCACATTTTTCTGCCAATGATTTTATTGTCCGGTTGAAGTGAAAATCCCCCGTAAGATTGCAGTCTATCATATAGTGGTGAGGGTTTTCTACTGATCCAAAATTGCAATTGGGAGCTGTAGTATCGGCCAGGTGAAACCTGTAACGGGAGCTGGGAAAGGGGCCGTTATAGGATGTCAACCGACTCAAAGAGTCTATTTGTGGAGATTCTTCTAACCAGAGAATAAAGTTGTCGGCCTGTAGTCACAGTGTTTCAGATATTTTGCAATCTAACAGCAGTTTACGGTGGAATTGTTTCTTAATGTAAGATTTTGCCAGTGGCAGCTAGTGTTTTGATGAGATTGTTGTTGCCGCTTTTGCTAGCACGTTAACTGCCTCGTTGTCAACTATTCCGCTGTGAGAATTAATCCAGGTGACTTCAACCGATATCTCTTTTCCGTTTCAGGGATTTTAGAGAGCCTGAATCTCTTGGGTCAGTCTGTTGGTATGGACAAAATGTTTTATGGTGTGGAGGCTTGACTGCCATCTGACAGCACTATTACTGTACGTGTGATGGGTTTTCTTGGACCCATTTAAGTGAATTATGTATGGAGTAGAGTTAGGCATGGAAAACCGTTTCATGAAGGTCTTGTGATCATTGTTGAAAATGTTGTCTTCCATCGTCCGCCACAAATGTTGCTCCGGTTCCTGTTGCTGTTTTGGAGCCATCCGTAAAAATGTTGATTGCTGAGAAGTCCAGCACGTTTTCTAATTTTTCATTGAAGGCTCGGTCCGGAGGGATCAAATGGAGGGTGTTTTCAGACTAAAATGTTAATTGTTCATTTTAAGCAGAAGTAAAACAACTATCTCAAATCGGCAATCTATATAACGGAAAATCTAATTAACTGCTATTATCTCCAAACCGAATTTCAACAACCCAACTTAAAGATATTGGCCCACATTGGCTTATCATTGTTAACAAAGGCTTTTAAACACTTTTCTTTTAAAAAAAATACTAATTATCGAGAATAATTTTAAATGTTCTTTTTGTCTATTACTAAAACTTACCTACTTAAACTTTTACCTCGTTAAGAGTAAATCAACTATTGGCTACACATTTTACAAGTTGAAATGGGGTTTTACATCACCTCTAATTTGTGAGGTTTGGTTTGGTTTTGGAGCACTACGGTCTACGTTTTGCAACACGAGGGCTAATGAGACCGGGACCTACTGCTTAAAGCCGATTCCGAACGGCTACGAACAATCATGCCATAGTGGGATTCGAACCCACGAACTCCGGTTCCGAAGGCCAGAACCCTAACCATCCGGCCATCGTTCGGGCGAGTTTGTGAGGAGCACACAGTTTTCCACCTATCAGGTGGTTAGTTTCTGTGCATGCAGAACTGTTATGAATTCCACTTTATAATTGCAGTATGCACTCTATGTAACGAAAAGTTTCAATATATAGTATATTAATGCCGACGGTCACAGCCTACAACAATACCATGCAAAACTAAATTAACAATGATTTCTAAGCAGTTGGCAAATTTAATTCTTAAAGAAAATGTAGTATTGAACATTAATAGCACAAACGAGAACCACGCACTTTAATAGAAAGGTTTGAGAAGTTTAGAGTGTCTCCGGATGTTTAATACATAACAGCCGATATTATACGGTGCAATACAAATGCATTAAAAATATTACATACAAGAACATTATATACAAATAAAATCAAATGTAAAACATAGAAATACATTGAAGAAAGAAACTGAATAACATATTTGCATGAAAATCATATTAAACATGGTACAGGGAAAGTTTTATATACAAAGACTTTGGAATATTCCGGACTCAGCATTATTGCTTGCATGCTTTTCTCATTTTCTATGAGAAAGCTGAGGAATTTATTTCGTTTGGCTGAGAGAGTTTTTTGTAGTTTTGTTGATCAGCCCAAGTTGTCTCCAAGTCTGGTCTAGAGCGGTTGTTGGCTAATCCCGTTTGAGGATGCAGTCTAACAAATAATGATCGGGCGTACCAGGGCCTACAAAAACACAAGTAAATGAAGTATTGTAAATGCTACTTATTTTGATGTAAGAAGAAATACCTGTGAAACATAACAATTATTTATGCCTCCGGTAATCATCAATGACCAGTACCTGATCTATATGTACAATACGGTTACCTTAAAAAACAAAATGTTTTTAAATGTTAAAGTCAATTCGAGAATGATTATTCTTATGATGAATCACACAGAATAAAAAATAATATATAATACAGTACGTGAGAAATGAAGTCCTGTATTATACACATCAATTTTTTTCATAGTTAAAGTTCTAACAAGATTACATTTTTAAGAAGGGGGAAAAAGGTCAGACAGTGGCCGAATTGGTAGGGTGGAGTCCAGGTGTTCATATCCGGCTGAAAATTTGGATATTCACATTCATTATTAATATCCTTTCAGCAGTTGAACACAGTATAAATAGGTCTCATATTGCAAAACGCTGGCCGAAGTATTATGAACCAAACAAAATATATTAACACAAATGAGAGTGCTTGCTTTAATAGTTATTACTGACATTTAAATGTAGTTACATTATTGATGTCTAAACAATTTATTAGAAATTTCACAGGTTTCGAGAAATATTCAGATGCAGATTTAGTCTGTTGGAAGTTAAAGTACAGGACCTGTTAAAATAGGCATTGTCTCTCTGTTTCTCTCTTTATTGCTTTGAGAATAAATACTTCTGTAGCGCCTTAATTAAAACTGTCAAAACTTTCGTCTTTGTTATATTGACATTTAAACTTTCCACCTCGTTTTCTGATTTATTGTTAAAAATGGGCAATCTTCTTGCCGAAGAGAATGATGTTGTTTATTTACGGAAGAAATATTCGATTATTACCCGCAAAGTCATAAGATGGATGGACTCATAATTATCTTTAGATGGAAATGGAAATAAATAAATAAGTACAAGAATAAATGTAAGACGGATATTATAAAATTTAGATGTTGCTAAAATTATCAAATGCAAAAGCTTAATTTTATTTACTGTTCTGTTAAATTCCCTACATTCATGCATGTAATTTACAACATTATACCCATAAAAATTAATTACTATTCATATTCAATTCCGATTAGGCAGTTAATATTCGGATAAAATTTTAATAGTTTTTAGTATTAATTAAAACATTAATATAATATTACGTATACACTTTCTGTACTAGTGTCTTCTCTCCAAATCTTTTATGTATCAAATATTTAACTATACCTTTTACAGACAAGAAAAAGATTTTGATCGAAAGAATCTACACACAAACATATAATTTTATATATTTTAGTATATAATGTTACGAATCTGCGAAAATTGCTTGAGTTTAGCATGGGACTCTATGGATATCTCGCCAAATTGGCGAGATATAGGCTCGTTGGCGATGGATTTGGCAACCTATTTTTGTCGCCAAGTTCATCGCCAAGTTCGTCGCCAAGTGTCGCCAAATGTCGCCAAGTGTAGCGTCACGTGGCCACTTCCGGTTCCGGCTTCTGGAGTGTTCTGGCAGTTTCTGTGAGCCTATATAAGGCAGACGGAGTCCCATGCAGGGCAGAGAGTCGTTGAGAGAATATCTCGGTATAAGAGGAGTACGCACGGTGTGTTGTGCTTGATGCGGAAAGTCTTGCGTGAGCCGACGGCTTTGGGCTCAAAATTGTTCCGCGGAGATTTTGACGTTGTATTTCTTCCAATAAAGTATTTGTCTTCGTGCTGCAGTCTTGCTTGCTTGCTTAAAGTCCATTCAATCCCTGAACCCAGCAGTTTTAGTTTTGGAAGTTCGTAACAATTTGGTGTGGATTGAATGGTGAAGACAAGAGCGATGGCTGAGATGGAAATGAAACAATTTTTTGAACTTATGCAAAGCATAAAAAATGGACAGGAAGAAATAAAGGCAGGCCAGAGAAATCTAGAAGAAAGATTAGAAGAAATGAAGGCTGACATCGTAAGCGTGTTAAACACTAAAGTAGACATTATTTCAGAGAAAGTAAAAAAAAATGAGGTTTTCCAAATTTCTTCAGAAAGTGGTGATGGAAATGGATTCTTTGTTGAAGCCTATGTAAATAATTTATCCTGCCTTTTTTCATTAAGTTTTAAATTGTGTCATTCCTCATCTAATTCACTGAAAGGAATTTAGTAAATTGTCACAATCAATCCAGTTTGTTTATTGATGTACTATCCGGTGATAAACCCAAAATGATTCAATTATTTAAACAATTTCACTCAATTATTTCAGTGTATTGTGTAATAATTTTCCGTTCTGACGGGACGGTAAGTAAAATGTTTATACATAATATCTAGCTTTCCGTAAATGAAAATTTAAAAAGACAAAAAACAACTGTTAACAACTTATATTTTTTATGGAATAGATTTTAATTTTGGTGAAGGTGAGCAGCAGTTGCTCAGTCGGCAAAATCAAAATGCTTGTAAAAAGTGTGTTGTGAGTTTTAGGCTCGGGTTGGCCAAATATCCGCCGTGCTCATTAATGGCGTTGGGTCGTATTAAATAGGTTCGTAGTCGTAATGTCCTCCAAGCTTTCAAAGAATACCTTGGGAAGGGGCAGGGAGAATATTAAGGGGTTTCCTTGGTCTCAGATTCTAAATTAATAGTACTTACATTTTGTAACTCAGAAGGATTAATTTAGGTTGCATAAATAGTGACCCCATATTAAAAAGACCAACAAATATCTGGAACTAGTAATGGTGAATGCTCCCAGCATAAGAAATAATAATAAAAGAAATTCTTAAAAGTAGATAGTTTTTTTGTAATCAATGACCAAAATCATACAAATTATACATCTACTACTATTTTTAATTTTGTTTATGGTGAATGCTCCCAGCATAAGAAATAATAATAAAAGACATTCTTAAAAGTAGATAGTTTTCTTGTAATCAATGACCAAAATCATAAAAATTATACATCTACTACTATTTTTAATTTTGTTTAAAGATTAACATTTTAGAATAATCCATGCATAAAAAAGTAATTTACTATTTCCCTAGTTATACTGACAGCAACGAGGACTAGTATCTAAATACAAAACTTTAAATCAATCTACTGTACTAACATTTGATAGTAAATTTTATTCATATATGTCTCCTCATGACAGTTCATTAATAATGAGGACTTACTGTAATGTGTAATTTTGAAACTCCATAGTTGATTTTTTGCTTGCAAAGCAGGATCGAAAATACTTACAGAAGAGGCCACTCAAGAAGAAGTTACGTAAACAGCGATGTCTCTGTAAATCACCATTTATAATTATACACACACACGCACATATACACACAAACACACACACACATACACACACACACACATATATATATATATACATATATGTATATATATATGTATATATATGCATATGTATATATACATATAAATATATATATATATATATATATATATATATATATATATATATATATATATATATATATATATACATATATATATATATATACATATATATATATACATATACATATACATATATATATATATATATATATATATATATATATATATATATAAATATACATATATATATATGTATATATATGTATATATATATATATATATATATATATATATATAATATATATATATATATATATATATATATATATATAAATATATATATATATATATATATATATATATATATTAATATAAAGGTGTGTATAAATAATATAGTAAATGCATCTGCATAATATCTAGTATTTTCCTGGTGAATGTGAAAAAATATAAAAATTACAAGAAGTTTTATTGCATCTCAAAACGAAACATTCAATTATTAGAAACTTGGGTAATCTAAACTAAGCAAACCTATACTTTAAAACTTACATTGACATTTGACAAAGGGGATGTTAATTTTAGTACCTGTTGTAATCTGCATTTTCTCTTTATGCATCATGCGTAGAATAGGTGCTTAATGAAACCTGTCAAGACCTCCGGCTTTACTTCTATTGACTTAAATATCTCTCCCACTTTTGCAGAGTTTCAGAAACATTATCATTCTTTAAGGCAGGATGCCCGAAAGAATGATAATGTTTGTTTACGGAGATACCATCCTGTCAGTGATTCAAACTGCTGGAAAGGAGGAATTCTTAATCATATTTAAATAAAATTAGCCCCGGAATCTAGAATTTTTAAGCATTTTCTAATCTGAAAACATTTGCATTTGGCCTTTAGAAAGATTTTCATTTATTTTCGTAAGAAAGGATTATTTGCATTTCAAAGCATTTCGCCCTCAAAGCTATTTACATTTCGTTTTTGTGCAAAAAATAGAGGATGCCTTTCATTTCCAATTAGAGGAATATATACAGCATGCATTTAAATATAAATACAAACATTTTGAGGCATGTTCAAAACTGAATTTTTGTATAGCACAGAAAAACGACACACACTTTTTTATATTTATTTTTAAAGCGATAAACTTTTACTTTATTCAAGCTAGTTTTTTAGAGAATGTGATAAAGTACTTTATTTGCTGCATTAAAGGAAATATCCCTGTTGTATTAAAAGAATACAAATTAAGAAATTTGAATTTTTAATTACATATTTTATTCAAATGGATTGCTGTTATCAAATTACTCACAATTTAGAATAACAACTATATAAGTATTTCAAAGGTGCATATAAGTATATATATTTATCTCCTATATAATAATATGTCCTCGATTTTATGAATCAATTGTACCTGGAATAAATAGATGCATCCATATTGGATCTTTGATGAGTTAGGGTTAGCAACATTCGAAACACACCCCTTACCCCGTTTTCTAGGATTTTATAGCATTATTTTTTTAATGGCCTATTATATACATACATACATACATACATACATACATATATATATATATATATATATATATAACACACACACACACACATATATGTATATATTTACTATATTTATGTTAAACTTTTTTTATTGTTCAGAGGACATTTAAAATGTAATGTCTTACTTTCAGTCATATAGATATTTGCTTTTTTAAAACCTTGATTTCTTATTATAAATGTACTACAGACTATTTTAAATGAAAGAAGTGAATGGACTGCATTTTAAAATTTGTGTTAATTTATAATGATGTCTCTTAATATTCTTAAGAATCAATTTTGATATAGGAATTAAACTGCATTTCATCCTTTCCAGAGCCTTAGAGTTTTAAACAAAGACTGAAAAAGCTTTTAAGGGTAACAAATGTGCATTCGTTAGCCGATATATCCTCTGAAATGTTTCCAACGAAGTAAATCCGATAATCGTATGTTTGCTCTTTTCTTCTCAGATCTCCCGAAAAAGTGATTTTCAATCTGCCATTAGAGAAATTTCTTAGCCGAAAGAAAAAGAAGCGTATTGCGCTAATATCTTGAGAGCATATGTTGCCATGTTTTATTCTATTAATGGATATTTTCCGAAAGGACTTTGTGATCGTTTGGGACAGATTTTCAGTTGAAGGGTAAAAATTTATGTTATTGGAAAGAAATTTTCTTCATATAATTTTCTCGTCAATTATGTGTCTGAAATTTTCATTAAGAGTAGATGTGTCAGCTTTCATTTTCTTTTCTGATGATAAATTGTTGCTAAAGTTTTAATGTCTAAAATTAAAAACTTTGAAGGAATTCTTGTACATTTTTATACATACTTCAATACAAATGTGTAATTCAAGTACAATATTTATATTTGTATACTACGATATGAATTTTACAAATTGTTTATTATTTTTAAAATCTAAATACAATTAAACCTGGAACTCTTTTATTTTAAGCAGTATATTTTTAAATGGATGTAATATCTGTAAAATCTTTGAGACTAAGAAACTTAATTAAAATATAAAGAAAAATTTTTAGCTATTAATTTTCAAACATAGAATTTTTCTAAATTTGCAGAATTTGCAATCTGGGAAATCAAATAATTAAATAAGCTACTTCTATTTAAAATTGAATCTTGAAAATTGAATCATTTCCCTTCATTTAAAATTGAAAATATAAATTTGATAACTGAAAGTTTGAAAATTAAATTAATTATCGGTTATTATTATTTTCTATAGAAATGCTTATACATTTTAATGTCTTACCTTTAAAGGTAACAGCATTAGTTCTACTGACTATAAGAATAATATTGTATAGTTTAAAAACAAACTTCAAGATAGTACCTTCAAATAAGTTACCCAGGTGCGTACAAAGGCTAAAGCGGGCCCAAGGCAACATTATAATTCTGGGCCTATTCTTCAGTCGTGACACATACTTTGCATTTGGTAGTTTAGTTTTAAAGCATATAGTATGTTGTTCTATTTACTTATCGGATTCCAAGAAAAAATGAAAAAAATAATATACATGTAAAAAAATGAAATAAACATAATTTATTAAAACAAACAATAATACTTAAACCAATATACTCAGATTGATTAGTTATATTGCCCCTTTTCTCACTTTTAATTCTGCAAACTCGTCAATTAGTTTGCCCTAATTAATAGAGTTATTTAATAAATCTTTTTAGATATTAAATAATGATAAACTATTTAATTTTTGTTGGCCTAATGTTGATCTTAAAATATTTTTTGTTCTGGCCATTACTGAGAATGATCTTTCACCGTTTGCGTTGCTAACTGGAAAGGTTAAATACATTCTTAGAATTATGTTTAAATTAGGGAATGTTGTAATAATATTATTTTACCTGAATAAATGACCACGTGGATACTGGCGAAATAATATTTTCTGTACTTATAAAAGTCTTAAATTGTAATACTTTATTTTTTCAGTTCTGCTGAGTTTAAATTTTGTTCATAACATTTTAATTCCATTATTGAAGAGTCACTAACATCAGTATCATGAAAAATAGTTTTGAATTTATTGTTAATAATTTTGATAAGTGCGAGGCTCGATCGTTTTTATACACATCGACACTCGAGGGCTAACCTAATTTTCGGGCCCTAGGCAAAGTGCCTAGGTTACCTAGGCTTTAGTCCACCCCTGTTTTTTCCTCTAAAGTTTTTTCAGACCTTCACAAAATAATTCTATCAGTCATAATATGTCGTCTTTGGTGACTTATCCACTCACATTCTAAATTATTATGTAAATTTGTATTTTTGTTGAACAAACTTGTTTGCTTAGATATTTGCATAAACTAATTTTACTGTTAACTGGCACTTTTCACATTAAGATAAAAACACAAGCAGAAGAAGACACCATGACTCTCAACACTCTCGTATTGTATCCAGTATCCTACTCGCCTACTGTTACGTTTTTCAAGTACCCGTCCGATGAAAGAGGGATTGATGACGTCTCCAGAAGGTTAGTAATTTTTAAAACATTCGCTACCAAACTGAGGAAGAGGTGAAGTGGATAGCTTGGCATTTTCTACTTTCTTCAAGGTAATCTTGGAATGTTTAATGTGATGGAACAAGAACTGATTGCGTGTTCCGCAATACGCAAAGCACCAGTTGTATTTAATAATAAGTTTTAATTTAAAGCTAGTTAAATATTATTTTTAGTTCAAGTTGAAATTATTTATTTTATGTTTACAAGATTAATATAATTTGTTTAGTAGTAGTAATAAACATTGATATTTGGTATCTTCTGTTGTCATGTTGTAGAAGCAAAATAGTGGTAGATTAGCAAACAGATAAGACAGCCTGGTACGATTCAATTACTTTTAATAATACAACTCTACGGTGCTATATAACTTTCTATTAATTTTTCGAACTACCTTAGAGCGCTGCCTATACTTCTATGATTATGCGTTACAAACCTCATCACCTCTACGACTTACGGTTTGTTAGCGTTGTAACAATCTAGGCAGCCTGTAGTCTGAATAAATTATTTTCTATTCCTAAATTTTGTCTATACATCACGAAAATGTATTTGCAAATCAAACCAAATAATTTAAAATTTTGAAAAACAGCAAACATTTCGAGCGAGTTTATAGAGATGCTTCGGACCTTGACCGATCGAATATATTTAAACACGACTTTAAAATTCTTATGTACCACGAATAATTCATTGTTTTTATGATTTTATTTTTATTTTGCCCTCTTACTATATATAATTCGCACTCTTGTTTATATCGGAAAGGTTAATTAGTTTTGAATTTTAGTGATAAAGGCAAATCGAATTCTACGTTGAGACGCACGAGGGAAGTGTTTTAAAAGAAGCCACAATGTAGATGGATGTGTGTTATATCTACGAATTTTAATCTTATTTATTTTATTTGTGAAAAAATGGACGTATGTAGACGAGCGCCTTTCGAAGATCTCTCATTTCGAGAAAGGTATAATTATCGGGTTTCACAAATGTGGCCTATCCTTAAGGGATCTAGAGATCTGAAGTATCCAAAATCGACAGTGGCCCATGTGATTAAAAAGTGGAAGCTGAATGGTGATTATAGGAATGTGCCCCGAATAGCAGATCAACGAAACGGGGAGATCGAGAACGACAAGTCCTGTCCAGAGAAATTCGAAAGAACCACACCCAACCTACTGCTCTGATGCGAGGAGTTTCAACAGGCATCCGGGAGTATTGTTTCAATGAATACCATCCGTAAGGAAGCACATGTGCTTGGTTTTCATAGTCGTGTTGCTGTCCATAAGCCTTTAATCACCAAGTCCAACCACGCTGCTCGGTTAATGTGGTGCAAAGCACATCGAAATTGGACCGTAGATCAGTGCAATAGTTCTAAAGGCAGACGCCAGTCCCAGACTTTGTGTCTGGGAATGGCGTCTGCCTTTAGAACGTCTCCTGCCAGAATGCATTGTGCCAACAGTCATGCTCGGTGGAGGTAGAATTATGGTCTGGTTGTGTTTCTTCTGGTTTGGACTGGGACCCTTCTTCCGCATACATAGTAAGCTCAACGCCGATGCCTATTGCACTATTTTGGACTACAATCTGCTGCAAATACTGTGGCAGTTTTACGGGTTAGACCCCTGTTACTTTCAGGGCGACAATGCCAGTTTTCATGTTTCGAGGTTAACCAAGGCTTGGTATTGTGTCAATGGAGTTCATCGAATGGACTTTCCTGCCCATAGCCGGGACCTGAACCCTATCGAGAACCTGTGGGACGAGTAGGATCGCTGAATTAAGGGGTGCACTACCCTCCGAAATCGGTGAAGTAACTTGTATGTCTACTCCAAGCCGAGTGGAAGACAATACCACTAGCTGTAATACAAAGACTTGTGAAAAGTATGTCCCGGAGAGTTCACGCTGTAATTGTCTCTCGTGGAGGCTCTACCAACTATTGATTTTGAATAAAGTTAGTTTTTCTGAACTTTAGTTTTTCTGCCTTTAGCTTTTCTTGCCTCTCGTGGAGGCTCTACTAACTATTGATTTTGAATAAAGTTAGTTTTTCTTTTCTATTACAAGTGTCCAAATACTTATTGGTAGAATGTGTATATATGTGTGTATTTATGTGTGTTTAAAGACCAATTTAGACTACTAAAAATGTAAGAGAATAATTGGATTAGGTACAGTTGTGAGCAAAAATGATCAAGAGCACAAGGTACAGAATTTTGAATAATACAACAACAGTTTGTTCTAGTATCTTCTCCCGAAGTTTTCTGGGGTATAGGAAAAAAAGATTTAAAGGTGTGTGGGCCAAGTAATCAAGGGTTTAGGTGTCAGTCACGTGATAAACTACAAAACTAAAGAAGAGTATCAAAATTATATAAAAAATCGCTGTAGTTAGCAGGTGTTTGGTGTTTTCGTGCCTGTCAAATCTATAGAAAGATTGAGAGATATTAGCCAAGATTTCTATAAAAGTATAGAATCACCGAAAATTATTTTAGGATACATTTATAACTGCGTTGGTTAAATTTTATGTTAAAACCATCATTACACAATCTCACATACATACCTGTATAACTGTGTGTGTATTGCAAAATCTTAAGTTAAAAAGCAATGTATAAATTTAAATAAATAGAGAAAAATCTACTTTTGCAATATCTTGAATCACTAATTTGACCCGCGACTTCTTAAAAACAGTGTGATTTAGTATCCATACAATTAAATTAGATATAGTAGTGACATGTACAAAATCATTTTTATGAATATATATAAACATATTATTTGTCAAGAAAGATGAACTGACTGTTAGTTTACAATATGTGATATATGACGATGCATTTGTTTCGATAAATCTTATTACAATTCTTTGCAAACAATGTGTTTTGGGCTTAACTGTACATTTATAAGTAAGGCAAACTACGAGTAGGAACTTCAGTGAACACTCTAGAGATTTCCATGCCACTGCATCCTAACAGTCCACTGGTCAGTTGGGTAATTACCCTGGAGAATTCATAAAGGATGTTATTTGGTCAGTTTTACTATTTCCTATAAAACCAAGATAACCAGGTTGATAACCAGATAAATAAACTGCGAATGTTCAAACTAAGTCATTTTAAATTAAAACAGTCTTTTTAAAAATGTAATATTATTTAGAAATATATTTATGTTAAAGGGGATAAAATTTTTGGATAGACTATTAACCACTAAATTTCAAGTCAATTTTGATTCTTAATATATACGTAGTGTTTTTATTACAGAAAAACAAAATTATAAACATACATAATTTCATCTTCACTCATATAGGGTTCACCATTTCTTTAGTAAAATTGGAAAAGATTTTTATAAAGTAATAAAAAAGGTTTTAACTGCAATATATATTTCTTAAAATAGCTAAAAAACTTTGTTTTTACTTTACTATTAAAAAGTTAAATTTGTAATTTTTATATGTATGATTTATTTTATTTCGTGGCACGGGGTACGGTGTTTGTATAAAAAAGTAAGCACAGGCATAAAAATTTCAATATTATAGCATAAAAAGAAAAATAAGATTTTATTTTAATTGAAAAAAAATAGATTCGTATATGCATATATTTGAAAAATTATCCTAGGGGTTAGTTATTTTCATTTTTTTGGTGTAAAAATTTAAGTTGTTTTGAAAATTGCACTACTTGAAATGACAAAGTGAAATAGTTTTTAGAGCTAGAACATTATAAAAAAGTTTGTAAAACAGTCTATTTAAAAAGAGCAGAATTGTATAATTTTCTGAATGGAATAAAGCCTGTTATAATAAAGTCTTGATAATCCATTTAATGAAACAAGTATTGTTCGATAGAAAAAATTTAGTTAATATAAAAAACTTAAATGCTTTAAAAGTTATATGTTCATCGTAATGTTTAAAGGTGAAGTTTCAACATAAAAGTATGTATTCTTTTAAATTAAATTCTCTTTCAAACGTCCTTCGATAAGAGGTTCAATGCATGCAGAATAATGATAAATGACATGGAGCTGTTCACATTTCATCTCTATATATGAAACGTACAGAAAAGTGCATGTCTAAAATTCCCCGAGATGGAAAAAAAATTCTGTCATATTTCATATTTTAAAAGCACTCAAGAATATACAGACTTCCTTGGAGATATTTTTCAGTGCTATTGTATCAAAAGAAATAAAGTAAAAGCTGCCGGGATATTTCGTTCGCTGCTGTATGAAGTTTGTTTTGCTTTCTTCCAGATTTATAGATTTTTGCTGCGTGGGATGGCAGGCAAAATTCCAGAAAAGTAATTCGTCACTGAAGTGAAGGAGACCTGTCTCAAATTTACCGTAACTAGTTTTAAAACGTCTATGTCTTTTTTACTTCTTTGAACAAAGTAAAATAAGAATCGTAATTAGTATAAATTTCAATGCTCAGGTTTGAAACAAAGTATTTATTTAAACAAATCTTGACTGAATTTTGAGAAGTTTCGGAATTAGGACTGTATGTACGTAAATAAAAACATTTATTTTCAAAACTTTCTATTCAAAAGTATCTATTCTGACCATTTATCCATCCTAAATTAATTATACTAGTTAACGCCTGTACATATGACAAGTATGAATCTCGCATAACTCAAAATCTAATGGCCGTTGAATGTCAAAACTTGGATTTAGCACTCTCATCTAGTTATGTACCTCTCTTTTTGATTGCAACCTCCAATCAATACAATGGAGTAATTCATTGTAACATACATTGAGTCTACGATGTATAAATCAAAAACTATAAGTCGTAGAATGTTAACATTTTCTATTTAGGACTAATATAACATCTAGTTGTGTGCCTTCGATTGCGATAAGCCATGTATATAACGTAAAACATTAATATAATGGTCATTAATGCTGCAGATCTACAAAAACGTCACTCAAAGATATCGGCATTTTCATATGCAATTGTATTAAATTATTAATTAGTACAAATTTAGGAATATGATGTTGATATACCTTTGAAAATTAAGAAGTTTGTTCGCTTGATATATATATATATATATATATATATATATATATATATATATATATATATATATATATATATATATATATATATATATATATATATATATATATATAAATATATATATATATATATATATATATATATATATAAATATATATAAATATATATATATATATATATACAATATATAAATATATAATATATATATAATATATATATATATATATATATATATATATATATATATATATATATATATATATATATATATATATATATAAATATATATATATATAAAGATAAAAATGTATAAAATATATATATACTTCATATGAAGTATATAAAAATATAACACCTGAGTCAACATATAAAATATATCTAGAAAAATCTGTCTCCGCTATATATATATAAATTTCCTAAATTATCCGCTAGGGTCATGTAGGTTTATAATTGGCTATATATATGAGGGCATAATCTGAAGCCCCTGTGATAAATTAGGTTAAATTAAAAATAATATAAAATATTTATATATATTATATATATATTTGTAAAAAAAATGCATATTTTTTACATATATATATATATATATATATATATATATATATATATATATATATATATATATATATATATAAAAATTATAGCACGGTTTGCAATCGATTCACTAATTCTCTAAACTTTGGGCATCATCCATATATACCGCCAAATAATCACTGTCACTATTAAAACCTTTGCTGTCCATCCTATCACGTGATGTGAAAAGATAAATTAAAGTTGGCAACTAACATATGGTCAGTAAAGATAAACACATTATTGAGCGTGTACCAGATAATTCTCGGCCTAAAAAACAAACCATTTCTTTTCACCTGCCTCATACGGTACTTTAGAATGCTGGAAAATTAAAGATTTTACTAATCCCGTCATATGATATGTTATATATTAAAATAATAATAAAAAAACATTACATATAACAAATCAGATAAATAGCATTTATCGCTACTACTTTTGTTATAAATTGTTTATAAAAGATTATGAACAAAATTTTATGACATAACAATAACCTGTTATTTCTTCTTTAAACAAAACAACAAAAATTTATAAAATGCAATATTTTTGATAAACAATCAATAAAAAGTTCAAATAAAATTCAAGTATAATTTAAATATAATTTAAATATAATTAAGTCACTAAAAGAGAGATAAATGAGACCATATCTTACCTATGCTGTTTTTCGGATTACCTGATACCAAAGACTCCATAGCGTTTGCAAGTTCAGCGTTGACAGTAAGTTACCATAATAAGCACAGGATAACTATGGGAATAAAGAGCCTCGGGTTACGCAAATCATTCGTAGTAATAGACTGAGATGGCTTGGACATATCTGGAGAACCCCTGATAACAACCCCACTAAACTGTATAGTTTTAAAAACCCTGAGGGATCCCGTACCCGAGGACGACCACCTACAAGATGGCTAGACCATGTTGAAATTGACCTCAAATCCTTGAAGATTAAGAACTGGAAAAGAGTTGCTCTAGACCGTTTGAGTTGGAAGCAGCGTGCTGTCGAGGCAGCTAGGACCTATAATAGGTTGTTACGCTCATGAAGAAGAAGAACCATGGGAATAAAATAAATCTCTTAATCTATTTTACTTTATTTGTGAGCTGTTATGAAACTAATACAACTTTCCCTAAGTTGATTAAATTAACTCTTAGTGTTTATTTGTAGCGAATATTTATCTACGGAATGTAAGGAAACACCGAATTTATGTGGATTCATTTAATATAAAACCATATGAAAAATATTGTTTTGATTCCTGCACTATTTACTAAAACTTTATAAGTTTAAAAATAACATATTAAATATTATATTTCAATAATACATCAAAGCAAGTTGAAACTTAAAAATAACCTTTCTTT
>CM063501.1:121214793-121242293 GCA_032207245.1 Pardosa pseudoannulata | reverse complement strand
GTTAAATACCTTTTCCACCTGATGATGTGCCTTCCACGTCATCTTGACTAGTTCATTGCAAAATGTAAGGGTGGTGATAATGTTATGTCTCTTAAGTGGAATTGTAATGTAAAGAAATGTTCATTAATATGAAACTGTTATTTGTAAAATGATATGATGCAGACTACTGTCATTCGGATGAGGCAAATTTATACTTCATTATAACGAAGTGGTAAACCTCGCATTATATTAATTTTATGAGTATAGAGTAGACATTAATTCACCATTTTATATCCCTTTAACGAGATGAAAAGAGAGGAAATATGTACATTGAATGTACTTGATCTGATCCCATTAAAATGTAGAATAAAATGCAAAGTCAACATTTTATTATATATTTAAGGCACATATATAGAGAAAAAACTCAAAAATATGTTTCGTTGCTTCAAGAAAGCAGTATTTCCTGTAACAGAACTGAGTGGCATGTAAAAGCAGACGAAATTATGTCTCTCTTTTCAGTAGACTGAGTCTGCTTTTCAACAGACGGAGCTCAGTTTCCTTTTACATATCACTGAGTTTTCTTGCATTGAGTATGATGCCTGCTCGAAGCAATGAAATACGAAGGAATGATCGAAGAAATGAGCACTGTCTGCGCAATTTCTATATATTTGCGCATCGTTTTGCATTTTATGCTATATTTTGGAGCAAAAGTTTTACTTTCTCATACACATTAAAGTGTGTTTAAAATTTCAGATGAAATTTGTTTTAATGTTTTTAAATTTCGATATTTTTTTTAATATTAAGGAATTAAGAAAAAAAATTGTGGAGAATATTAAAAGATTCATGTCAGATTTTCCTTCCAGATAGTCCATAAGCAAGAGGTGTAGCATATTCTATAACGCATTCTAATAGAGATTTTTTAATGCGGTATTTTTTCCATATGCTGAGAATTAATTACAGACAAATAATTCGTTTTTGCGTATTTTTGTTTTGGTTTTTAAGAAACCTAAACTTTTCGGTATCAAATAATAAAGCCACATATGAATCATTTAAATATATATTCTATTTACTGTACCAAATTCAGTAAGATCCAGTAAAGCCTGTCAAACCATTTAACAAACAGTAAAGAAAATTATAATTTTGAGAAATAAATCTTCATAAAGTTTATCAATCCATAAGCGAGAGGTATAGCATATTCTATAACTTGCGTTACACTGCAGATTTTTTTTGACGCGAAATTTTTTAAATATACTGAGAATTAATTATAGACATATAATTCATTGTTGCGTATTTTTTTTGTTTTTTAAGAAACTTAACCTTTTTGATACCAAAAATAAAGTGACATATTAATTATTAACGTATATATTCTATTTTCTGTATCAAATTCAATAAGCTCCAGAAACGCTGGTCAAACAAACCAAATAGTGAGGAAAGTTACAATTTTGAGAAATAAATCTTCTTAATGCTTATCAATCCGAAAGTGAGAGCTATAGAATATTCTATAACTTGCGTTCTACTAGGAATATTTGTGGTGCAGTATTTTTAAACATGTTCAGAGTTAATTATAGACAAATAATTCGTTGTTGCGTATTTTTTTGGTTTTTAATTAACCTAACCTCTCCGGTATCAAATAATAAAGCCACTTATTAATCATTAAAATATATATTCTATTTGCTGTACCAAATTCAGTAAGATCCAGTAAAGCTTGTCAAACCATTTAAACAGATAGTGAGGAAACTTACAATTTTGAGAAATCAATCTTCATAATATTTATCAATCCATAAGCAAGAGGTGTAGCATATTCTATAACGCATTCTAATAGAGATTTTTTAATGCGGTATTTTTTCCATATGCTGAGAATTAATTACAGACAAATAATTCGTTTTTGCGTATTTTTGTTTTTAAAAAACTAATAATAAAGCCACATAGTAAACATTAAAATATATATTCTATTTGATGTACCTATTTCAATAAGCTCCAGTAAAACTGGTTTAACCATTTAACTAGATTTTGGTGAAACATATAATTTTAATAATTTATGCTCATAATTTTAACAATTCGTGAGTCGTATAGCATATTCTATAACTTGCGTTTTACTAGTGATTTTTTTGATGCGGTATTTTTTCAATATTCTGAGAATTAATTACAGACAAATAATTCTTTGTTTCGTACTTTTTGATTTTAAAGGAACTTAACCTCTTTGATACCAAAAATAAAGTCACATATTAATTATTAACGTATGTATTCTATTTTCTGTACCAAATTCAATAAGCTCCAGAAAAGCTGGTCAAACAAATCATTTAACCAGATAGTGTGGAAACTTACAATTTTGAGATATAAATCTTCATAATGTTTATCAATCCGTAAGTAAGACCTATAGCATATTCTATAACTTGCATTCTACTAGAGATTTTTTTATGCGATATTTTTTTCAATATGCTGAGAATTAATTATATAAAAATAATTCGTTGTTGCGTATTTTTTCGGTTTTTAAAAAAATTAACCTTTATTGATACCAAAAAATTAGGCCACATATTAATTATTAAAATATATACTCTATTTGCTGTACCAAATTCAATGATCTCCAGTAAAGCTGGTCAAACCATTTAACTAGATAGTGAGGAAATAAATCTTCATAATGCTTATCAATCCGTAAATGAGAGCTATAGCATATTCTATAACTTATGTTCTACTAGAAATTTTTTGATGTGGTATTTTTAAACATGTTCATAATTAATTATAGAAAAAAAATTCATTGTTGCGTACTTTTTCGGGTTTTAAGAAACGTAACTTCTCCGATATCAAATACACTAATGTGCAAATCTTAAGCAACAGGTGGGGTTTTTGCCTTAACTCCAAGAGAAATCATCTGAGAGATATGAAATTCAGAAATGAGGGACAGTAAAAGATAATATAAGAGATTTGAAAAAAAAATTTCAATTTTACAACTCCTCTTCAACCTCCACTCAAAATACAGTTTCTTTTAAGTCAAAGAGTTTTTTGCTGGATGAGATCCCGCCTACCATCCTCTTATTTTAAATTAATTTTACAATTTACACTAAATCACAAATTTGTGATGAAAATCACACTCAGTTTATTTAATTTGTGATTAAGTGAATGTTTCAGTCTATTTAGTATGAATGTTATGTGTTTTCTTTGTTAATTCAATTAGATTTTAAATATTCAATTTTTGTAAAATTTTTCCTCAAAATGTTGTTTTTGTTTATGTATCAATTTGTTGAGTTACGATCCCCTCGCCAGATTTCAAACGCCACGCTGCAAGCACGCCATGCACGCAAGCTGCAAGCACGCCAATTTCGCCAAATGTGGTTGAAGCACCAACAAGATCCATGATTAGAAACAGGAGAGTGGGCTAAGAAGAGGAGTTGAAAAATTTATGCACGAGAGAAAAAATAGGCAAATGATGTACTTAGTTACAGGGAATAAATAAGTTTTCATTTTATTAATCATTAAAATTTATATTCTATTTGCTGTACCAAATTCAAAAAGACCCAGTAAAGCTGGTCAAACCATTTAAACAGATAGTGGGGAAACTTAAAATTTTGAGAAATGAATATTCATAAAGTTTATCAATCCATAAGCGAGAGGTATAGCATATTCTATAACTCGCGTTCTACTAGAGATCTTTTGATGCGTTATTTATTCAATATGCTGAGAATTAATTAAAGACAAATAATTCGTCGTTGCGTATTTTTTCGGTTTTTTAAGAAACTGAACCTCTTTGATACCAAACAATATAGCTACATATTAATTATTAACATATATATTCTATTTGCTGTACCAAATTCAGTTAGATCCAGTAAAGCTGGTCAAACCATTTAAACAGATAGTGAGGAAACTTACAATTTTGAGAAATAAATCTTCATAATGTTTATCAATCCATAAGCAAGAGGTATAGCATATTCTATAACTTGAGTTCTACTACAGACTTTTTTTGATGCTATATTTTTTAATATGCTGAGAATTAATTATAGACAAATAATTCGTTGCGTATTTTTTCGGTTTTTAAAAAACTAATAATAAAGACACATAGTAAACATTAAAATATATATTCTATTTGATGTACCTATTTCAATAAGCTCCAGTAAAACTGGTTTAACCATTTATCTAGATTTTGGTGAAACATATAATTTTAATAATTTATGCTCATAATTTTAACAATTCGTGAGTCGTATAGCATATTCTATAACTTGCGTTTTACTAGTGATTTTTTTGATGCGGTATTTTTTCAATATTCTAAGAATTAATTATAGACAAATAACTCTTTGTTTCGTATTCTTTTGGTTTCAAAGAAACTTAACCTCTTTGATACCAAAAATAAAGCCACATATTAATTATTAACGTATGTATTCTATTTTCTGTACCAAATTCAATAAGCTCCAGAAAAGCTGGTCAAACAAATCATTTAACCAGATAGTGTGGAAACTTACAATTTTGAGATATAAATCTTCATAATGTTTATCAATCCGTAAGTAAGACCTATAGCATATTCTATAACTTGCATTCTACTAGAGATTTTTTTATGCGATATTTTTTTCAATATGCTGAGAATTAATTATATAAAAATAATTCGTTGTTGCGTATTTTTTCGGTTTTTAAAAAAATTAACCTTTATTGATACCAAAAAATTAGGCCACATATTAATTATTAAAATATATACTCTATTTGCAGTACCAAATTCAATAATCTCCAGTAAAGCTGGTCAAACCATTTAACTAGATAGTGAGAACACTTACAATTTTGAGAAATAAATCTTTATAATGCTTATCAATCCGTAAATGAGAGCTATAGCATATTCTATAACTTATGTTCTACTAGAAAGTTTTTAATGTGTTATTTTTAAACATGTTCATAATTAATTATAGAAAAAAAAATTCATTGTTGCGTACTTTTTCGGTTTTTAAGAAACGTAACTTCTCCGATATCAAATACACTAGTGTGCAAAACTTAAGCAACAGGTGGGGTTTTTGCCTGAACTCCAAGAGAAATCATCTGAGAGATATGAAATTCAGAAATGAGGGATAGTAAATGATAATATAAGAGATTTGAAAAAAAAATTTCAATTTTACAACTCCTCTTCAACCTCCACTCAAAATACAGTTTCTTTTAAGTCAAAGAGTTTTTTGCTGGATGAGATCCCGCCTACCATCCTCTTATTTTAAATTAATTTTACAATTTACACTAAATCACAAATTTGTGATGAAAATCACACTCAGTTTATTTAATTTGTGATTAAGTGAATGTTTCAGTCTATTTAGTATGAATGTTATGCGTTTTCTTTGTTAATTCAATTAGATTTTAAATATTCAATTTTTGTAAAATTTTTCCTCAAAATGTTGTTTTTGTTTATGTATCAATTTGTTGAGTTACGATCCCCTCGCCAGATTTCAAACGCCACGCTGCAAGCACGCCACGCACGCAAGCTGCAAGCACGCCAATTTCGCCAAATGTGGTTGAAGCACCAACAAGATCCATGATTAGAAACAGGAGAGTGGGCAAAGAAGAGGAGTTGAAAAATTTATGCACGAGAGAAAAAATAGGCAAATGATGTACTTAGTTACATGGAATAAATAAGTTTTCATTTTAGAAATGGCAACTATGAAATATTAACATAATTAAAATATTATTTGCACTTTGATTAAACCAAATATAAGAACGTATGTGTGTGAGGCTCTTCGCATTAACCGCTGTTTAATATATTATTTCTTTTAAATCGAAAGATGTAATTTTTTTTTTACTTCATTTATACTTTTTAAGAAAATATATTTTTCTCTTTTTATCTCGGCGAGATAAAAAATTCTCTTCAATATATCTTCAATAATTATACACACTGGATGGTCAATGAATTTTTTTTACGGTACTACTGAAGAATAGGGTACCCCTTGGCAATTTTGGTGAAATTATTGGCGATGATTACTAAAACGTAAAGGTATTTCATCCGAACAACATTGTATCCCTTGCTACTTTGGCAACTTTAATTAGTGTAGATTGAGCCATTGTAATATAATTATATACATTTTCTTAATTAAACAAAACCTCTGAGAAAACAGACATGTACATTTATGAGCAATTTATTCATTAACAGTTTACAAAGTCAACAGCTGCAATTTATTAAAATTATTCATAGTGAACCTTTAATTATTCATTATATGTAATATTTTTAAGCATTATTAGAGTTTAATATCTAAGAAATGGGTTACACAAGAAAAGCTGGATACAAATATAATATAAATTTAAATATAGATACAGATTGTTTGGATACGGCGAGATCATGAGATAATGTTAGGTTACTATGTTCAGAGCTTTATCGCCAAGTTGGCGGGGCACCCTGTTTTTCAACCAAGCCGCTTTTATTTTACAGTTGTCATTTCCTACACTGTAGTAATAGTTCTGGCTATATAAGAGATTAATTTTTCAGTGAATGTAAGAATAATTCGTATTTATTCTGTTTACTTTTTGCTAATCCTTTCAATACAATTACACTTTAATATAACTCAAGTTTAGGTTAAAAAGAGATACAATATAGATTCTCATTTGACTGCCGTTGGCTACCAAAATTTTAGCAAAATGGCATAAATACACAAGAAGGTTAATAATCCCAAAAGTAACAATAAAAATATTTCAAGAAAAAAATACAATTTTTTCAAAAATTTTTAAATTTAGCAGCAATGTAAAATGTGCAAACAAATTTATAACGAGTCTTGCATCTGAATAAATCTCCGCAAACTAAAAAAAAGGCAAAAATTTCAAATCCCTCCAATGAGAATCTATACTGTATCTTGATATTATCCCTACTAACATATAGCCCCATCACATGACGGGATCAGTAAAATTTTAATTTTCCAAAATTGGGAACAGATGCATTATAGCCGCCGGTCCCGTCCGCCATGTTTTTTTGGCGACCAATAGAAAAACGCATGATTTGAAAAGTCGCCAAGCAGAAAAACATGGCGGCGGTGCGTGTTTTCTAAAAGATCACCGAAAAAAAAAAAAAAAACATGGCGGCGGTCACATGGCATATTTGAAACACAACATTAACAAAACTAAACTTTAAAAGGAAACAACAGATTAACAATTTAAAGTATTATTAAAATAAAATTAGCATAATAATCATAATTTTTTACGTTTTTTAAAAAATAACAGATTAGTAATATTTATGATGTGTCAACAGAGTAAACACAATATATATCATTTTAATAAGCACTAATATTATGAAGAATCTAACATGTGAGGGGGGGTTCCCCCCCTTGTGCAAAGAACAAAATAAAAATGTTCCAAACCAATTAACTTAGAATATCCTGATACATTTTAACTATTTCAAAACCGAAATAACTGCACCCGTCTTAACTAAATCCCAGAAAATGATAAGAACAAAAACAAAATGTTCCAAACCAAAGCATCTTGTTTGGTTTAGAATATTTTGATACTTTTTAACAATTTCAAAACAGAAATAACTTACTCGTTATAACTAAATTAACTGAATCCCAGAAAATGAATAGAACAAAAACAAAATGTTCCAAACCAAAGCATCTTGTTTGGTTTAGAATATTTAGATACTTTTTAACAATTTCAAAACAGAAATAACGTACTCGTTATAACTAAATTAACTAAATCCCAGAAAATAACAACAAAAACAAAATGTTCCAAACCAAAACTTCTTGTTTGATTTAGAATATTTTGATATTTTTTAACAATTTCAAAACCGAAATAACTTCACTTGTCGTAACTAAATTAACTAAATCCCACTAACCAAATACATAAAAAAAACTGAAATTCGGAATTCCATCATCCCCACAAACGTGCACAAAATCGCCAAATTTGGCGAGAAAAAAACCAGGCGGCTATAATGCATCTGTACCCAAAATTGTAAAGTACTTTCTGAGGCAGGTAAAAAAAATGGTTTGTTTTTTGGCTGAGAATTATCTTCATACAAAAAATAATCGATGATCCCAATTTAAAATGATCACACATGTACCTAATGTATTAATGAAGCCAAATAGAAAAGAAAATTATAAGGCGATTTCACGTAGTAGGGCAAATTCTCAATTTATGACAATTCTGGCTTTTGTTTCAAACGGAAGGGCAGTTTATTGTTTGTCTATTGGCTGTTAAACACGTGAAAATGAATGGGAAGGGCATTATAGTAGGTCGTGACGTTGCGACAAATTGCCTTATTTACGTAATATCTAAGTTCGATGATAAAACGTATGAAAATAAGGAATAATTTAAATAATTTAAAATAAGAAATGATTCAATGAGATGGTTAAAGGAATGACGTCATAATGCTAGAAAAATGTTATTTTTACCTATTTATTATGGGATAAATTGATGAATTTAATCGCCTGCTCTTAACCGGGGAAAATAGGATGTTGAAATATTGGCATTAAAAGCTCGAGAAGAGGGGAAGGGATAGATTTCGAACGTTTTAAAGAAGGCAGTATTTTTCGCTGTAATGGGAAGCCTATTTATACCAATTTATTTTAGAATCGGATAGATCGTTTAGGAGAAGGTAAACATTACTCTATTTGAATTTTGCTAACTATGGATGCCTGTATCCATTCCAGGTTCAACCGCTTCATAAAATCGAGGACAGACTTGCAGATAACTTAGGATATTATTATATAGGGGATATGTAAACGTGTCCGTGTGTGTGCTTTACTTATGTAAATGAGTACGATTTGTTGTAGTTTTTAAATTTTCACTTAAGAACTAAAATTTCTTCTTCTCAATTTATATCCCGTGGAATGACAACCTCTGCAAGTAAAATTCCAGTGAAACAACATATTTTTTTGAGTTTTTTCAAGAATCAAAAATAATTTAAGCCTTTAATAATGTCACAACTTCTTTAAGTAGTTGAACGTTTCTATAACATATAGTAACTATCATAAACTTTTAGTATGTCTTATTTAGTTTAAGGCTACATGATAGGTAAAAATAAAAATTGAATTCTTTATTAATGACTTCAAAAAAATTCAATTTTCACCATTTCTTGGTGCTCCAGTACATTATAAAAAGAACCACTTTTCTATACAATGAAAGGAAGCGTAAAATCGTGTATGTAATAAAAAATGCTTTGCAGGATATCATGAAAACATTTATAAAAAAACGAAGTTTAAGGAATAAAAATATTTTTCCAATAAACTTTTACAGTAAAAACATTAAAAGTATGCATGTCCATAACATAAAGACATTTGACTCATGTGGTAACATTTGACTCAATGACAAAAGAATGAACATATTTATAACAGGGTTTGTCTGTTGTTAATAAACTGTCATATTCAGTAACATTCTGCAGTACCCGAGGTTTATTTGACATTCTTTATGAATGCGTTTATTTACAGTAGTGGTTCTAAAACTTTATTTGGAAATATTTACTACCCAGACCGAAGGCTGGGTGCGAAGCAGCTAGTATTTATAGTAAAAGATGAGTTGTTCTAGAGTTTTGGTACACCTTTTGCGACAATCTGCCAGATGACATTGTTATTACGTTTCAAGTGTATTCATGTATGTCTATACCTATACGGATAGAAGTATTGAAAGATTAATATGCTTATGTATGGATTGCATGAATCTAATATTGTATGAATATCAGGGAAAAATGCGGGCAGTAAATTATAGAAAAGTAAATTTTTAGACTTCTTTAGAATAAATATAAAAATAGTAAATACAATGTTAGTTACGGACCTGCTGATTTAGTTTTAAAAATTAAACAGTCTATTAGCATCAAATATAAAGGTTAGCAGAGGGAATATAGTAATTTTCCGATACCAAATAAAAATGTTTCAGCTACATGATCGACACACCTACAGCGCTTCTCTCCAATGTTCACTGATATTTTTCTTTAAGCAAGCAATAAGCCTTAACTAAATAAAACACTAAAAGCAAAAACATGCAAAAAAATAACTGCAGTCAATATACACATATAATATACATACATGCATATATATATATATATATATATATATATATATATATATATATATATATATATATATATATATATATATTATATATATATATATATATATATATACATATATATATATATATATATATATATATATATATATATATATATATATATATATATATATATATATATATATATATATATATAAGTTAAGTTGTGCTAGGATTTTGATTCATTGTTTGCAAAATCTGGGCAGATAGAGATGTTATTAAGTCAGAAGTGTGTATGTATGAATGCATCTCTATGCTTATATGGATAGGTGAGTTGACAGATTCATATGTTCATGATTGTAAACATCTAACATCGTATGAATATAAGGGAAAATTAAGGGAAAAAATTATAGACCAGTAAATTCTATGACTTTTTAGGATACATTTAAAAGTATAATGACTGCAATGTTAGTCACGAATCTGATACTTTAGTTTTAAAAATAAAGCATCTATAAAACAAGTATATTAGCATCTATTATAAAGTGTATCAGGAGGAATATAACAATTTTCCAATGCCAAATAAAAATGTTTCAGCCACATGATCGACATTCATATAGCAATTTCCTCGAATGATCACTAATATTTATCCTTCAGCAAGCAATAAGCCTTAACTAAATAAAACACTAAACACGAAAACAAGCAAAAAAATTCCCCCCAGTCAAAATATATATATATATATGTATATATATTATATATATATATATATATATATATATATATATATATATATATATATATATATATATATATATATATATATATATATATATATATATATATATATATATATATATATATATATATATATATATATATATATATATATATATATATAAAAGCTAGTGTTTAGGTTCATAGTTTTCAACATTTGAGCAGATGGTATTGTTCAGATAGAAGAATTGATAGATTCATATGTTTATGTATGGATTGTATATACCTAATATTGTATGAATATTAGGGAAAAGGGCAGGCAGTAAATTATAGACGAGTAAATTCTATGACTCCTGTAGGAGAAATATAAAAATAGTAAAAGTATAATCTTAATCACGAATCTGCTTTTTCAGTTTTAAACATAAAGCAGTATATAAACATCTAATATAAATGATAGCAAACTGAATATAATAATTTTCGAATGCCAAATAAAAATGTTTCAGCAACATGATCGACATTCTTTCAGCCCTTTCCTCCAACGTTCACTGATATTTAACTTTAAGCAAGCAGTAAGCCCTAACAAAATAAAACCCTAAACACAAAAATACGAAAAAAATCACCCAGTCAATATATATATATATATATATATATATATATATATATATATATATATATATATATATATATATATATATATATATATATATATATATATATATATATATATATATATATATATGAGAAAGCGTAGTTGTGCTAGTGTATAGGTTTACCGTTTGCCACATGTGGACAGATGACATTGTTATTAGGTCTCAAGTGTGTATGTATGTATAAATCTCTATGCTTATTTGGATAGAAGAATTGAGAGATTGATATGTTTATGTATGAATTGCATACACAAAAATTCATATTACCTTCATATTGTTTAGTAGATTGGTGATGTTTTGGACCCCGTTCACAACATCTTGGCAAACGAAATTGTTTTTAGGACTGAAATGTGTATATGTGCATATATATATATATATATATATATATATATATATATATATATATATTATATATATATATATATATATATATATATATATATATATATATATATATATATATATATATATATATATATATATATATTTATATATATATATATATATGTATATATTAACTATAAATAATAATAAATAATTTTAAAAATACTAGACGCCACCACGCGTACAGTCATCACAAACGTAATTAGATTAAACTAAAATTCCCAAATCACTTTTACGGTTATTCGATCCAGGGATTTCTCGTACTGAAGCGCGTTGAGCTGACTACTACGCCACAGATGAGTCGGTTGTGAAGGGTTTCGAAAGGCATTATAATAATTTCAATAATTGCGCAGTTCTGGATTTTTTAATTAAAAAGAAACATTTTCTATCGGATCCAAATATGAATCATTCAAAACCATTCTCGAATTAACTTAATTACATACACAAAATTTCATCCAAATCAGTCCATTCGTTTAGGAGGAGTTCTATTAGAAACACACAGACAGAAGACCCTCTTGACTCAATAACAAGGTTAACCCGCCAACTAGGCGATAATGGTTTAAGTATCGTAGCCTAACATTTTCTTCTAATTTCACCATGTTCAAACAATCTGTATCTATATTATAATTTATATGATATTGGCATCCAACTGTCCTTGTGTAAATCTTTTTTTATATATTAAAAGTGCCCAATGCTTAAAAAAATTGGATATAACAAACCATTAATTGTTCACTATAGCTGAATTTTAATAATTTGGAGCTGTTGCGTTTGTAAACTGTTAAGGGATTAATTGCCCATAAATATATATAAATGTCCGGTTTTCAAGTCTTTTTCTTTAATTATGTAAAAGTATATAATTCTATTACGATCGCGCACTGTGCATTAATTAAAGTCGCCAGAAAAAGGAAGAAATACAATGTTTGGATGAATTACATTTGTGTTTTATTAAATATCGATAATATTTTCGCCAAATTTGCCAAGGGGAACCCAATTCTTAAGTAGCCTCGAATTTATAAAATTAGACTGCTGCGCTTTATCGCCAAGTTGGCACGTCTGGATAATTAAGCAACGGTGGAGAGTCGCCGTTGACCAATAAAAGCGCAAAATCTTGTTTCGTCGCCAAACCAGTGTATTTAGGTTTCGCCAAGACATAAAACACACCACCGTAGAGTAAGAAACATGATTGCACAGACTGTAACACGCAATAACCTCTTTTATCAAGTAATTTTAACTTTTAATGGTAATATCAATTTTTTTTTTACTACAAGTTAAATAAAATTTAAGCTTTTTTCCCACAAAGACAGATCTATCTGAAATGCTTATAAGAAACCAAAGTGAGAACCTATTTGAAAAGTGTTGAAATATATAATCGCACTCATACTTGACGGCTTGGCTGATTATTGCTGTATATAAGTAATATCTTTCTTTGACGTATGATGATTTCTTTAGTTGACCCATTTGTGTTTTGATTGGCTGTGTTTTATTAGTTTTTGCCTGTAATTTGATTGGCTGGACGCAGGACCTTAAAACTATAAGATATAATGTACCTCTTATTTCTTGATTATTTTAGTGTTTTCAATAAAAGATGTTTGCGATATGCGGCTTTTTTATTATGCTTCAACAGCAGAGAGTGGTTTCTGAAATTTCGTTATACTTTCACTTTTTTCATCAGCAGTTCGGCAGTGCCAGTTCTTCCCGTGTTTTTCTTTTCGCTTCCGTGAAATATGGCCTTTTCAAATATTGATAGTAAAATAGAAAAAGAAGCTTTCGGTGTAGCTCCATTTGACGGAACTAATTTTACTGTGTGGTGTAAAAGAGGGCAATCCGTGTTTTCTGCGAAAGGATTGAATACGTTTTTAGAAGTGGAAGCGAATGCAGATAAAGTTTTACAGTCAAAGAAAGCGTATGCTTTAATACTTTCGTTTTTGAATGATAATATTCTCACTTCTCTTCAAAGTGAAGATACAGCATGTAAAATATGGAAGAAATTGCAAGCTGTATATAAAACTAAAGGAGCAGTTAGCCAGATCTTGACGCGAAAACGTTTGGCGACCATGAGAAAAGCGAAAAATGTGTCAATGAGACAGCACATCGACGACAACATAATGAATTTGGTTGGCGATCTACGTATTTCTGGAGCAGAGGTTAGTTACTTTGATGTTATTGTTTATATTTTAATGTCATTATCAAAAGAATATGAAAATGTTAAAGTAGCGCTAGAAAACCAGCAGAGTGATACTTTAAGTTTGGATTTTGTCACTAGAAGACTTATTGATTCTGAAGCTCTTTTATTTTATTTTAAAAATGAAAATAAGTATTCTAAACCGAATTTGGACAACTCTGCGTTTTCGAGTGTCCGGAAAGAATTGTTTTGCAATTTTTGTAAAAGAAAAGGACATTCTGTTAAATTTTGTCGTAAGAAAAATTGTGTTTGCCACAGCTGCGGCAAAACTGGTCATTTTAAACACGAATGTACTGAAAATTCTAGAAAGCAACCAAATTTTAATAACAAATATGCATCAACTGCAATATCATTTACGGTCAATAATTCTTCACATGACCGATTTATTATTGATTCCGGTGCTACGTCTCATATGTCCTCACACAAAGAGTGGTTCATGTTACTGAAATCTAAAACTGGAACTGTTAATTGTGCGTCAAAATCGACTGTTTTGAAAGTCGAAGGTATTGGCAATATTTGCTGTGAAACTGCATATGGAAATCAAATAATACTAAGAGATGTCCTTTATGTTCCAGAATTAAACGGACAGTCAGTTTCTGTCAAGAACATCGAAGCAGCGGGCTTAAGGGTGATTTTCAAAAATTAAATTGTTTATATTGAAACTAAAAATAAACGTTTTGAATTTGGAAATTTAGATAGTTGCGGACAATATCTAAGTAACTTTTCACCGAATGTTAATAAAGCTTTAGTTCTTGAAGATGACTTGTGGCATAGGAGACTCGGGCACTGTGCTGATCGAAAATTAAAACTTATGAATCTGTCTGCAAAAGAAATGTTTTCTGATGTTTGCGTTCGCGCTAAACAATGTTCTACACCCAGGGGAAAAGGTCCTGACAGAAGAGAAACCAAGCCGTTGGTAATGATACATACTGACATATGTGGTCCGATAGAACCACAAACATCCCGCGGAGAAAAATATTTTATGACGATAATCGATGATAACTCGCGATTCATGGAAATACGATTGCTTTAAAGGAAAAGTGATGTTGTGGATGAACTTAAAATGTTCTTTAAATTGAATCCAACTTTGAGTAAAATGAGGTGTGACAACGCTAAAGAATATGTCACTGGAGAACTTTATGATGTAACTAAAAATGCTGGTGTTAACATAGATCCAGCACCTCCCTATACATCTCCTTTGAACGGCGTTGCCGAAAGAGCGAACAGAACTGTATTAGAAAAAGGACGAGCTATGGTTTTTGATGAAAATCTACCAAAGATGTTTTGGGGCGAAGCAATACTTACAGCTGCTTAAATACATAATAGACTACCAAATAGTTCAATTAACGATTGCATTCCATATTCTCTGAAGTATGTTAAAAATCCTGATATGAGAAACATGCGTGTATTTGGCTGTGATGCTTACGCTCTAGTGCCACCATCTCAGAGAAAGAAATTTGACGATAAGTCCATAAGAATGATTTTTGTAGGTTATTCCACAATGGGGTATCGTTTGGTAAATACAGACACTGGACGTATTGTTGTTTCCAGAAATGTCAAATTTAATGTAGCAAAGAAGGTTATGGAATGTAAAAAATATATTTATACTAATTCTGATTCAAGTGGCGATAACGACATTAAATACGAAGGCAAATCAATTCAAAATACTGATGACGAGGAATTAGATGGTGCTGCCAAGAAGAAAAAACAAAGAAAATCTTCACGGGAAAGGAAATTGCCAGTTAGATATCCCAATCCTGAGACCTACAAAGTGAAGTTCGCTGAACAAGAAACTGTGACGTTTGAAGATATTGCCAGTTTGCCAGAGGAAGAACAAGAATTGTGGAAAAGGGCCATGGAGGAGGAAATGAAAAGCATGGAAAGAAACGATGTCAGGGATCTAGAAAATTTATCCCCTGATAAACGAGCCATTTCTTGCAAATGGGTTTTTCGCAAAAAGAGAAATGGAATTTATAAGGCCAGGCTCGTTGCTCGTGGTTTTATGCAGAAGGAAGGAATAGACTACACAGATACGTTTTCTCCAGTAATAAGTATGGCTGCTTTACGCTTATTATTTGTAATTATTCTCAACGAGAATTTTGAGGCTTTCACTTTATATATCAAGACAGCATTTCTGAACGGTAAATTAGATCAGACCATTTATATGGACCAGCCCAAAGGATATGACGACATGAGCGGTAAATTGTAAGCTCAAGAAGAGTCTCTATGGTCTCAAACAGTCTCCTCGACAATGGTATCAAAAGTTTCTTAATTTTGTTATAAAACTAGATTTTAGGCAATTGGATTCTGAACCGTGTATATGCATTAGAATTATAAACGGTAAGAAAGTTATTATGGCTCTTCATGTAGATGATTTATTAATTGCAGGATCGAATGTAAAAGAAACAAGTATTATAATATCAATATTATCAAAAGAATTTCAAATGTCAAAATCTGAAAGAACCTCGGAATTTTTAGGCATTCAACTAAGTTTCGAATCAAATTATTAACATCTAGATCAAAAGTCATACATTGAAAATTTACTTGATAAGTACAAAATGTCTGATTGTAAAATTGTATCAACTCCCATTGAATCTAAGTCTACTACAGCTGAATTTCCGAAAGGCAATGAATTTCATTGCCCGTATAAAGAATTAGTTGGATCTTTGCTTTATTTAGCATATGTTTCAAGGCCAGATATCTTATTTGCAGTTAATTGCTTAAGATAACTACAAGAACATCCTACCGATGTAGCTTGGAGTGCCTTAAAGAGAATTCTTAGATACTTGAAGGCACCTTAATTATAAAATTAGAGTACAGAAAGTCTGACTTCGAAAAGTCAGATTTATGTTTGTATGTGGATGCAGATTGGGGAGCAGATAATCAAGATAGGAAATCAGTTACTGGTTACTTCATAATGTTTGCAAACTGTCCTATAATGTAGTGCTGTACTAAACAAAAGTGCATTGCACTTTCGTCAACTGAAGTTGAGATAATTGCTCTCTGCAAAGGTCTTCAAGATTTGTTATGGACAAAAGCTGTAGTGACCGAAATATCCAATGTGAAAAATGTTTGTATTTTTAAAGACAATCAGTCGTACATTAAGAGTATTATGAATGAAAATAGTTCAGGTAGGTTGAAGCATAAAGTTTGCTCGTAAGATTGTTAAAGAACATAATATTAAAATTGAATATATATTCAAACAAGTTTGCAATTTGCTGACATGCTAACTAAGGCTTTGCCTAAAATGAAAACGAAATTTTATGAATTATTGTCATTAAGCTGTTTAACACTTTTCTAGATGTAAATTTTGATTTGTTTTTGCATACATGTGTTGATAACTGTAAAAGCAATATGTATGTGTATAATGTGCGATTAAGGGGGAGTGTTGAAATATATCATCGCACTCATACTTGACGACTTGGATGATTATTGTTGTATATAAGTAATAGCTTTCTTTCACGTACGAGGTTTTCGTTAGTTGACCCATTTGTGTTTTGATTGGCTGTGTTTGATTAGTTTTTGCCTGTAATTTGATTGGTTGGACGCAGGATCTTAAAACTATAAAAGCCCAATGTACCTCGTATTTCTTGATTATTTTGGTGTTTTCAATAAAAGATGTTTGCGATCTGCGGCTTTTTATTATTCTTCAACAAAAAGAAAATCAAATTATTTCAATAAACCTACAACATGAAGAAGCCTTTGAAATTAAGATAAAAAGATGTCAGAAGTTTGTATATTTCAAAATTTCTCTATTATATATTGATAAAGTATAGTAGTCTTGTAAAGTTTTCTTTATTTGATCAAAAACAGTTTTTTCAAAGCAGTAGTTCCTATAATCCATCTAAACAATCATGGCATAGACAAATTACATATTATTATAGTCTGTGCCTATTGTGTTATAATCTGTGCAATCATGGTTACACAGATAATAACAGTGGTGTCTTTTATGTCTTGGCGAAACCTAAATACACTGGTTTGGAGCCAAAAAGGAGATATTGCATTTTCATTGGTCAACGGCGACTCTCCACTGTTGGTTAATTATCCGGATGTTCAAATTGGCGGGGGCACCCTGCTTTGATGCGAAACCAATATGCATATATACAGACATAAATGCATATTTTGCCGTGTTGTCATCCAATAGTTTACTTTTATACACAAGAATGTAAAACAATAAAACATTGTTGCAAAAATGAAAATAATGCAAGACAGCTCAACTTTTCAAAAAAGGGATTAAACAAAGAAAGAAGTAACAATTAAAAGTTTAATACTAGCTCGGCGCCATCTTGAAAAGTTTTAATTCCAACGATAGCTGCTACTTTTCTGCTGCTGGTTAAGGAGCGATCTGAAAAAATATTTTTTTTTAAATTATAATCATTTAAAAAACTTTACTTCCATCTATCTTCAACATATGTAATACAGTTCCTGTCCGAATTGTACATTTTTCAAGTTTATAGATATGCCGTTTTAATAGATTTACGAAACAGCAGAAAAAGTGTTTTCTCTCGACTCCTTAGTGGGCGATCAAAATGGCTCCGAAGTTTTTACGTACGATTAAACAAAAAATGTAAGTAAGATAAAGACTTATTCAGAATTTTTAAAATTTGAAATATTAAATAAAAATTTACTTTTTTTTTTAAATTTTCCCGTGATGTATTTAAGACCATTTAGATACGTAAAAGCAAAAAATAGTTATATATAATTTACAAATTAACCCCAAATATAATAATACACTATTTTTGTAGTGTTACCTGAGATGAATTAACAACAATGTTAAAAATAAATGATATGTTCAAAAAATTGTACTATTAACGTTTTCCACTTCAAAGATAATTTAAAACTTTTTCACTCCCAAAATATACCAAGTAGCATAATTCAATATAACATTAGAATATAAAATTGGAATAAAGTATTTATGAAACAGTACTTTTACATATAGTAAGTAAATTTGAAAGTAATTAAAACCGTAATAAATTGGAATGAGTTTACCGCCATCGTTATTAACAACAGAACACTCGTTTCTGTCAGTAAAATTTATATATTTACAAATTAATCAACGATTATGTATGTATATATATATATATATATATATATATATATATATATATATATATATATATATATATATATATATATATATATATATATATATATATATATATATATATATATATATATATATATATATATATATATATATATATGTATATATATATATATATATATATATATATATATATATATATATGTATATATATATATATATATATGTATATATATATATATATATATATATATATAAATATATATATATATATATATATATATATATATATATATATATATATATATATATATATATATATATATAAATATATATATATATAAATATATATATATATATATATATATATATATATATATATATATATATATATATATGTATATATATATATGTATATATATATATATATATATATATATATATATATATATATATATATATATATATATATATATATATATATATATATATATATATATATATATATATATATATATATATATATACATATATATATATACATATATATATATACATATATATATATATATATATATATATATATATATATATATATATATATATATATATATATATATATATATATATATATATATATATATATATATATATATATATATATATATATATATATATATATATATATATATATATATATATATATACATATATATATATATATATATATATATATATATATATATATATATATATATATATATATATATATATATATATATATATATATATTTATATATACATGTATGGAAAAGTAAACTGGATCGTGAAACTAATGTAGGCATTTTTCATAAAATCCCTAAGACAAGCTAAGAAAATTCTCAGGGTTTTTTAAAATTTAAGTCAAGGGCTAAAAATTCCTGCTTACTTTTGCTTTCCCCTTTTTAATTCTTAACCTAAATTGACCATTTTTGCTACAGTTTACGCCCTCAGAGAAAGAGGTCTAAACAATTATAACTCTACATTGCCCTAGCGGACAATTTAGGAGATTTCCAAACAAAAATAAGATGCATGCTGTCGGAGGCAGATTTTCCTAGAGATTTTCTCAGAGATGTTGACCCATTTGTTAAGGGCTTTTTTACTTATAACTTCATGCTAGCTGACCCTCAGTTTGTCCTGTCCCAATGATCGATGAAGTGGGAACCCATCCTCCAACGTTATGTTAATAAAAGTCTTTAGCTGAAACGGTGTCATTTTTAAGGGCCATGACTGCAACCACTCATTGTGATGTCCGTCTTATTACACACACACACACACACACACACACACACACACACACACACACACACACACACACACACACACACACACACACACACACACACACACACACATACATATATATATACATACTTATATACTTACATATTTATGCATATTTCAGAAAAATGTTATGACTTTTGAAATAATCTCTGATTTTTCACTCTGTAAAAAAAATCTTATTTTTTTATGAAAACTAAATTTACTTAAATAAAGACTTTATAGATCCTAATTAAATTAATTATAGATGAAATATGCTGAAAATACATATTTTCGATATCAATTTAAAGATACAATATGAGAAAAAAAAGAAAACATTTTTCGATTTAATGATATGTATAAAGGTCTTCCTTTAAGTTCTGTTCCTATCAGTTTATTGAAAAAAAAAAAACTTTCAAGGTTGTAGTGTGCATTTATTTTACAGACAAAAATTTTTGTCGAATTGTATCAAGTGCAACAAACTCGCTGAAGAGGCAGAAGTTTATACGAAGGATTCTGAAAGAGTTGATACTATTGAGTCACCAGAGCTCGTTATAACTATAGCTACAGTAGACAATCCATTATTAGAATTTGATTCCAGCATCTTGGACGAATACGAAAAAGAAAATAACGTTTATGGTTATAAAACCTATGAGAATTCTTCTGAAAAGGAACCCGGCGTAGCTGATGCAAATTCTGGTGAAAATGATGAAAACGATTCGAACACAGAATGGCGCGAACCCAGAAGTCGCGCTGATGATTCTGAAAAGGCTGCAGACAAAATCGTTGTAAAGTCTAGAAATTCTGAATTAGGATTCATAAATCTGGTCATAAATGAAATGGGACTTGAATTGGAGACGACATACTACGAAACCTATAATGCTTGGGAAAAAGTTCTAATTATGGATCCGGAGGTAAGAATTCTATTAATCTCGAAACGTGCTTAAGCTTTCAAAATTTTCAACTAATAGTTAAAGTTTAACACATTGGAGGACAGTAGGATCAAGTGATGTTCGAAAATTAACACTATATGTTTTTGTAATTTTTAGAATATTACAAGTTTAGTTTTACCCTTTCTGCTTAAATAAACTTTATTTTGGTCATTTCAGTACCTTTAATTAAGTTGAGGCTGTAACTGTCATGGCGCCAGCGGACTCTAGACACTAAGTAATGGGACGATGGCGGATATAACAGCAAAAATTTTAAAACTTAAATGACTGGTTTAATGATTCAAATAAGCAATATTTGTGTACAGCAGAATATTTTTTGAGTTTTACACGAAATGTTTGTATATGATCAAACAAAAATAAATAAATCTCAAAAAATAAAATCAAGAGAAACGTATTAAGTTTGGCGGCCAATGAATAAATGTATGTCGCTGCAGCGCATTTGATCTGTGCAACTGATAGGATATTTGAAAGGTGAATGCCGAAAGATGGCCGAACGGTTAGGGTGCTGGCCTTCGGACCCGGAGTTCGTGGGTTCGAATCTCACTGTCGCAGGGATGTTCGTAGTCGTTCGGAATTCGGTTTTAAGCAGTAAGTCCCGGTCTCATTAGACCTCGTGTCTCAAAAATTAGACTGTAGCGCACCAAGCAAGACAAAACAAAACAAAAAGGTGAAGTTATGATTCCATGTAAAAAATTCTTTGGAAATTTCATTCCATGTTCTTAGACCGCAACTATGCCTCGCATACAGGTGCATGAACGATATGCGTAGATGTCAGCATTTAAGAGTGGACGTTTAGTTAGGCTTAAAGAAGCTGATTGATCTAATCGGCAAATAACTCGATATTTCGGCAGGATCGATGCCACTATTAGACCATGTTGGCAGGAATGGGTGAAACATTGACCTCTGTACAACAGCAAGTCCGTTTTTCAGGGGTGTCGGGTTTATTCGAACTGCAATGTCCCTTACTGGAGTAGAATAATCTTCAAAGATGAGTCACACTTTAAAATGAACTCCGATGACTAGCAAAGACTTGTCTCAAGACTTCTCGGACAGTGGTGGAATAACAACCTGACTTTATTCTGGCATACAGGCCGACAACAGAGAGTGAGAGACTGGGGTGCAATTTCACTTTATAGTAGGATTCTTTGGTTTTCATCCGTGGCACCTTCACTGCACAGCGCTATGTCGATGAAGTTCTACGCTCCATTGTTCTACCCTTCATGTCCCGCCATCATGAGATAACATTTCAGTAAGATAATTTAAAGTCTCACGCTTCAGGTGTTTCCACTGCTTGTCTTCCGTGAAATGCTACGTTGACCAGCAAGATCACGGTTCCTTGTCCTGTTGAGCACGTTTGGAACATTATGGGCAGTACTCTTCAACCAGCTTTTGATTTCGACGATCTAAAGCTCCAGTTGGCACGAGAAGTTCACCAGAATATAGCACGATATCTCTCAGGACATCCGTTACCTCTAGCAATCATTTATGCCAAAAAACTGCTTGTACAAGGGTCAGAGATGGACAAATGCGTTACTGAGTTTTTCAGTTTGTAAAGCTCTATCACATAAAAGAAATCCTCCAATAATTTGTTTTTCAGTACATCACATCTTCCGGTTTTCGTTTTGTTCGTCTTTTTCCCCTAAGAGTGTATAAAACAAGGTTATTCTTGCCTTATACGTTAACACATTATCGTTTTAACATACGAACTTCAAGTATATTTAAGAGAAGACATTTTACTATGGTTAAATTTCCCACATCCATCATAAAGACATGCTATTTGATAGAATTTAAAGAAACGTCAGCACATAACGAGTTAGCTACACGTGGCTTTCATAAAACACAGAAAAAAGCATCGTAAAGCACAGCACAGCTTATTAACAATTTCTTTTTTTCCCTCTACAGGAAAATATTGTACGCTGCTGGAGTCTTCCTAATTTGAGGTAAATATGATTTTTGATATCATCTAAAATTGTTTTATATGTATTAGAACTGAAATGTGCATTTGAAACAATAGTAATATTATCTATCGTATATTATACTAGTCACTTAAAAGAGTGTGCAGTTTTCAGAGAATTGGTCACTATGACGTGGCAAAGGAGAAAATTTGTGGTATCAAATTCTTCTCTCTGGCGACTTCTCACGCCATTTTGATACGGAAGTCGCCTCTGAAATACCTCCACTGCATAATGGTACATCCATATTGAAAACAAAATGTAAAATGGCTTAATGTTTTTAAACTTACCAAATGATTTGGTTTAAGTAAGATATAACCTTCATATATATATAATATTATATATATATATAATATATATATATTATATATATATAAATATATATATATATATATATATATAATATATATATATAAATATATATATATATATATATATAATATATATATATATATATATATATATATAAATATATATATATAAAATAATATATATAATATATATATATTATATATATATATTTACATCTAAATATACATATATATAAACAGAAATTATATATATTATATATATATATACTATATATAAATATATATATATACATATATATATAAAACTTATATATATATATATATAATAATATATATACATCTATATAAATATATACTATATATATATAAAATATATATATACATTATATATATATAAATACTTATATATAAATATATATATATGTTTATATAATAAAATATACATACATATATATATATACATATAAATAAATATATATATATATAAAAATGTATAAATATAAAAAATATATATAATATATATAAATGTATATATATATATATATAAAAATATAAATACTACAAATATATTTTGAAATCAATAAATTACATATATTTAGATAACATTTATGTGTTATGATAACATAATATTTATAAAATGAAATATATATTTATTTTTGATATGTTTGATTTCTTTAGATCATAAGTATATGTCATAATAAAAAAATTCTTAAAGATAACAAACTACCTGTATATAAAATAATTTTGTATATACATAAATGTATAATTCTAAAAATATGAGCGAAATATAAAATTTAAAAAAAATTTGACTATATTAAACATAACGATTACAAAAATGTTGTTTTAAGAACAAAAAAATAAGTGCAAAAAAAAATTTAAGAAAAATAAAATTCACTATTATTGAAAATAAATATCGTATATAAGTTTATATTAAAAAAAATATTGAAACTTCTTTTACTGTAAAAATATAAAATGTGTATAAAGATATATTAATTTATATTTAAAAATATAATAATAAATATATATCTAAAAACAATATATATTTTTACAATATATAAACAAAATATAGTATATATAAATATATATATATATATCAAAATAAATAATTATAATGTATATAAAAAATATCATATATATCTATTATATATATACAATAAATAAATTTTATAATATTATATACATCTATTTCAAAAATCAAACTAATATATATCAATTTTATACATTTATAAATATAATACATTATATTTATTTTTTATAAATTTATAAATACAATATTTATAACAATATATTATAAATATATATTATATAAATATATATATAATTATATATATATATAAATATATTCCGCGACTATTCAGTCATCCTTCAGCTCTAATCTGACTAGAACACAGTTACTACATTGACTCTTAAACGACGGACAAAACACCGGATCAATGAAGTTAAAGATAAAAAAAAAAATCTGTGATTAAATGTCATAATTTTCATTTGAAGGTCTTATTAAAAAAAATCACTTTATCCATGAGTAGTAAAAGCTTGTTAATTTGTAATAGGTAATTTTCTTACTGATTATTGCATTCTGTGATGACTGATGCTTTACTTATCATTTTTCAGGATACACTTCAAAAATAATCCTCGACCTGTACAAGGCAAGAAATACGACCAGTTTCCTGAATTAGTTGGAGTCTAACTTCAAAATTTTTGCAAAACAGTAAACTTATTTCCTGTTATTAAAACCAAGATTTAACTACAATGGTAAAGAAGTGTTATATCGGGATGTTGAACAGAATTGTAAACTTTATTTTCATGTTACGATAAATGAGGACTAAAAAAGAAACGAACTGTTGTTTCAAAATATCAAACAATATGTGAAACAAAATAGGAGAAACTTGTTTCTTATTATCTAATCCAAATGCAAATAAAGTAAAAACGGACTTTAGTTTCCTCGAAATGGAACGAAATGTGGAAGAAAATAGAAACGAACTTTTGTTTCTTTATTACCTGAACGAAATGTGACGAAAATGGAAACGAACTGTTGTTTCTTCTAAACTCAACAAAATGTGACTAAAATGGAAACGAACTTTTGTTTCTTCTAAAGTCAACCGAATGTGACTAAAGTGGAAACGAACTTTTGTTTCTTTTAAACTCAACCAAATGTAACTAAAGAGGAAACGAACTTTTGTTTCTTCTAAACTCAACCAAATGTGACTAAAATAGAAACGAACTTTTGTTTCTTTTAACCTCTACCGAATGTGACTAAAGAGGAAACGAACTTTTGTTTCTTCTAAACTCAACCAAATGTGACTAAAGTGGAAACGAACTTTTGTTTCTTCTAAACTCAACCAAATGTGACTAAAATGGAAACGAACTTTTGTTTCTTCTAAACTCAACCAAATGTGACTAAAGAGGAAACGAACTTTTGTTTCTTCTAAACTCAACCAAATGTGATTACAATAGAAACGAACTTTTGTTTCTTCTAAACTCAACCAAATGTGACTAAAGAGGAAACGAACTTTTGTTTCTTCTAAACTCAACCAAATGTGACTAAAGTGGAAACGAACTTTTGTTTCTTCTAAACTCAACCAAATTTAACTAAAGTGGAAACGAAATGTCACTAAAATGGAAACGAATTTTTTGTTTCTGATTACTTTAATCAAATGTGACTAAAGCGGAAACGAACTTTTGTTTCTTTTAACAGAATGAGATGTGACTAAATCGGAAACGAACTTTTGTTTCTTCTTAACGAAACTAAAAGTGAAAGAAACTAGAAACGAAATATTGTTTCTTATCACTACACGAAATATGACTAAAGTAGAAACGAACTATTGTTTTTTATCACTACAAGAAAAGTGACTAATGTAGAAACGAACTATTGTTTTATAATACTAAACGAAATATGACTAAAGTGGAAACATTAACGATACCAAATGTAAAAAAAAAATGATAAAAAAAAAAAAAAAAAAAAAAAAAAAAAAAAGGGTGGCGAGTGGGATGAAACACCAGGAAGGAATCGTCCGATATCCGGTCAAATCAATATGTATCATTATGTTTGATCTGGCTCTGTCACGCGTGTTTCGGTAACGAGCTGTAAAAGGCTCGGCTAATGTCCTTCCAAATTTTAACGGGGGGTATTAATTCCTATTTAAAGATCTCGAGAAATAATAAATTTATTATCTAAACATTTCAAGGTTCTGGGATGACAGGATTCCATGTCGTAAACAATAGTTAATGTAATATACAAGTTCTTACACTCTGAAAAATCAAACGCCTGTTAAAACGTATCTTATATACATCAATAAACTAACTTAAATTCTCGAAACTAATAAAATTTGATATGGTAATATTTATTCCCTTTGTACCACAGTGCAACATTTACAAATTAATTTTTTCCCTAAAAGTTCAAAGTCATGTTAAAATTCACCTGTTTTCGACCCCTAGGCATTGTTATCGAGAATCCGTGAAATTCTCCTTATCTGGTATGACTCATCCTTCGCAGGTGGCTCGGGCAAATCCCGGCCGATCCTCGAAATCCTTGGTGAGCCAAAACCGCTATTTTACCCTAATTAAAATACTAACGTATTTTTTTACGTTACCTTCTAGATGTTATAGGTGATACCATATTGTAAATATGGGTACAATTTCTAGTCTTGCTCAGCATGCTCTCAACCTAATTGTATTTTAAGACGATTTGTCATATATATTTTTCAAACTTAAAGATTATTTTTTTTTTTGTATAAATAGATTATTTAAAACTTACTGTATACAATAGGTACTACACAAATATAAAAAATAATTGAAATTATTGTATTTTATTAAGCTGTTTCTAAAATTACAAATTTTATGGACAAGTACGATATGTATAAATTAATTTTACTGACTTTACACATGTTGATATAGATAAGAATTTACTGTTATTATTTCTCCAAACATGTGGGGAGTTCTTGAAGATGACTCACTTCTACTGACTAACACTTTTTACCTCACCTTTGTGAGTTGACTATTGTTGGATATTTGACTGGTCACTCATGATGAGTTATAGACCCCATCTTATAAGTTCCACACACTTGTCCGCACATTTCAATTGCTAACGTGTTTCTAGTAAGATTTATTTGCGCATTCTACT
>CM063501.1:121192293-121209793 GCA_032207245.1 Pardosa pseudoannulata | reverse complement strand
ATTCCACTACTGGCCCGTCCTAAAGACATACAGCAACTGACAATGTAGTAGCCACGACAGCTATAATGCTGCAGCTGACCTACACGAGGCCCGTCATAGCTCGAGAATTAATTTGGTCAACTCCGGTAAGGAACAAGCGTTACAGAGCCAAATTCTGGCCTACCAGAGAAGGCACTAGAAAAAGATCACTCATGTGAATCCCGGGCTCGTGACACCCGTGTATACCTGAAGGAGGTATACCCCTGAGGTTGTCTCTCCTTTACCACTACCCAGAGGACACGTACGGCTCGAAGCTCGTGCAGCTCTCGCGAGAGACGTTGTCCCCCAAGCTCCAGTAAAGCTAGTCGAACCTATTAACCAGATAGTGGTATAACTTATAATTTTAAGAAATTTATGTTAATAACGTTTAACAATTCGTGAGCCGTAAAGCATATTCTATAACTATCATTCTACTAGAAATAATATTAATACGGTTTTTTTTTCAATATGTTCAGAATGAATTATCGACTAATCATTCGTCGTAGCGTAATTCTTTCGGTTTTTAAAAGGCTCAACCTCTCCGATACCAAATAATAAAGCTACATATTAATCATTAAAATATATATTCTATTTGATATACCAAATTTTATAAGTATTTTTATAAGTTACATACTTTTATTAGCTTTCCTGGTGAATGTAGGCTAATAAGAAATAAATGCTAATAATGTTTGACAATCCGGAAGTGAAAGATATAGTATATTCATAACTTGAATTCTACTAAAAAGCTTTAGGATGCGGTTTTTTAATACGTTCCAAAATTTTTACAGAATAATAATATATTCTATCGAATATTTTAGATTTTTGAAAAACAACCTTTTCGATATTAATTAATAAAGCAATATATTAATCATTAAAATATATATTCTTTTTGATATATGAAATTTTATAAGCTTGGGTAAAGCTGCTTAAAGCCTTAGGTAATGTATACTATTAAAGTATAATTTGTTACACAATCCTACGTACTTTTTTCCCTTACTGCGGCATTATAAGTTCCCCAATTTCTATCATATTTCATATCTTAAAAGCATTCAACTAGATTTATGCTTTCTCCGTAGAATTCCTCAATACCCCCATGACATAAAAATCTGATGCGGTTTCATTCTGAGTCCGCCATAATGTATTATTCTGGGGCAATTTTTTGAGTTACGTGCTTTATTTTCGGCATCGCGCTCACTGTAAGTGCTGACACTGCTATAAATCATTGAAATGATAGAAGTGCAAATTCAGAAAAATCCGAGGCGTTTTGTGCTGCCCTTCGGATTTCCGATTTTTGACAATTTGTTTTCAGAACTGGATGTGTATTAATGATCCTTCTTTTCAGAAGTAATAGATAATGTTGCCCCAAAACGGAATTCATACCAAAGATCAAATAAGATATATATAGCTTAATAAAAACATATCCTAGTGTTATATATAAGTCTACCATGCTTTAAAAATAGTTGTCCTGATTTGATATTCAAATTAGGAAGCAGTTGATTTAAATTTTTATAACAGAGATTCACAAAATCGAATCATTGGGTTTTTAGATTTAAAAAAGTTAAAGCCTTAGGAAATATAAGGCTTTAACGTCCTCCTCAGGTGTATGAAAAATATATTTTGGATATATTGAGCTAATATTTTATCAAGATTTCAATAGTTAATTGATAGGAAAAATTAGTTTGCTTATATGATACACTTTTGTGGAGAATTTTGACTTTTCTAAATGTAGTTTCTAAAGGTAATGTGAAAAGAGATATAAGGATGCAAATTAGTCAAAAAATATATTAATTTATATTAGAAGTGTTGATAATAATTTTGTGGAAACCTATAAAAATTGTAAAGAATATTTAAATAATTAATAAATAAAAAAATAAATTTTGAAACAAAAATATTCTGATTTTAATTTTTTAAATGGTTATCTGAGTTACAGTGCATTTTAAATATTCAAAAAGTTTTCCAACTTGAAGTTAATATTTCACAGGAACACTTCGTAAAGCCAATTTATAAAGTTTGATGTTTGTAAAGTCCCACGTTTTCTTTAAAGGTGTGCTGAGCAATAATTGAATAGTAGGGCGCTGATGTTCGGTACCGAATTTCGCTGATTATAATCTCACTGATGGTATGAAAGTTCTTAGTCATTCGGAATTGACTTTAAAATGTAAGTCTTGAGGTCATTAGTCCAAGCGTAGCAAAACAGTCAACTGTAGCTCTCCAACTAAGTCAAACCTTAAAAGGTGTTTGGGTAACTGGAACAGAGAATTACGCCAGTGTACGTTCTGCTGTCAATGACAAACAGTTTTCAGCATACTATCTGATACTGTCTAGACAAGTTGGATTTCCTACCCTTGCCCCCTGATGGGAGAGGGTAAGTTCGTCGTAGTGGTTGTCCCCTCTTGCAGACCGATGCCCATCTTAGCACAAGACTTCGAATAATTCCTATTTGTTAATCAATCGCTTTTCCAATAATTTGATTGGCCCTCCCTGGATCCTTCCTCACTGCTATTATTTTCTTCCCCCTCTATCTCTATCGTACTTCAAAATTTTGAAGCAGCACTTCTCGCTGCCATATCTTGGTGGGTCACTTTCTAAGATTGCCATTGGTTCTCATTCTCACTTCTGATTAGCTGAGATTTTCTCTTCTGAATCCTAATTTCACACTCTCCGAATTTTATCAATCATCTCTCCCGAATGATCAAATTGAGCATTCTGTGCTATTCTCACCATTTTCATTTAATTAAAAAACACTTTATTGTAATTTGTAATATAATTGTGCTGTACTTTACTAGAGAACTTAAACTATTTAATCAACTTACATTCCATCGTGGAATTTTCTTTTTATTAACAAGTTTTATTATTTGTAACTAGCCCAAACTCAAGCATTCCTCTCCATTTTCTACTCTCATTTACCATGTCATAAGCTAAATCTATTCATTAGTTTTGTTAGCCCAAATCCCATGTATTGCATAACTAGAGATCTTGTCCCAGGCAGTTCTGTGGTATTCACATCCTGTGATCCCCTCTTAGCAGGAGGTACAAAAAATGATAGAAAGAATTAGCTTGAGCAAAGGCTGATTGTACTATTCTTTTACTGTTCCTGGAAGACATATTCTCTGACACCATACCTCAAGCCTTTAAGTTTTAAGAACTAACAATATACAGACTTAGACTTTACATGCTTTAAATTGACAAAATTATAAAAATATCTGTAATTATTTTCGTTATCCAGAATGCAGACTGCAATTTAAAGCGAGGGAGCATAACTGGATGTTATGACAGTTTGGAATATAAAATTTAAATATTCTACAACTAATCGTTTTTCAGTTATCATACTCACATACCTATGTACAAATGTCACATCTAAATTAGTAAAAAATCCTTCAATTATGATCGAATTGGATAGTTAAAGCTCCAAAGTTAAAATTTCGTTTTATGTACGTAGAAACGTAACACTGAAACTAGTCAAACTGGAATTACCTTTGAAGTCTTCAGATTAAATGTTTGCGTCAATCTAAAAAGCAAAATTTCAACCTTCTATGAATAGTACTTTGATCAAATGCTATGACTAAATTAGTCAAATGTCTTTCAGGGATGATAAAATTGGATAGTTAAAGCGCTGAAGTTAAAGTTTTCTTATTTGTGCGTAGAGAGTTAACAATTAGATTACTTAAAATGGAGTTGACTTTTAAATATGAAGATTCAGGAGTTAAAAATTTTAGTATTCTACCCGTTAATAGTTTATTAGTTTTGAGACACATACGTATGAACAGCTGTTATGCTTAAAACAGTCAAAATTCATTTTGGAATTCTCAAAATTACTAGTTCTATTTTTAAAGTTAAGGTTCATACAGACATCAAGATGAATCTAGTAATTATTCCCTCAGACGTCTCAAGTGCATTGAAGTTAAAATTGTTTTTTTGTTTAGTTGAAATCTGAACATTAAGAATTTTCGAGATTAGAAAAGTGCCTTTATTTGATACAAGAAAAGAAATTGGGTTGCACATAATCTTGGAGAAATATTTACTTCATCTCCTGGTAGAATTTCTATAAAAAATCTTGAATTGCAAACTTCCCCAAAAAGAGAAGCTTTTCTCGCATAGTTTAACATGGAGATTACGGAATTCAATACAAATTGTAACAAACTATCTTAAATGACCCATTCTACATTATAATTCTTTGTATTCTAATGAAAAAAAACGCGAACCACTTCATTTTGTGACCTAAATGAATGACTTTCCGGATAAACTTTGCTTCTTTCTACTTTGATAAGAGAGTTTTTATTCCACTCTCTCTTTTGTTTTGAAAGCCGGTTCCCCATGAAACGATAAAAAACTTCTTCGGAGTTTCTCCAAATTTCTTTTATTTTTCTTATTGCACTTCAAGCATCTATTTTTTTCTTTTTTTATCGCCCTCAAATCCCGGTGAGATGATGAATGAATGATATGTGCTTCAATAATTTAAGGACGATTCTGGAAGAAATGCTGGAATGAAGATTAATGCCGAAGATTTTCTAATACACTGAAATTGAAACATTAAATGGAAATAGCTATTTATATAGTTAAAGGAAATTAAAACACGATGGTTTTGTTTCTGTTTTGAAAAACATGTAAAAAATTAGCCCGATTTTAAATTTTATTTTTAATGATTTAATTTATCAGTTTAAAATTTTGGGTGTTGATTTTCACTTCGACATAAGTATATATCGACACAGGATATATATATATATATATATATATATATACATATACATATATATATATATATATATATATATATATGTATATGTATATATATACATATACATATATATATATATGTATATATATGTATATATATATGTATATATATATATATGTATATATATTATATGTATATTATATATATATATATCAAAATACACATATAGTTACTTATGTTAAATATGCATGATCTTGCGTATATATATTTATATATGTACAATATATATATATATATATATATATATATATATATATATATATATATACAAAAAAGAACAAACAATGACTTAACGCATCAGTCACTTTGATAATTTAATTCACCTGTTAGCATAAATTGTAGAAAAAAATTCCTATTAATTAGAGTAAGGTTGTAAAAATAAACATTTTGAAATTTTAAAGTTATGTATTCCGTTAAATCTTTATCAGTCATCAGTAGAATTTTATTTATCTGCAATGTGTGTAGCAAATATCTAATCATTTTAGACTTGGCTTAGTTTGGAGTGTAGGGTCTACTTTGTGCAACACAAGGGCTAATGAGGCCGGGACCTACAGCTCAAAGCCGATTCTGAACGGCTACGGAAATCCATGAGACAGTGGGATTCGAACCCAAGTATTCCTGTAAGCAAGGCCAGCACCCTAACCAATCGGCCATCATTCGACCTAATCATTTTAGGGAAGGCATGAAAAAGATCATTTTAAAATACAATTAAAAATTTAATATCTTTAAAGAAATTTTCTGTAACAGAATATATGTCATGCGTTTTCATATTTGTATTTGTCTTAAATATTCATATTTATAAAATATTTAATTTTTTTCTAAGGATTATTGCTGTATTAAAAAATTTAGAATTAGACTTAAGCATTTGTGATTTCTGATATACTACACTTAAAATATTCATATGCCTAACCGTATATTTGAGGAGATCGAAAGCTTGCTGATCTCAAAAGTTTTTTTTTTTAAATGCTGAGTTGCATATGCTATTTTCAGCAAATGAAATTTCTCGATCGATTTTCTGTAATTTAATGAAGAGTATATTTTGTAATTTACTATTTTCAATATTTCTAACTCTAATTCTTCATCTTTTCGGTTATTATTTCTCTTGGAAAAATTTGTATTGTATCGTTTTAACTGAAGCCTTTTAAAATTAAAGGTTCATTTATTGAGAACGTTATTTCATAACTGTAAATTGAAGAAGTAGTATTCGCTTTTCAGTTTGAGAAAACATAGTTTAAATGCCCCCTTTTGTACGAAATGTTGGAAATAAATGATGTAAGAACCCCCGAAGTATGAGTAATTTATAGTCCAAGGAGACGAAGGTAAATCATTTTTCTTCCATATAATCTAGACATTTTATTCCTATGATATACATGACACTGAACAGTGGAAGAAGAGACCAAATTTTATAAAGTGAATGGATCATTATCATAATCTGACACTAAGAGATTTATTGTACAAAGAATATTTCGAAACGACTGTAAAATATGGAAAAGTGTTCTTCTATTTGCTATAATGGGGCTACTAGTACCTCCTTTATATAACTTCTTTGTTCATATACATGTACTTATATATATATATATATAATATATATATATATATATATATATATATATATATATATATATTTATTTATTTATATATATATATATATACATATATATATATATATATACATACATATGTGTGTACATGAAACAGGTAAAGGTACAGCCAGAAATAAAACTTATATATTTATTCCATAAATAAAAGTATGAAAGCTTCCAATCAGCATTTTACAATTGTAAAATTTCAGAAAAATTATTTTTATAAATAAGCGCCTTTACAGATCTGAAAAAGAACATTAACCAACCAATAAAAACATAATATAATTTAAAATATGCCTACCCACTTAAAAAGGGAAACAATTGTTGAATGAGTTTCATCAAATTTATTATAAATTACATTAAAATTAGTCAATGAATAGTCACTGCAATGAAATCTTTGATATTAATCTAGAAGAGATTCTGAAACATAAGGGAAATAATTCTGAGAATAGTGAGGTCCATACTGGCAGTTGAGAGAATCTAGCCTGTAAATTTAATGTAAGTATCTAGAAAAAGTACCATAACCAAACATATAGTAAAAGACCTTTATTACTAATTAGAAGACCAAGTTTAATATTATGAATAATGCGAAAGGTATATTTTTCCTTATTGCTGCTTATTTATACTACATTTCAAATGATAATATTGGTTAAATGATTAATTCCCTTTTAGCATTAACGGAAGTACAAATGTCATGATGCTCAACTATTCTCTCTGATTTGGAGAGTTATCGTCTTTCATTTGGCCCCACGAGTACTAAAGTGATCCAGAATTTACAGTTAAGACTATTCCTAACTGCTACGAACATTTATACAAGCCATGGTGTTAGAACTCACTAACTTTGGTATCGAAGAACAATGTTCTACCTGTTCGATCATCGTTCGACTTGAGGCAGATGGGAAAGAGCTAAGGAAGGAATCTGCAGTAAAAATTCCTCCTCGTGATGATGATTAAATAAAGAGTATCATCAACATGGCATTATGAAAGCAGAAACCGTCCAAAGTAAATGGTCCATTAAGAGTTATCGCATCAACTCCCGATCCACTGAATTTGGTCCCTAAATGAAAGCTTACAGGATGAAATTATATAACGTTTTTTGGGGAAAGTACATTAATGCTTAGTAAATGAATGTATGTGTGAATAAAATACAGATCATAATTAAAAAATGTAACAATAACAAACACCTTTTTGCCTGTTTTGCCATTTTTAGTATCATCTCACTCTCTCTCTCTCTCTCTTTGTATATATATATATATATATATATATATATATATATATATATATATATATATATATATATATATATATATATATATATATATATATATATATATATATATATATATACAAAGAGAGAGAGAGAGTGAGAGAGATGAATATATATACGTATATGTATATATATATGTATATACATATATGTATATATATACATGTGTATATATATGTATATATATGTATATATATATATATATATATATATATATATGTATATGTATATATATGTATTTGTATATATATATATATATATATATATATATATATATATATATATATATATATATATATATATATATATATATATATATATGTGTATATATATATATATATGTGTATATATATATATATATATATATATATATATATATATATATATATATATATTTAATTAATTTTGAAAACTGTGGCAAATTTATACAATGTATGGTTATGCATAGAAGCAGTTAAAAATATTAAAAAATATTTATTTATAATATTTGTAGAATAAATTTTTACTCCAAATTACCTACCAATAAATTTAAAATAATTACTTGAATTTTTAAATAATCAGATTTAATGGGTTTAAAGAAAAAAATCATCAGCTATTTTCTAATGTATTAAAAAGAAAGAATTAGAGGATTAAATCTGGATAATAATTTACTGGAGATATTCTTTGAATGATGGACATAAGCTTGACATGTATCTCAAAATTAAACGTCTTTGATTGTATACTTGAATATTTCTACATGAAAGAAAAATTATACTGTCCAATGTTATAAAATACGAATTATCGTTTTGCATACTGAAACAAGTATTCATATTTTTCCCTAGTGGAAGAAAATTACAGACCTGAATACTAGGAGAGACAAATATTACTTTTTCTTATATTATCTTGAGGTTATTGTACTATAAGATCGGTTAAACATAAAGATATTTCTTTAGCTATGTTGTGATACGAATTTAAGTGGATAAAGTTTTTGAGTGTTCTAGATTTGATGGAGATAGTCTTTAGACTTTTAGAAAGACGAGAACTCGATGGTTATGCACTTCTTGTTATTCTTGATAAGACGATGATATTTTGAAAGTATATTAAGAAAAGTGTGTTTACTTTTCTATAAACACTTAGAAAGAGGTTTGGTTTGGTTTGCTTTTGGAGAGATGCTGTCAACAGTTTGGCATACGAGGGCTAATGAGACCGGGACCTACTGCTTAAAGCTAATTTCCAACCATCAGCAGTGGGATTTGAAATCCGGTACTGAAGAGCAGCTCTCTATTTATTCGACCATCAAATATTGTAATATGAAAATCATAAAAGGAGAAACGTGCATAAAAATATTGAATACACCTGATATTTTGAAATCAATTGGTGGTCACTATCTTTTCTTTATCCATTGTTTCATTTTTGTTCTTTTTAACTGATTCATCATCAGTTTACACTTCCATTAATAGTGTCTGTAATCTTTATATTTCATCATTTTAATCAAATAACGATGTATTTTGTCACAGTATTCACAGTATCTCTAATCCTTCTGAATGAAAATGCAAAAGAGTAAATTCGTGCACTTTTGCATTTTTTGCCATCATAAATTAAATGTTTAATTTTAATAAATTAAAAGTATGTCTTTCTGGAAAAAAATTTAGAAAAAATAATGCAAATGCATATTTTTAGGTTCTAGAAGACTTATCAGACAACCTCTTAAAATCTGGGAGATTTATTTTTATTGGATGATTTTCTGTGGTATGTTTATACATAGCTGGACCATTGGGGGCAGGGCGCGCGTCCTCGAGACTTCTATTTTTTATTAATCGAAGAATCAAAGTAGAATTTTAAAAATATAATAAATTAATGCTAATAACGCTACAAAATGACAAACAATTTCTTATTTATCTTTTAAAAAAAAAATGAGAGAAAACAGAAAATTATAAAATAGAAATTTCAAGCACACCTTTGTAAATCTTTGCCAAGAGAGTTCCGCGTTCACTTATTTTATATCTGGGATCTAACCTAAATAAGCACAAATCTTTTAGTTCAAACCCAAACATAAGTGTCTGTTTAATGTAAGAGAACAGGACAAAGACGGGCAATAAACACTAGTTTTTTTTGTTTTTTTTTTTAACTTGAAGCTTCTTTTATTTTTTTCTCTATTTGAACGTATAACAGCCTAGAGATATGGTTCATGGGCGTAATTTGAGGGTGGGGAGAAATTGCCACCCTCTCCACAATTTTTAGAGGAGGGGTAAACTACAATTTTGTCCCTCCATATTTTTAAGGTTTTATTCATATATTAAATTGTTGATTCGTTATTTTAACGAATGTTGAAGTTATTCTGTTTTTATTAATATGCTTAGGACTTATTCTAATTCCGATTATCGTCCTTTCCTGGGGCATTTTTAAAGTAAGTGTAAATATTCGAACTTCTAGTTTTGCCCCTCTAAATGTTTTGGGTTTTGTTCATATATTAAATTTTAGACATTTTAATAAATGTTGAAGTTATTCTGTTTTTAATAATGTTCTTAAGACGTATTCTAATTACGGTTATCCTCCTTTCCTGGAACATTTTTAAAGCAAGTATAGGTATTCGAACTTGTAGTTTTGCCCCTAGAAATGTTTTGTGTTTTATTCATACGTTGAATTTTTGAAATTTTAATGGATGTTGCAGTTATTCTGTTTTTATTAAAGTGTTTAAAACTTATTCTAAAAGTTATCCTCCTTTAATGGGACATTTTTGAAGCAAGTATAGGTTTTCCAAGCACACCTTTGGCAATCTTTGCCAAGAGTGTTCCGCATTGACTTATTTTATAACTGAGATCTGACTAAAAAAGCAGGCATAACAGCCTAGAGATATAGTTTATGGGCGTAATTTGGGATGGGCAATGGGAGGGGGGGAAATCCCCCTCCCCAGAATTTTTAGAGGAGGGGCAAACTTATAGTTTTACCCCTCCAGATTTTTATGGATTTATTCATATATTAAACTGTTGATTCGACATATTAAAGAATGTTGTAGTTAATCTGTTTCTATTAGTGTGCTGAAGACTTATTCTAATTACAGTTATCGCCCTTTCCTGTAATATTTTTAAAGCAAGTATAGATATTAGAACTTGTAGTTTTGCCCCTCGAAATGTTTTGGGTTTTATTCATACATTGAAATTTTGACATTTTAATGAATGTTGCAGTTACTCAGTTTTTTTAATGTGCTTAACACTTATTCTAATTACGGTTATCTTCCTTTCCTGGGACATTTTTTAAAGCAAGTATAGGTTTTTCAAGCACACCTTTGGAAATCTTTGATAAGACTGTTCCGTGTTCACTTATTTTATATCTGAGATCTAACCTACATAAGCACAAATATTTTAGTGCAAACCCAAACATAATAAGTGTCTGTTTTATGTAAAAGAACAGGACAAGGACTGGCAATAAACAGTAATATTTTTTACTTGAAATTTTTTTGATTTTCTATTTAAACGTATAACAGCCTAGAGATATGGTTCAATATATATAACTCTATAACTATTTCACATAATTTTCTCTCTTCAGCGTGTGTTTCTAATGTTTTCTTTTATACGTTTTTGAATTGAACCGCAAGGGAATATATTCAAACTTTGAATGTCCATTGTCGAAATATGTCAAAAATGATTGATTGTAGGAAACCGCGAATATACCTTAAAGAAAGGAATGAGGTTTACCAGTAGATTATCGTTTTCTTAGACAAGAATACACAAATATTTTTTAAAGGTATACCAAAATACTCGCTTGAGAATTTTGACAGGCTGTAATAAGAGTCTGCTTACATCCCCGGGCAAAACTTTATTATTAAATGCGTAAGAAAGAAAGTTCTTTCTGTAAATGGAACAAAATATTCATCTATATTCTTTTCTGTTACTTAAAAAATATATTTATTTATATACTTTTTGTCTGTTTAAAATGAAAATTCTATAAGTTTAAACTGATTTTAAAAGCAGAACTAAGAAAATTTCTATTTGTATTTGGATAAGCAAACTATATATTCAGAAAAAAAATAAAATTGTTTACTTAGTATTCGAACTCATAGTTTTGACCAGTCTAGATTTTACTCATAGTTTTGACCAGTCTAGATTTTTAGTGTTTTATTCATATAATAAATTTTTGACTCGACATTTTAACGAATGTTGAAGTATAATCTGTTTTTATTAGTGTGAAGTCTTATTCTAATTACAGTTATCGTTTTTTCCTGAGACATTTTTAAAGCAAGTATAGGTATTCGAACTTGTAGTTTTGCCCCTCGAAATGTTTTGGGTTTAATCCATACATTGAATTTTTGATATTTTAATGAATGTTGCAGTTATTGTTTTTATTAATGTGCTTAAGACTTATTCTAATTACGGTTATCTTCCTTTCTTGGGAATTTTTAAAGCAAGTATAGGTATTTTAAGCACATCCTTGGCAATCATTGCCAAGAGTGTTTCGCTTTCACTTATTTTAAATCTGAGATCTGACCTACATAAGCATTTTAGTGCAAACCCAAATATAATAAGTGTCTGTTTAATGTAAGAGAACAGGATAAGGACTGACAATAAAATATAATTATCCTGATTTGATATTCAAATTAGGAAGCAGTTGATTTATGTATTTATAACAGAGATTCAAAAAATTGAATCATCAGGTTTTTAGCTTAAAAAAGTTCAAGCCTTAGAAAATATAAGTCTTTAACATCACCTAAAGGTGTATGAAAAATATATTTTGGATTTATTGAGATAGTATTTTATTAAGATTTCAATAGTTAATTTATAAGAAAAATTAGTTTCTTTATATGATGAACTTTTGTGGAAAATTTAGATTTTTCTAAATGTAATCTAATTTTTAGTGCTTTAAAAGAGAAATAAGGATGCTCATGGCATAATCCCTCTCATGGCATGAAAGTTCGTAGTCATTCGGAATTGACTTTAAAAATGTAAGTCTTGAGGTCATTAGTCCAAGTGTAGCAAAACAGTATACTGTAGCTCTATAAACTATGTCAAACCTTAAAAGGTGTTTGGTTAACTGGAACAGAGAATTATGCCAGTGTACGTTCTGCTGTCAATGACAAATAGTTTTCAGTATCCTATCTTATACTGACTAGACAAGTTGGATTTCCTACCCTTGCCCCCTGATGTGAGAGAGTAAGTTCGTCGTAGTGCTTGTCCCCTCTTATAGACCGATGGCCATCTTAGCACAAGACTGATCCGACATTTTAATGAATGTTGAAGTCAATCTGTTTTTATTAGTATGCTTATTACTTATTCTAATTCAGTTATCGTCCTTTACTGGGGCATTTTTAAAGCAAGTATAAATATTCGAACTTGTAGATTTTCCCCTCTAAATTTTTAGTGTTTTATACATATACTAAATTTTTGATTCGTTATTTTAACGAATGTTGAAGTATAATATTTTTTTATTAGTGTGAAGTCTTATTTTAATTACGGTTATCGTTCTTTCCTGAGACATTTTTAAGCAAGTATAGGTATTCGATCTTGTAGTACTGCCCCTCTAAATGTTTTCGGTTTTATTCATACGTTGAATTTTTGACATTTTAATAAATAATGAAGTTATTATGTGTTTATTAATGTGCTTAATATTTATTCTCATTACGTTATCCTCCTTTCCTTGGACATTTTTAAAGCAAATATAGGTATTTCAAGCACATCTTTGACAATCTTTGCTAAAAGTGTTCGTAGTTCACTCATTTTAGATCTGAGATCTAACCTACTTAAGCACAAATCTTTTAGTGCAAACCCAAACATAATAAGAGTCTGTTTTATGGGACAAAGATGGGCAATAAACACTAGTATTTATTACTTGAAACTTCCTTTTATTATTTTCTCTATTTAAACGCATAACAGCCTAGAGATATGGCTCAATATATATATAACACTATACCTATTTCACATAATTTTTCTTTCTTCAGGGTGTGTTTTTAATGTTTTCTTTTATACCTTTCTGAATTGAACCGCAAGGGAATATATTCAAACTTTGAATGTCCATTGTCGAAATATGTCAAAAAATGATTGATTGTAGGAAACCACGAATATACCTTAAAGAAAGGAATGAGGTTTACCTGTAGATTATCGTTTTCTTAGACAAGAATACACAAACATTTTTTTAAGGTATACCAAAATACTCGCTTCAGAATTTTGACAGGCTGTAATAAGAGTCTGCTTACTTCCCTGGGCAAAACATTATTATTAAATGTTTAAGAAAGAAAGTTCTCTTTGTAAATGGGAAAAAATATTCATCTACATTCTTTTCTGTTATTAAAAAAACATTTATTTATATATTTTTTATGTTGGATTAAAATGGAAATTCGATAAGTTTAAAGAGATTTTTAAAGCAGAACTAAGAAGATTTCTATTTGTATTTGGATAAGTAAACTATTTAACGAGAAAAAATAAATTTGCTAAGTCTACTTTCCAAAATGATTCAATAATTTATTTTTAGCAACAATAATGATTTATCTGTCACTATGAATTCTACAAAATAGGTTTACTAAAACAATTTAGTGTGTTAACAGTAGATTTATTAAAAAACTGGTAAAAACTGGAAGGTAATATATTAATTACTTTAAACATAATTATTTGCCAGAAAATGTATGGTATTTTGTATTGGTTTGGTTTGGTTTGGAGCTCTAAGGTCTACTGTTTTGCACACGAGGGCTAATGAGACCGGGACCTATTGCTTATATTTTGCTTTGAAAATGCTAAATCGGCATTGTTTTTACACCTAACATAGCCATTCTTTTACAAATTATTATTTAGACCTTATATTGAAACTGTATTTTTGTTATAAACATTCATGAAAGTATACAGAATAAACAGTATGAGCAATAGTAAAATAGTACATTGTAAAGAATAATGTTACGTTGGCCTAGTGTTTGAGTAAGAAAATAAAACTCAAGAAACACATGAATAATAGGTCTTGATTAAATTATTTATAATTGTATAAATGCCTAAGGAATACAAATGAATCAACTCATCATTTTGTTGATTGAAGACTGCTCTCGAGTCGGCGTCAATCCTGAAAAAAAAAATAGCTCTATCTTCCAAAGATGTTCATCCACAATCCACGGATGCCAGCCGTTCACCTTCCTCCTTCTGGAAACCACCTTGTCCGTCCAAAAAAATTCCGCCCCTCGCGGAGACAAAAAAAGAGTCCACTCGAGAACGGCGGGGGAGAGAGGGTCAAAATTCCTCAAAACGAACGGACACCTCTATTGGCTGGGAGAAGTCCGAAGTCTCTTTGCATTCAAACCGGTCCTGCCCCGGCTTGTCACCTTCGAAGACACACGAGAACTTGAATTGAATGTAACTTATTGTTACATACATATAAACCTGTGAATTCTGATACATTTGCCTCTTCAACCGGCTTATATGGCTCCGAGAAAGTTATTGGCGTAAAAAAGAAGTTACAAGAAATTACGATTTCTTCGTATGAAGAGGACTTTGTACTGATTACGTACATGAAGAAGAAGAAACCACCTGCGAAATGAGTATGTTAGGAAAACTTTCAGTGTTACAATATATTTTATCTGTTATATGAATATTGCTGATGTTGATCTTACAAATGTTAACGATACAACTGCTAGATTTTGGCATGAGACGTATTCCTCTAATGCTCTAGATGTCCGATTTAGAGGAAATTGATTAATCGATTTAGTGTAAAGGAAGTTAACTAGAAAACTATTAATTGTATTTTGATATTAAATGTGTTGAAAAAGCTCATTTTCAGGTGAACTAAGAGAAAATCCATTTCAAGCCATGACTTGCATTCCAAAAGTGTGTTTTCGAATGAGTTTGGATGCAAAAAGTGCATTTCCAAGCAAGTTATCAATTGTGCAATTATTTGATGATCCCTCATTTATGAATTTGTATGTGAACGGTAAATCACGTAAATTGTTTACAAGGGTACCACTGAAGGCTAGAGTATATGGAGACATAGAAAATGCAAAAAAATGGCAACTTCACCATCCTTCAACAGTGTTGTAGCTGATATATATGCTCATAATATTTTAGCTCCAAATACTTTCGTCAGAGGATTCGGGAAAATTTTTGACGAACTCAAGATCCCTGTTTGGACTCTTTGGTGGAGGAAAAATATGTAAAAGAACTGCCTTTTTGTTTTATTACTTACTATACGTTCATTTATAAATTGTACATTTTCCTATTTTCTCTCTCTCTCTCTCTTTTATATATATATATATATATATATATATATATATATATATATATATATATATATATATATATATATATATATATATATATATATATATATATATATATATATATATATATATATATATATATATATATATATATGTATATATATATATATATATACACACATACATATATATATATACATATATATATATATATATATATATATATATATATATATATATATATATATATATATATATATATATATATATATATATATGTGTGTGTGTGTGTGTGTGTGTGTGCGTGTGTAAGGAAAAGTGAACTAAATCACGAAACTAATGGAGATATGTTGTATAAATATAGTGTCTCGAAATTTCCGGTAATGTGAGAGCTTAAAGATGCCGTAGTAAATTTGAAGAGAAAGCCCTTATTAAAACCAGAAAAAAATTCTCACGAATTTTTTAATCTTAAGTCAAGGGCAACTCTCCTCTCACTCCCGTTTCTTTGCTTACCTCTTATTAACTACTAATCTAAATTGACTACTGATTCTACAGTTCACACCCTCGGGGAAGGGGTTTAACTCTCTATAGACGACTTGAACAGATAATTTTACTACTCGTAAAATTTTCAGCAGGTGAAAATGAAAAATGGAATGTCCCATTCTCCCCCCTCCTCTCCCTTCTTGCTGGAAAATTGACTTCAGAGCCATGAATAAAGTTGGGTCACAGATGTCATCTTAAATTGATTATTTCTTTTCTTCCCCAAGTGGAAATAGGGGACCAATAGGTACAAGGTAACAACCAAGCAAATTGTACTTCTACAATATACTCACGGTCTTGATATATTTCACGAAGTACGAAGTCGAAATGGTTGGTGTATGTAGGAACTAAAGCTTACAATAATTTGTAAAAAAATACTTAATAAACGAAATACAGAAACATCTTACTATTCAAGGAAGGAAATAGTTGAATTTAGAAAAAAAAATGAGAGACTGTTGTATGTGTGTATACCTAACCAAAAATTCAATTAAATTTGAAAGAAATATCAAATTTAAATAATTTGTTTTGAAAAAAGAAATTCTTTAGAAATATCACAGTTCTTTAGAAATATACATTCTTTAGAAATATTACATAATACTGTAATTAAATGGCACACTTTTTTTAGCAACAATTGTAGATTAAATTATTTACGAAGATTAACTAATCATAATTTATTCAGACCCAACAAACTATTTTAGCCCAACTATCTCAAATATGCGATTTTACAAAATCGGTAAAATTAGTGTGAAAAAATCGGGGGGCTAGGTGAATTTGAACCAGGAATAATTAGGAATTTTTGAATAATTTCAGGAATTTCTTAGTCGAAATGTTTTACGGATTCAAATTACCGTAGAAGATCGTGAAGGTGATTAAGGAAATCACACATTGTATATGGAAAAGAAATTTTATGAAAATAAATTTCTATTGTCAAACCACTGACAAGAACTGAGTTTCGAATTTGAAAAATCGCCAAATAACTCCTTGATTTCTAGAAAGTATGTAGACGAAGTTAATATTGCCAAAATAGTGGAATCTTTGTGAAAACGTATAATATACATTTTAGAAAATGGTAATTGAAAGAAATTTTATACTTTTCTTAAAATTAAAGGTAGAGTCCCAGTTCCGGGATATAGCTGCCTAGTTTTTGGCTCTATCGCCAAATTGTCGCCAAGTGATGTTTACAATATGTGTTT
>CM063501.1:121182293-121187293 GCA_032207245.1 Pardosa pseudoannulata | reverse complement strand
AAAATATTTTTCATGTTTAAAAAATGAATGAGATATGTGTGTAAAGATAATAATTTTTTATAACTATATCAAAAGAATTATGTTTATAAAACTGGTAGATTTCAAGATACGAGAATTCGAAAATGACAATTTGTTTAAACATTTTTTTCGATTTTTAAGTTGTATGACCTTTTAAACTGTTTACTCTTCAAACACACTGTGATACTAAAATGTCCCTTCATTTTTACGCTTACATATGTCTAGACGTGTAATTTTTGTATCACTGTAACTGCTTCTTGGCCATAGGTATATTTTAACCCCTTTTTATGTACAGTACTGTGTATAACTCTCATCAAGTGTTTTTTTTAAAGATGTGTTAATCGCTGTTGGCAAGATCTGGTAAGTTTTTATGGGTTATATAGAAGTTGTTTTAAGAAATACAATTTATGTTTAACATAGGTCGTTTTAAAATATGATCCTCAAATAGTTTGCAACTCTATATAGAACGATACTTGAGGAAAATAAGATTGATCCATTTATCATGTAAGCCTTTTTTTTATATTTGTTCGTGCGCATATAGAGGTTTTGTAAATTTTGACATTCACTGAAATGTTTTGCACATGTATAAGGTTTTAAATTTAAAAATGATTATCCACAAATGATTTAAAATATTTCTTTCAAGAATACATAATTTTCACATTTCTTTCAAAAACCATACAAAACATTTGAAAACTAATTCATTTGAAAAGAAAATCTTAAAAGTCGGAAATAATATATTAAACATAATTCATAACATTTTTAATCTAATGACATCTTCAGAATTCATTATTTGTATTATTACTGAAAAAAGTTTTTTTTTAAAGTATCATACTCTATGTTGAATATTCTCTTAAATTTTTTACTAAAGGAAAAATCTTGGAGAAATAACCTAAAATACGCCATTTGCCTTCATCTATAGTTATATATTTTAGTCTTAATGAAGATATAGAATAAAATTCTAGAACAATATTTTTTAGTTTGCGTATTGCTTTATTCAAAAGGAATTTTAAACCTCGAACCCCCTTTTATATATTAAGCTACGGAAGGAATTGTACAGGAAACTGAATTAAATATTAAACGATATTTCGAATTCTTATAGAAAAAGGGAGATTTATTTGTACTCAGAACATTGCGCTATATTGTATACAATGTTTATTAAATAATTAATGTTATAAATTACATAAAAGTTCTAGTAATCCTAATTTGCGAACTATAATATACGGAGTATATCAAATTTAAAGGTTCATTTCAACAAATTTACTTAACAAGTTTTTGATACTAAGATTTTTTTCAAGAAGTGACTCTTTGTGAGTATCATGGTTTCTTAGGCGAGATGCCTAAATAATTAGTTTAGAAAATGGGAATCGGGGCCAATAATGATAGCATATTTAATTGGTAAACGAAGGCAAGAGATAGACGGCTTTGGAATGGTATTGATGTACATTCGAATTTCCAGACTGATATTAATGCATTTCAATAATAATTCCTTTTAGAGCAGGCTGATTTAGTAACTTCAGGGGAAAATTTATCCTTTTGACACATTCCCTGATTTTGGTTTGGTTGGTTTGATTTGGAGAGATTCCATTGTTTTGGGTTAACGAGGTATAAGGAGATAGGAACTTACTGTTTAAAGCTGATTCCGAAATGTAACGGATATCCATGGCATCAGCGGGATTCGACACTTCGAATTCCGGTACAGAAGAACAGCGGCCTACTGTTCGGCCATCATTCGGCACCCATGATTTTGATGCTTAAACATGCATGGAGGGATATTATTTCCATGACTTTCAAATACTGTAATTGCTACTTGTCCATGAGCTTATTGTAATCCCACTTACTTAAAATACACTGTCTACCAATAGGTATTTGAATACCTATGAAAACTGATTTCCTGTCACTTTTAATCCGACTGCAACTTCAGTACCCATTATTTAAATTCTTAAAAATAAAAAGAGTTTTTAAATTTGGAGAAAATTTGAACAGTTTATGTATTTGAGTATTTATGTATTTTGCTATTTTTGACAATCTTATGTACATTGAATATTTTGAATATTTTTGAAGTTGCTACTAAAGAAAAGGATTTTGAGATATAACCTAAAATATTTCTCATGTTTTTATCTATATTTAAAATTAAGTATTTATAAAAACTATTTTCTTTATGAAGAAGTATTTAATCATTTTGTATATCCTGTATGATTCAGTTAAAGTATGTAATTCCCGACCGTTTTTTACCTAAGGCGTGTTTTACCTGATTTTGACTGAACATAGAAATAAATATTAAAGAATAATTTGGTGTCATACAGAAAAAAGGAGCTTCGTATATCTATTTTAATAAGTACCATCCTGTATAAAAAAACAATACTAATATATTGCATAAATTCATTTTTTAAAAAATTTCGGTTAGTTGTATTAATCTTGAAATATTAAACAAAAAGTTATATTAATCGTAATTTGATAACTAGTAAGTCCATATCAATTAGAGAGCTGATGGGATTTTCAGAAAATAGTAAAATTCAAGCTTATGAGGAGAAAAATCCTATATATATATATTTATCGAAGTACTGAATAAATTTTCAGAGAACTTAACAAAAATATATGGTAATATGGTACACAGATAAGGGAATTTAATAAAAACAAATTTTGATGAGAATAAAAGCAGTCCATCTAAAATTCAAGGAACAACTTCAAAGAAGTCACCTAAGACATTTTTGCTAGGAATATAACTACAAGAAATGGCTAATGTCTGTTACAAAATAGAGAGTTCCAAGCTTATGAGATGATCTATTTACTAGTTGAGGCATAGAATAAAAAGGTTTTAGCAATCTTTCAAAGACGAAATCAAATGTGGTACATAGGTAAAGGAATTTCATAAAAATAAATTTGGAATTATGAAAGAGGAGCATTTGGTTTTTAAGTTGCAATTACAACGAGGTCACTCCATACATTTTTTCTTTGAAACTATTTACAAGAAATGATTACTGGCAAAAATCATGGTTTCAGAATATAGTTTTGGAAAATGGTAATTCATGTAGTTTCATAATTACTGGTAATATTTGATATAAATGAATAAGATACAAAAAGAGAAAATCCAATAATTTATTGCAATTTTTAGCTCTTTCTGGTGTGGTTTTATTGGAAGAGAAAAATAAGATTCAAAGTGTTTTAAAGCATAAACTTATAATCATCCTTATATAAAACAACAGAGAAAAATTTGATTGTATATTCATTTAACAAAACCATTGTTGATTAGTGCTCTTTTTAAATGTTTTAAATGTCTATCATGATAATTGTTCATTGTTGGTTTCTTGTGGAAACGTCTTAGTATTGTTGCCGTAACAATACTAAGAAAAAATTTCGAGCTCTTTCTTCAGTCTAATATTGACCCTTTCAAAGTGCTGTCGATATGCAGAACTTTGGGCGTTTTATGTTATTTGGCGGTTGTATCGTTGGCGGTTATTTAATCTACCGACTTTCCAGGGAATGGTGGTCTCGCAGAGTAAGTCATGACATTCAGTTTGAGTTAGACAGAAAATATTGGAAAAACTGTAGGAATGTTCCATTTGCTCTGCTTTATGCTATACTTACAAAAATTGATAATGCTTGTAAAGTTAAATTTTTGGTAGCTCTATCACGATATTATTATATGATTTTAAATCAACTACCTAAATTTCTTAGTCTTGCTGAAAAGTCCAATAATATTAAAGGCACTTCATGGAGAGATATTTTTAACTTATATTTTGAGGTATCAAATTTTATTGAATAATAAATAACGCTTATTTGAAAAAAGTTTCTTTATAATTATATATTTTAGCTCTCCATATTGGTACACAAAATGGTCTTGCTTTCAAGATACTAGAACATATATTAAATTTAATGTAAATTCATTCCCAAATATTACAACAACATTATTGCAAAAATATGTATTTACATACTTTAAAACCTATACATAATTAATGCATATTTAACTAATTAATTTGTAATTAATAAAGCTGTATTTATAACATCGAATTTTATAACACTAATAATTAAAAATGTGGGCTATTTCATCTATGTAATCAATGTAATAATTTAATTGGTTTCGTGTATATATGTATATATATATATATATATATATATATATATATATATATATATATATAATGTTTAAATAATAGTGGTTTCCTCTACTAATCAAATTTTATTTTTTTTCAGTTTTCCAGGTCATCCTTCTCTATTGAGGTGAGTAAAATACTTAAACAATGTTTTTTTTAGTTTCTTGGGGTATCTAAACGCTTACAATACATAAGATTTTAATTCTTAATCTATGCATTTCTAATAAAAGATGTATTTATAATAAACTTTTAATATTTTCAGTATTCTCCTGCTGTGATAGAGGAGGATCTCGATGTAAGTTCCTTTCGAATTCTTTTATTTATGTTATTAAACTCATTAATTTAATTAAATAAGTTTGTAGTTATTGATGAAATTAACTTTATTTGTAAACAAGAGATAATTCAGACAAATGTCATAGTACATGTTCAGTAAGGTACAGAAAATTTTCATGTTATAAAGAGACACAGGAAGCTACAGAGTGTTGCCCAATTCAATCGGCACAATAAGAGAGGTGATAGTAGAGAGAAAGATGATGAAATTTTATCACACAACGATAGCTCCCAAAACAAATTTAGTTGCTGAAAAATTTGAAAATAGTTGTGAAATGTTTGATGTTGAATGAAAAAAAGGGCCCATAGAAAATAAAATAATTTATAGGATGAATAGAAATGTTCCTATGCAGATCATACATCACACTTCAAAATCTGAAATTAGGAAACTAGAATACTAGAATTATTTGAAATTAAGAACTATACGAAGGTTAGGACGGCTGAGAACATACTGAGGATTTCCAAACATATTCAACCAACTTCAATTGTAAGTATTGAAAAGGATTCTTGAGACTTAGCATTGGAATGTGTTTCCTATATAGAGGTCGATATTCTTCCATT
>CM063501.1:121169793-121177293 GCA_032207245.1 Pardosa pseudoannulata | reverse complement strand
TAATTTAAATATTGCGTTGAAAACTGGATATCAATAAAGGATATATTACATTTGAGTAAGAGTAAAAAATAGTAAATTTATAAGTAAGTAAAAAAAGAAGAAATAAAAATAAAATAATAAATTAAAAAGAAAAATTAAAATGTTAAAAATTAAAAAATATATGAATTTACATGGTATTTTTTTCAATTTATAATTTAAGGGTATTGTAGGGAATGCTGGAAATCAGTGAAAAAATATCACAAAATTGACTATCAGTAAACTCGAAAGTTTATACAATAGTTTATAATACGGTAGAATCGCGTTTATCAGAGCAGATCCTAACCATACAAATACTAAAACAGTAGCAGTTGATCTCATCGTGGATGAAAAAAATTATCATCATAATCTTAACTAATATTAAAATTTCGATTCGAATTTTCAAACTTCACAAATTATGTCTGCATCCACAAGCTGTTATTAGCTAACTATATAAAATTCCTTCTGTAAAGTATTGGAGTATATTTGAAAAAAAAAATATGAGTTATATGTAAAACATTTTCACTTTATGTCTAACTCATTATAGGTGTTTTTCTTTAAAGTTTATATTTGGACTTAACTTTATTATCTATTAAATTTAACTAAGCTTTCTTGATAAATATGTTCTTTAAAATTTATGTTCATCAAGTGATATGATACAATTCTTATTCATTTTATTTGTTTATCTTTACAGAAGAAGCGTTAGAAACCGAAATCCTTCTCCAGCTTTTCAATAACCATGTCAATAACAATCTAAATTCCAATAGCCGCTCTTAATTCAATAGTTGTGTGGAGTCCAGAGAAACTCTAAAACTTAAAAACAGCTTGGAGTCCTTCAGAAGTTAACTAAGAAATAGAAATTATCAACTGAAAAATAGTTTCCTACAGAACACTAAAAACAACTTGAAGTTCATCAGAAATCTACAAAGCAATTCAAATTAATATACCATCACCAGCCTATTATATAAATTTAAAAACATCCTGAAGTCCATCCGAGATCTGAAAAGCAATAGAAATCATCATATCAATACCAGCTATTACGGAAGTTTCAAACCAGCCTACAGTTGATCAGAACTCCACAAAGCAATAAAAATAGTCATATCAATATCAGCCTTTTATAGAACTTTAAAACCAGCCTGCAATCCACCAGATGTTCACAAAGCAATAGCAATCATCATATCAATACCATCTACTATGGAACTTTCAAATCAGCCTGCAATCCATCAGAACTCAACAACAAAAAAAAAAAAAAAAAAGAAATCATCATATCAATATCAGCCTTTTACAGAACTTTCAAACCAGCCTGCAATTCCACAGAACTCCATAAAGCAATAGAAATAGTCATATCAATATCAGCCTTTTATAGAACTTTAAAACCAGCCTGCAATCCACCAGATGTTCACAAAGCAACAGCAATCATCATATCAATACCAGCTACTATGGAACTTTCAACAGCCTGCAGTTCATCAGAACTCAACAAAGGAGCAGAAATCATCATATCAATATCAGCATTTTTTTAGAACTTTAAAACCAGCCTGCAATTCATCAGATGTTCACAAAGCAATAGAAGTCATCATATCAATACCAGGTACTATGGAACTTTCAATCCATCCTTCAATTCATCTGAACTCAATAAAGCAATAGAAATCATGACATAACTATCAGCATCTTGTAGAACTTTAAAAACAGCCTACAGTCCATCAGAAGTATAAAAGCAAAGTAGTCTTCATATCAATACCAAGAAACTACAAAACTTTAAAAACATCTACAATCCGGCAAAAGTCTAAAGTCCGAAAGCATTGTAGAGTCCATTAAAAGACCTCATTCTAGTAGAAGTTTATATATTAATACCATTATTAAATAGAAGATAATTTCTCAAATCCAATAGAATTCAACAATGCAAGAATAGTCTACATCTTAATACATGTCTTCAATGAAATAGAACTCTACAACTCATTTGAAGTTTAGAAGACTGTATATATGTCTATAAGATAACAGAAGTCTACAATCTACTTTCTAATAGCTATTTAAAATACAATAATAGCATCAATTATAAAATATTTGTATTTGTTTATTATACTTATAGTGTTATTTTATGTATCGACAACCAAGTAAAAAAGCATAAATAATAAAACAATAGTTTAAACATCAGTTTTTATTTTATTTTATTCGTTCTCTTTTCACTGAATGCTATCATGACTTATTCTGTACTTTCGGTACTCATTTTGTACGTTCCGTGTTCTCACTTTTTATTATACATATATATGTAGGTACAAATGCAGTCAATAAAACATGAAAAAGCGTCTTACTTGATATACGTGTTTATAGTTTTTAAACGTTACAACTGTAGGTGGCAGGGCATGCATGGAGTTCTTCATGTTGGTTCCTGCCTACTGTAAGGCGTTAGTGATATTACTCTCAATTTTGATAGATCTCAGTAGCAAGTATTTTGACTTTCGATTCCTTTTCCCACGTATGAAATTCCAAGCAAACGTTGTCTTCAATTTCGACAGATTTAACCTGCACTTATGTGATATTCAAAAGGTTCCTTAATAATTTTTAGTATGATGACGATGAACAAATCATCTTTTTCTTTTTATAACCTTAAAAACCATTTTAAATAATGTAATGATTTGTACCTTGAAACTAAATTTAGGTTTCATTTCTTTTTTTCCTACTTTGTAAAGAAAATGCATTCCTTATGAATTACTTGATACTGTATGTTGTTATAGAGTAAAATTAGTTTTAACATAATACAATTTAATATTTTATACTACCTATTCACATATTTCTGAGAATTTTCTGATTTAAAATATAACTAGTAAATGATAAAGTACCTGTCTTTAATCTAACATTGATTAAGGTTAAAGAAATGAACTTTCATTGTTACCATCATTATAGCCTATTTTTTGGTATTCAGTGCTTAATATATTGCTTAACGTAATATATAGCTATAAAATAGCGTAATTTGTACTATTTAAATTTGAGTTCAAAAAACATTATGTGCGTGTGGGGATATATACTCAATAATATGTGATCACTGGATATATTTTTGAGAAATTAAATATCTTAATTGATAATTATTAAAGATACATTAACCAATTAAAACTTTATACTGCTCCGGTTACATTTTAGAAATTCCTAAAGAAAAAGAAGATACACGGTATCGGAGACAGATTATTATATATATTTTGAATGAGATTTTGACATAGATTTTGACCCTGATGTTACTTAGCCTTTTATTTAGAACTGCATGTTAGATGATCCATCAACTTGTCCCGTCCATATAACAAAGTGGGAACCCCGACCACCCAACGTTTTGCTAATAAAGGTCTTTGACGATATCTTCTTGAATACAACCACTCATCGTGGACTTCGTCTTAATACACACACACACACACACACACACACACACACACACACACATATATATATATATATATATATATATATATATATATATATATATATATATATATATATATATATATATATATATATATATATATATATATATATATACATATATATATATATATATATATATATATATATACATATATATATACATATATATATATATATATATATATATATATATATATATATATATATATATATATATATATATATATATACATATATATATATACATATATATATACATATATATATATATATATATATATATATATATATATATATATATATATATATATATATATATATATATATATATATATATATACATATATATATATATACATACATATATATATATAATATATATATATATATATATATACATATATATATATATATATATATATATATATATATATATATACATATATATATATATATATATATAATATATATATATACATATATATATATATATACATATATATATATACATATACATATATATATATATATATACATATATATATATATATACATATATATATATATATATATATATATATATATATATATATATATATACATATATATATATATATATATATATATATATATATACATATATATATATATATATATATATATATTTATTTATTTATTTATATATTTTATTTATATATTTTATTATATATTAATTTTGAAGGATGGAAAAAACAGGGTCCCATTCCTGAGCTTTAAGGAACATTTATTATTTTTTTGTCACTTGCTGACTTTGACTAAAAACACTCTTTCCTCGACATCACGCCAAAAGCGAAATTGCTACAAAGAGAGGATGATATTTGTCCGAAAAATACGGGTGACCTCTCCACAAATATAAAAATTCCAAATGATAACCACTCAACACAGAGCATGGCGAGGTCAGTGGAAGAATCCCGCCAGCGGGAACCGAAGACGATCGCTAAAATGTAGCGTGAGTATAAAGAACATGTAGGAACTTATAACGACAAGCAACGCTCAAGCTGGATAAATAATGGAAGACCGGGAGAGCAAAATGGCAACCCACGTATGGTCAGAGCGGGAAAATTGAAGGCGACTTGGACATGGCTAAGTTCCATTCCATAAATTAAGGTTTCAAGAAGCCGGCAATTCCTGGAATTCCCTTTTAGACAGAATGGGACTATACCACATTACATATGTGCTATAAAAATATATTGTGAATTTCAATTGCACAGAACAGTTAGATATTTCCCACTGGCTGATTCAAATGTTTATAAATTACGAAATCTTTAGATTTGAAAATTCATGAATAACCACTAATGGACAAGATATGTATTAGGGAATTATCACTTTTACTATCTTTTAAGCATGCCTTTTTATTGATTTTTTTCTCCCAATACCCTGCTTAATTCATGTTTAATTTACATAGAAGTTTCAGAATTCGTAAAATATTTCGAACTTTTCTATATAGAATTGCTAAAATATTATTTATAAATAACAATAAATAGTTATACTATAATAATTCAACAAAGAATACTATATTTCAGATTTACTATGAATATAAATCAAATATTGACATTAGTTTTCAACCGATTACGTTAGACTAGTTTTTATAGTAAATTTTTCCATCATAAGGAATGCAGATTGAAATAAAATTGAAAGATACACAACTAAATATTACTGTTAAAAGTAGAATTTCAATATTCTATCTTATGATGTTTCAGTTATGTAAGATATATATACAGAAGCATATCTACATATCTACAGACGTCATGACGAAAGTACTCAAAATTTATTCAGGGTTATCAAATGTGTTAGATGTGTACATATGTTCTTAAACGGTAGGGTTTCGCAACTGTTACAATTTTAAAATATCCATTATCTTAAAAAATAAATAGGAATGCAGGATTACTTTTGTACAATTGAAATAAATTCCATAGAAAATTTTTCATGAGTCATACATAGCAAAATATCAAAGGATATATAGAAAAGGTATGACGAATGAAATATTTATAGTCATTTTCAACACGTAACTTTTTAGCCTCGTGTAAATGTTTATTTAAAAACTATTAAATGCATTGTCGTGATATTTTACATAAATTAAACCCTTTCACTTTTTTCTTGTTCTGTACATCTCATATGATGTACACATCTGAAACTGTATAAGCTTGTATATCACATATGATATATAGTAAACTATACTATTCTTACAACCTTTTATACATTTTATATTTTATATCATTGTATATGAGATGTGTATAAAGAAATACAGCTATACAAGCGTGTGAAGTATTAGGTACTGAGATTGTTCCAGTTTTGTTTATTTTTCTCCCTACAGAGGGCGATACTGTTAAAGTTTTCTGAAATACAGCTAGAGGTGTTGCAGTATTTATGCCGACGTGGAGTAGTGGGGTTGCATTCTATTTGTTACATTTTTTTTTACTTTACTTTTTCCTTGCCAAAACTCAAGCAATCATTGCCCATTTTATTCTCTTGCCCAAGTCTTACCCAAATTGTAATCATTAGTTGTTTTGTGCAATCTATGTAGGTCAGAACAAGAGGGCTAGGCCCAGGAAGTTCTGTGCACCACTTCCACTGTGTCATTGTGGGTTGCATTCAAAGTTTTGGAGTGACTGCAACTAGCTTGCATGCCGAGATTCAGCCTTATGAGTTAATGTGGTGTGGAGTGCCGTTCTGAAAGACTGAGTTGTTTTATCGAGTTTTATTCTTTACTGAGTTTTAGTCAAGTTTACAGGTATCATGTTTTACACTTTATGAAATTTTTATTGTGAGCGGTTGTACTTCAATTTCTAGTACTGTGTCATTTCAAGTATTATGTTATTTGCCAAGCCTACACTTTAACGCCGGGAGATCTAGAGAACTGAATAAATTACTGTCCATTACAGTTCGACATCTGTTTCTTTAAATAGAGTGACATTTACATCAGAGGTCTTAAATGATGTATATCACAAACAAATGGTTAATAGTTTCAATTGGAATTTAAATATATATTTTTTGGCACATCAAAGATAAATTTTTATATCTTCACAAATACCTAAAAAATAGCCTTCTTATGGTATTAATTCCATATTTTTTAATATACCAGTTTTATTAAAACAATATATTTTATGTTCAAGCGAAAAATGATAAAATCTAAAATATGTTATATGTGATATGTTATATTTATAATACAAAATAAAGTTAAAGTCGTATGTGCAAGTCTATGTTTCATATTTTAACTGGAAAAAATGGTATCGTATTTCATTTAAATTCCATTAATATCAGATTAATTGCTCCATTTACCCGACAAATTTTCAGAGGCCGAGGAGTTATTTTATATTTGATAAAATAATTATTAATTCAAGCCTAAACTTTGGGGACAATCATTTCAAAAACTATTAAAAATTGTTCTCCTACCTGTTCTTTAAGCGTAGCGAAACCCCTTAATGCAGTTAAAAGGATTTCTAACACGGGCAAAGTGGGTTTTTCCTTAAAAATCTCAAGTCCGACAGTTTGAGCAGTTACGATGCATCTCTTACTTCACACAAGGAAATAAAAATAAAAACAAAACATGTAGACTTTATAAATTAACTTTACACTAAAACATTTTATTTCTGGCCTTCCTATAAAGTAGCTAGAATGATTAATCTTTGCAAATAAACTGACATCAAGTAATTTTCGAAAAGTAATAAGATTTTATTGTTAAGAGAAAATTACGATTTAAAGATAGATTTCTATCAATTTTTTTCTCTGTTACTTTAACATATTTTGAAGTTGTATTTCTTATAATTTTTTAATGGATACTAATCTTATGATATACTAAATTTAAACTTTTGGAAAAGAAATAATAGTTGAAGTAAATACAAGAGGATTGAATTTATCAAATTGTTTTTTAATAGTCAATTTAATAGTTACTGATTAAAAATATCAAAACATGCTGTCAGATATTTTTTTCAATTATTTTTCGGAGCCGAACGATGCCGAATGGTAGAGCGGTGCTGTTCGGAACCGGAGTTCGCGGATTCGAATTCCGCTGCTGGCATAGAAGTTCGTAGCCGTTCG
>CM063501.1:121162293-121167293 GCA_032207245.1 Pardosa pseudoannulata | reverse complement strand
TATTTTTGTTTCTGTTTTCTTTTTTCTCTTTTCTCTCTTTCTTTTTCTCTTTCTATATTGTAATTGTGAGATATTTCTCTTGGCTTGGCCGAGAATTATATCATGACCAGGAGGTCATTACTCTTTGGAAAGTCACAAACGAGAGGAGTTGGAGTATAGTAGGATCATGCACAGGCCATACACAATTCAGAAGTTCGACAGTAGAATCCTCAACAAAAGTCATTTGGGGCATAAGCGAGGAGTCTTAGACATACGTATGTGAGAGTATTTATGAACTTCTATATTCCATTTTTCTTTATGTATGATACAACATGTTGTCCATATGTTGAAACGAGTAATTAATTTTGGTCTGGTGAAGGTGTATATCGAGTCCAGGATATTATCAATTTTCTAAAAGTCGTAAATAAGAAGAGGTAAAATAGTTAGATACTCGAGCAATCGTATACAATCAAATAATACATAAACATATAATAATGCATTAACGTAACTAAGGCTCCCAATGTCTCTCTCGATCTCTCTGTATCTGATAGCACGCACATATGTGCTTGGATGTACTAGTGGATTATGTTTAATTGCAACACATTTCGTATATGATATTTTATTAAAAAATGACTTTACAACTCAGTAAATAAGAAAGCTTGGTTAATGATTTAACTGTTTGGAAATAATTGTGTTTTATAATAGAAAAATTCTTACTTTCTTTTATAAATTCACTGTTCATTATTGATCTAAAGATGTTTTATGTTAATCAGTGTAAACATATTAATATTTTTACTGCGTTCAAACGCCAAAATAAACCGTAAGAGGAGTTTTATTAAATTTCAAAGGATTTTAATGGAAAAAAAGCTAAGAATTTATCTAATTTAGATAATTCCTAAATTGAAATAATTAACTTGGTAAATACAGTTTTCTCAGTACTCTGTTTTGTTTTCTTACTTTATTTATTCATTTTATAACGCTTCGTAAACACAAGATTAAAAATAATTAACTATATCTGCAATTCCTGTTCGTCAACATACCTTAGTATTAGAATCTTAAAAATATATAAAGAAGATTATATTACAATACATAATACTATTAGTACAATATTAAAATATATAAATCCACTGTGTACAGTAGTATAAATATTTTTGAATTGTTCAAAACTCAAAATATTCTAACTCTTAAACAAATATAGGTTTCTAAGTTAAATAATCCATTTAATCGCCATTAAACTAATCTTCTCGGTGATATCTTTGCATGGTCATTCTTTGTAATTAAGGGTCTAGTGATAATTACAAATTCTTCAACTGGGAGGATATTGTTTCCCGAATTTTTGCTCTTTTCAGAAATGAAGAATAAACTTTTCCTGGAATATCCTTAATGTTATCACTGCTGACCCCATGTTGCTGAAACTTGAATTTTTAAATAACTTTAAAAAATAGTGTGTTATCTATTATGAGGTGATTTAGATCTATATAAAATTTTTTTAATTAAATTGCAATAACAATTTGTATTTGTAATAAAAGCTTCGGATCTAAATCTAACCTCATAACATCTTGTTTGTAAAAGGAGAGGATTTAAAGATAAGGAGCAGGGGTGGGGTTGAAGGCCGTTGTGTGTGGGATTGTATATCCAGACGAGGTTAGACGAATGTCACCAATCCTGATACTAAAGTATAATTATATTTTGCAAATTTATTTATGGAGCCTCTTTTGGAGATTCAGCTGTATCGAATTTAGAGGGGTGCATTTTCCCCCAAGTATCTGACTTGAAGTCAGTGGTGTACCGAATTGAGTCTGCAGCAACGGAGGAGTGAGGGGGGATAAGTGAATCAAAAGTATCAAAATGTTTTATTGATCAGATGAAAAAAGAAGGTGGAGCGAAAAAGAAAATAAAAAAAAATAGAAGTCGAAAAAGTCTTAAGCAGTTGTGGCAGCAGTTGTGCCAAGCAATTGAGGCTGGCAGTTGTATCACCGCTTAGTAGTGGTAGCAGTGCAGTGACAATGGAGGACCAGTTTATGGAAGCAGCACGGAAAGTACTGGTCAGTAGATGTCCCAAAGATTTCTCTGAATCCGAGAGCCTCTGGCCAGAGGTGAGACAAAGGACGGAGTTCCACAAGAGACTAGTTTGGCCTGTTATCCAACAGTCTATGTCTTTAAGACATACGAAAAATCTTATTCGTAAAAATTGCATACTTCAGTTCCTATCCTCTTTTTTTCAATGAAGAATTTTGATTTAGTTTATAAGCAGTTTCAGTAATCGAACTGATAAGGCTCCCAAACCGTGACACACAGATATTTTTGTTAAATCTTAGAACAATTGTTTAGTAATGATGTAAGTATAAAAGGAAATATAAGTCTAAATTCTAGTGTAAATAATAAGTGTAATTTAGAATTATCGTAAATATTTGTTCTACATTCAAATTTAATATTGTCTTGCTATTTTATATAGAAGGATTTCTTTTGAATAAGTAACATTTAAAAATTAAATTAAACATCTATTAAATTATCTATAGAATATCAGAACATTAAATTAAGATATTGTTATTGATTTTAAATAATTTTATATAACTCATTAAATAATCAACTGTACTAAATAAATATTTCAGCCCTAAAGATATCTGAAAGATATATATATATATATATATATATATATATATATATATATATATATATATATATATATATATATATATATATATATATATATATATATATATATATATATATATATATATATATATATATATATATATATATGGAGAGCTACTCGACTTTGTCGCAATTGTCAAATTAAAAATAAATACTCTGTTTAAAATAACATATTTAAAGATATTTCTAGCAGACTAGGGAAAACGGAAGGAAAAATTTATATAAAATTTCAATGAATTAATAATTTTTAATATTCAATATATCACTTTCAGCTTAAATCAGAATTTCTCTTGTATTCTTAAGTAAAGTTTATGTAATGAAATAATGTTCCTACACTACCAAAGACAAAAGGTTTTTTGGTATTTTATTAACATACACTGTTCTTATACGTTTTGCTTTACTCAATATTTCTAGTTACGTATAGCTAGATCTAACATTAGAAGCAGCACTAAACATTATATGGAGACTAATGATAAAATAGGATATATAATTCTACAGAAGAAAAAAAGTGTTTCAAGAATTCCCATCATGGGGTATTCAGGGTGTTGTAGCTTACCAAACCAATCATGAAACATAAGTATAAAAGTAAATTGCAAATTAATGCTTCTTATACTAAAATAGAGCTAGCAATATGGCGTAAGACACAGATAACATCAGAAATTATTGGAGTTCAAATGAATATGATTCTAACACTACCAGAAGACGTATCACTGTTATAGGAATATTATATTAATCAGTGCAATTCATCCAAAAATCTTCCTGAGTTTAGAATCCGACAGAAACTATCGTCCCTCTAAATGCGATCGCATTCGGAGCAGGGGAACTAAATGACTAAATGTAGTGAATAAAGCGTAACATTTTATCCTAATTTTGTATGTGTTGTTTTTTTAGTTTATTTGCAGCTCAGTCAGTAAATGCACCGATTTCATAACCGGAGAGTTATCGGATCGATGATTGATTGAAAGAACCTACGACTTCATTAATGATGTATTGGGCACTTAAAGTAGGTATGTGGTCGCAATGTCCTCCAACTTCCCAAACGATACCTCTGAAGAAAAATATTAATTATTATTCAAAGTAAATCCAGTAATTCAAGTAATCAAGTAGTATTCCAAGAAATAATATGAGAGACCTATTTCGGCACCATGTAGAAAAAACATTTTTTCAATTCTAAGTAATCTTCTGTATGGGAGAGCTTCATTACAGTAATTTAAAAATTATATACTTTATTTACATTAGTAGTAATACATAGTTTTTCAATTTTAGCTTCAGTGGTTCTTTTACCACGACAAAGAACATTTCTGAAAATTTTGACAACCGTTATACATGCATCGCTCTCAGAGCCAAACTCAACATACAAAGAAATCTTAATTACAAGAAAAAGAAGGTTGGGTTTCGCACCCAAAGTTTACGGTCACAGAGAAAAAGGGAGAGGCTGGAAATATTTCCAACAACATGGAGTGTCTTTTTCTTCGTCTAAGCTTTTAAATTACGAAGATCCACTTTGTGCTGTGCTAGGGATTATTTGATGTCCTATATGCTGTTCCCATAATAAAATGGTCAGCAAATTCTGCTGCGTTATGTATGGTCGATTGCTTAAAATCCGAATACCCACAGGTTATAATTTTGTTTTACTTTACAAAATTGTTTACACTGCACATCGCCATTTATTCCCTTTTGCTTGTTTAGATAATGAAGTTAATACACCTTATTAGTAACAGAGCAATTCTAGTAAAAAGATAATTATTATACAGGCTGTTTTGTTTTAAATAGAAACTATTCAGAATCACAAGTAGCTTGACATAATAACAGATATAACAAAAAATTTGGCACCAACCATGGTATAAGAAGTAATATTCCGTGAGGAGTTTCTAAATAACTCTAGCAGAAATATTTTGAAACTCATTTTGTTTTTCCGGAATATTACTTCTAGTCTTATCATTGGTCTCTATCCTAATTTTAGTGATATATTCGTTGTTGGATCAAGCTACATGTGACAATAGTGTCAGTTTTAAATACACCAACCTGTATAATAATCTCCCTTCATTAGAATTGCTCTAATACGGTGTTTCAATTTTACTATCTAAACAAGTGAAATAATTTAAAAGATAAAATCACAGAATTAGTTATTTTCAGAATTTAGAAATTTTATAACTTTTCTTCCTAAATAATATTTAAGATTGATTTGTAATGCGTAGAAGTAACAAAGTTGTCTTTCGAGTAAATATTTTTGATCATGAGATATCTCATAGAAGAATATTATTCAACATTTAAATATGTGGTAAACACGTCATGATAGAACACAAGAAACGATATAAGAAATTTTTTAATATTCGTAACGCCAGAAAAATTCACTTGTTAAGAGG
>CM063501.1:121157293-121159793 GCA_032207245.1 Pardosa pseudoannulata | reverse complement strand
AAAAAAACGAACAAAGAATGAAAACCATTAAAACTTGATGCCATCTGTTGAAATACAAACAGTTAGAACAGAAATCACAGACAATAAAGAATAAAAATGAAACAACTATTATTAATTATTTAAACATTAAAATTAAAATAGTAGGTCTTTTATGAAGGCTGAACAATAAATATATGTTTATATACGTATATAATAAGGCTAAAGCCCGAAGTTAGGCCAATTCCCGAATTGTCCGGCTAAATCGCGAAATAGCCAATGTGATGACCGCCAATTTCGAATCTTTCCTTTTTTGGGGAGTCCTTTATTTCGCCAGCCAGTTCCAAAACTGGTATGTGGGATCAGCCAAATTCAGAAGAAAAAGGTCATGAGCAAATTTTGGGTGTTTGTATACCTTAATGCCAATGATAATCACATTATAGCTGCCACAGAGGAGTTTTCCAACAAATCCACCATTTTTAGGAACCTAGAATCGTCCTTAGGAACAAAAGCTAAGACGGTACGGTGGCCCAAGTTAGGCTGTAGTCTGAAGAGAGAAATTTTAGTGAGTAAGGATCTCACAGTACCAGAACCATGCTGACCTCTTTTGAAAATTTCCTCTCCCTTGGAGAAAAGAAAGAAAAAAATATAATCACATTATCTACTGAATTAGTTTATTACAGAAAATTATCAGTATCATCACTTCTTACAACAAGATGAACTTTTATGACATTCCGAATTGCACAGCAGTTTGTTATCTTTACATCTGCAGCAATTGGTTGAACACTTGGTAGTGCAACTGCATCGAATGTAGCCTTGGCCGACGGTCAGATATTGTGAAGAGGCAATGGTTCGTAATGATTTTTCGTCTGTGCTCACGGATGCCAATATAAGTAGTTTCTGTAGTAAAATGGAAAACTCACTTCTGGAGTACAGTTGTTTGAGAACACCATGTTCTGTTCCTAGCTTGTAGAAAGCGCCCTCTATGTTCACGACAACTGCAAGGAAGCTTCGTGGATCACCGTGATATCTGTCAACATCTATTATGCTGATGAGCACATTAGCTCCAATTTTGCTTCAGCACATCGAGCATTGGATAGGGAGTTCCAGGCACTTCGGGAAATGGCCAGTAAAAGTCACATATACTCTATTCAATTCCAGTACATCGGACATTGGACACACACCCCAGCCAATGTGCGATTTGGCGGGCCAATTCGGGAACTGGCCTACTTTGGGCTTTGGTCGTAACATGTTTATACATGCGTGTGTGCAGGTGTGGATAACATCTATATGTATAGATGCATTTTTATAAGCCTACGTTTAAGTATATGCAACTGTATGGATGTTTAATTTATACTTGAATGGTATTTGAATATACAAGTAAAATGAAATACTTATCAAACTATTACCTTATGTTCCCAAAATAAAATATTCTTATGTGTTTTCTCCTTTAATTCTTTACAATTTTTACCATAATAAAGATGATGAATAGCCATACAAATGCAGCAATATATATATACATATGTATATGTGTGTGTATCATTAACATACAAACATTTGATTTTAAAAATGTGAATGAAATAGTTCTTAATAAGTACTTAGTTTTCCCGTAATTATCTCCCTATTCATAATAACAAAATATTTTATTTATTTTATTCGAAAATAAATAGCTTTATATTTGTTAGGAGAGTGATATGATCCCATAACAGATTTAATGATAAGCTTTAATAAGGGCTCCCATTGTGATTGATTTGTAAACCAGTATTCCAATTCGTCAGAAGTGACGCAATAATGAAGTTGTTAGCAGAATAATTCTACAGTTTTCAACTTGAAAGCAGGGAACGACATTTGTACTCGAGTCCTCTGCATACTAATTATGGCTTGAATTCGATGGTTTATTCATCATTGTTGAGTATATCATAAATGCTCTTCATTACTTTAAAGGTTTTCTTTTTTAAATTTTCAATCTTTTCCAAAGTAAATATTTATAAAATTATATATTGATGCATTTATATATGTATGTATGTATATATGTAAGCAAGCATCTATAGATGCATGTGTGTGTATCACCTATGCTTCCAAAATAATGTCGCTTTAGGCTCTTTCCGTGAATTACTGCTGGGTATCGTCGCTATCGCCTCAGAATTAAAAACAAGAGGTTCCCGTTTCAAGTTATAATGCAAATACTGCGTCATTTTAAAATTTAACTTATTTTCAAATCTTCTTTGATTAAGTCTAGAATTTACTAGAATATTCTTTAATTTCCTGGAATAGAATTTCAGGATAATTCATTAAGGTATTTAATTGCAAGAAGCCCTGTTCTTCAGTTCAGTTCTTAGTTCTTTTAACCACATGTTGAGCATTACATAAAGAACTTTACTTTCTGGCTATACGAGTTTCTTTTTTATTTTATAATAAAATGTCTTGCAAACCCATGTGTTTCTACTGAGATTATTCCGAAGAAAAATGGACCCAAACTTTTTGGAGCTTAGTATAGTTAGTACAAGTATAGGTGTCCTATCTT
>CM063501.1:121144793-121147293 GCA_032207245.1 Pardosa pseudoannulata | reverse complement strand
ACTATTTATTTTTCTAGGTTGTTTTTTCTCTGCATGTAAATTTTGTAGTAAAGTTCTTACGAACTTAGTCATCTTGAAAACAAATTGAAACACATTTGTGAAATAATTATGAGAATATATTTTGAAATTAAATAAGATAGTTCATTTCAAAATAAAGATAGATTACCTATTTTTATATACATCTAATTATATTTTATGTAAAGAGAGCGTTTACACTTGTTCTATGCCCAATGAAGAATAGTTGAGAAATTTTTGAAATTTAAAAGAAAATGTACATTATAAATGTATAAATCTAAAATTGTAATTGTAGTCATATACAATGAATATATTTGAATCAATGATGATTCATTCGGTCGTACAGACGCAAGCACATAACATTTTCATATTACTTATTTTTCAAACATTTATTTTCATATCTTGATTATTTATTACATTCTGCAGCCCAAGTAAATAAATTATTTTAATACATAAAATATTTTGTGAATAAGATCAAACTTTTACACTTCAGATTTTTGGAGAATCAATAAGTTTATTTATTTGTTTATTTGTTTATTTATTTAAGTTTTGGAGATGTATAAGCTTTTGCTTTTGCTTGTTTTCATATTTTTATGTTTACAACTAATCTAGATAAGGATTCTTGTGATATTTCAGCACAATTATTTTTTAATTTTAATTTACTTAATATTTACTGTTTATACTCTGATATATAGTCGTTGCTCAATCTTGAGGCAAAGTGCTTAGGAAAGAATAGCGTTTCACTGAACAATTGTATTTAGTAGGAATGGGTAGTAGGCTTAGTTATTTTTATTAAGACAATGTCAATAATATGAACGAGATTACTCGTTTAATATATTTTTATCATCCTTTTGAATAGTAACAGTTAAAACTTAGAAACCTACTGGTGAAAGATAATCGGATCCTATTTTTATTTTTAGACATAGCACCATTAACGCTTTTCTAAATTCACCTCTTCTTCTGGCTGTTCTAGATTTTCAACACCCAGAAGAATACAAAAATATGGATTTTCAGTTGATTCATTGCTCTTTACATGCATATGATGAAGACTTGGATGGAATTATAGATGATGTTATTCTATAAAGCAACCTTTGATCCAGCTTGTCAGAGGCACCAGCATACGTGATTTTGCTCATTTATCAATGCTAACCAACCTTTCTCATATATTGTTACAAAGGAACAGAAATATTTCATGAGTTCTGTGTATTTTTTTAAACCAGAGTCCATTTGAACCCAGAAATTTGTTTCTCATGTTGATTTTGTTATCTAGAATCATGAAATCTTTTGATGGGAGAATTTAAAAGGAATAGACATTGAAGTTTGCTAGATCCTGGAAAGCTTGTATTCTTTCTATCTCTATGAGGACATTAGAAAGTGCAAAAGAATATGTAAAAGAGTACAATACTACAAGTATAGAAAACAATGATTCTATAGAATGCAAAGTTAAGCGATTCAAATTTGCAAAAATTTTCTCATAGCTTTGTCTTCCACAAAATGAATTCAGGGTGGAATAGGGGTTCTAGTAATCGCCTTCGAACTGTGTTTCTGAAATCCTTTTTTGTCAGTCCTACTCTATGTATCCAAGTTCAGACTTTTTACATATTATTCTTCTTTGTTGGAAAGGTTAATAAAATAATAAAAAACTAATCCCATAACACAGGACGAGCGAAGCTATGAACCAGGTATGTTGAAAAATGTTATACTCAAGTAAATAAACAGAAGAAGATAAAAAAGAGAGAAGAGTTACTGTTGATAATTTATTTTAATATTTAACTTAAGACTTAAGAATTACAGATCTATTTGCTATATTTGGTCAATTTATCAATCAATACATGCAATGTTAGTTCTTTATTGCTCTTACAAGGCTAGTGTCAGGGAGTCAGTGAAGATAGCCTCCAGTAACAGCTAAAAATAGTGAAATCAACCTCTGATTATGCTGATTCCTTTTTTTTTTTGTTTGATCTTCTGCTAACTGCGCTGAGGTGATAAGCACTTAGACAATTTTACTAACTTATTTGGGGAAAGGAATTGCTGCAGACCTGATCAGAGCAAGATACGACGCTGTCAACACTTATGCTCTCTGTTGGTAGCCCATTCATAGCAGTGAGGTCATTTACCGCTGTAAGATTTTCTTACTAGATGAAACACAGTGCAAGGATTATTGTACCCCCGAAACTCCAAGCTTAAACGGAGTTTATGATCAGATCATGGGGAGCTCCTGTTTGATACCATTGTCATTGAGTTTGATAGTTGCTGAAAACTTAGCTGCACATACATATTCGAAAGCGGATTTAGATAGTAAATATCTCCCACAATACCTACTGTGTATTAAATAAATTAGAAATAAAGCTGAACCTGTCATGATTTAGTTGTCAGTTTAAAAATATTATTTTAAACTGTCTTAAATTGAATAACTACGTATAATAAAGTAATTTATGCATTTTAAATTTAATAGGAGTGTTTAAAATAAGTTATTTGATATATA
>CM063501.1:121139793-121142293 GCA_032207245.1 Pardosa pseudoannulata | reverse complement strand
ACTGATTTTTATAAACCTCTTTATTTTTACTCCTTTATTGATGCAGTAATATTTTTCCGTAAAGAAAACTGAAATATTTTTATAATCTACCTTTTCATGAATCAATTTAATGGTTTGATTTGTTTTGGTGTTAAACAAATTTTTATTTTAAACTATATTCTTGGTAATAATTTGGAATACGATAAATAATGCAAACCAATACGAAAATTTTCTTGATTTTTAATATAAAACTCTAATTTTCGAACTCAAATACAACTCTTATACATAAAAAGTTACAGAATCTCAGCGTTGTTCTCATTGGGCTATTATTAGGCACACGACTATAATAAAGACTCCACTTCTTATAAAATTAAAACACTTGTATATACTTTACAATTTCTCTAGTCTTTTTCCTGGTTTCCTCTTCCAACTGATTTTTATAAACCTCTTTAAATCTTTTACTCCTAATATTGATGCAGCCTTGCATAATTAATGCCGTAAAGAAAATACTGAAACTATTTTTATACTCTTACCCTCTTGGTTACCTGAACCTCATTTAATGGTTTGATTCGTTTTGGTGTTAACAACCTTCTTGAGAACTTTGGTCAATTATTTAGCTTCTTGCGAGTTTATGTGAATATGACCTACTGAATAAAGTAAACTTGAAACACCAATGCCCACGAACATCCATGTTTCTTGATTTAAGTCAGAAAAACTACTTAAATTTTCGAACCTGTTGTAATGTACTTAACTGTAAGTACGCTGGAAAAGGATAGTGGAGTTCTACGTACAGACTAAAAATTTTTATTAGAAACACAAAAATGTTAAAATTATGATGAAAACATTCAAATTATTGCGGGGTGATATAAAAACCTAATATGCTAAATTGATAACTACTTAATATAAAAACCTACAGAATCTCAGCCAGGTATTCATTTGACTATTATTTGGCACACGACTGTAATGAAGACCCCCCTTCTTAAAAAAATTAAGACACTTATAAACACTTTTTATTTTCCTCTACCTTTATCCTCCTTTCCTCTTCGAACTGCCTTTTATAAAACTTTTTAAACATTTTACTTCGAACTTTACTGCATGCTTCCATAATTAAAACAGTAAATAAAGTCTGAAACGATCTATACACTTTAACCCTCTCGGTCACCTGAACCTTATTTAATAGCTTGATTTGGTTTGTGTTGAGAACTTTCGTGAACTATTTAACTACGTATGTGTTAATGAGATTGGGACCTACTGCTTAAAGTTAATTTCCAACGCCAATGCCCACAAACATCCATGCCAGTTTCTTGATTTAAGTCACAAAAACTACTTAAATATTTCAATCCGTTGTAGCGTACTGAACTCTAAGTGAGCTAGAAAAAATATAGCGGATGCCTACTTACAAACTAAAGATCTTTATTAGAAATACAAAAATGTTAAATTTATGATAAAGACACAGATGAAAGCAAGTTGTTATATACAGTGAATTGCGGATCGTTACAGGAATCAGCCTTCAGAATTACCACTGCTCAGAGTACTCAGGTACGGAGAAAAAAGGGGGAAAAGGGATGACACTCTCAGTTGCTCTTCAGACGCTATCAGAGTATGAGTTCACAGGAGACTTGATCGGTCAAAATATCACCTTGATCCATGAACTCCAGTTTTTTTATACCATCGTCTGACCGCAAATTTCCATCTCAGCTGATGCACACTTGGTTGATGATGTGTGAAAAACCGATTTGTTGAACTTCTAATCGGACAGGTGTAAGCCAGGTACTAAGGAACTCGTGAGAATTATCAGTAATCGAGAGCAATCTCGAAGATCAATAAGGAATCATTAATCGATATCTCTGGACAAACCTTTGGAGAACAATCAAGGAAAATATTGTTGCTTCACTTACAATATAGATGTTTCTGTCATGCTAGACTCTGTCTTCGGGATGCCATTGAACCCGACGCTGGAAAGACTTCACCTGCATTCTAATGAATTCCTCAGTCAAAATGATTGAGATTGTTCTCAGTGTAAACAATCCTCTATTTAACATCCTATTCTGCACGAAAAAACGTACTGTCACAAGGTAAAGATGTGCTCAGTTCAAGTGCTTACAAAAGGCGTGTTCACTACTTCTACCATAAGCCGTTTTTTTCCCACAGTAGTAGATGAGTTTGTAACGTAGAATTTAATGTAACGAAATTTCGTTTCACCATAAACTCCAGTACCAAAGAGCAACACCCTACGCTTTCGGCAATCCTTTAGCCTTAAACTAAGTAAGTTAAAAAAATTAAATGATATGTGGGAGGCTCACTTAATGGAATCAGATAATTCTGAATTTGATTTGTTTTTAAATAATACTCAGCTTTTCTTAGTGAAAGAAATTTTTTCGACATTTTACAATACCTTTCCACAATTGGTAAGAATAAGCTGAGGTTTCATTGCTTAAAAATTTGTTATTAACAGCTATATCTATGTATCCGAGTCCTTAAAATTTCGTAAATAATAATACTGTTTTGTTTTATAATTCAT
>CM063501.1:121104793-121134793 GCA_032207245.1 Pardosa pseudoannulata | reverse complement strand
TTTGGTGATGATCTCGTCTTCAGTCGTTACTTTCCTCCCACATTTCCACCATTTGGTCTTAGTTTAAACATCAGTTTTTTATTTTATTTTATTCGTTCTCTTTTCACTGAATAAGTCACAAGTCTACCTTGATCTACCGACATCAAATTTGATGCTATATGACAACATCTAATGCAGTCAATAAAACATGAAAAAGCGTCTTACTTGATATACAACATTGTCTCTTGACTACAGCTATTTCTAAAGAGTAAGGTGGACATTTTAAGCATTTGATCTGAAGAACATGGCCTTTGCTTTATAATAATTTATTATTGTAATAGTTTTTAAACGTTACAACTGTAGGTGGCAGGGCAGGGCATGCATGGAGGACTGAAACTAAATTTAGGTTTCATTTCTTTTTTTCCTACTTTGTAAAGAAAATGCATTACTTATGAATTACTTGATACTGTATGTTGTTATAGAGTAAAATTAGTTTTAACATAATACATGTTAGATGTTGTCTTATCAATTTTGATGTTGTAATATATATATATATATATATATATATATTTATTTATATATTTTATTTATATATTTTCAAAATACGGTACGTGACCTCTCTACAAATATAACAGATAAAATAGTGTTATTTGTCAAGCCTGCACTTTAAATGATGCTTTCTCAAGCTTAAAAAAGTTTCATAGCTCCACTCACCATTTACGCCATCTTCTTTCTATCATCGTACCGTATATATGATTCCATGGGAGTCGCAAGCCTAGGCTCCCCACACATATATATACAAACATAAACACGTAATTATATATATATATATATATATATATATATATATATATATATATATATATTTATATATATAGTGTTGTGCAGATTGACAATGGTAGCTTTATAATAATAAGATATATCAGGAAAGCACATGCGCCATTTTCATTAATACTATCAATTTCATGTACACACTCCAATAGTTTACAAGATCATCCAACGTATGCTTAATGCCGTTATATAAAATTTACGCTATTCATTTATATATATATATTATATAAGATTATCTTTTTGATTACATAAATAAAATATTATATATATATATATATATTTATATATATATATATATATATATATTTTATATATATAAATTTATATATATTTATATATATTTATATATATATATTTATTTATATATTATATATGTATATATATATATTTATATATAATATACATATATATATATATTATATATATATATATATATATATATAATATACATATATATATATATATATATATATATATATACAATACATACATATATATATATATATATATATATATATATATATATATATCAGTTATATATCAGTTATATGACTGAATATATCCATGTCTGTTTGTATATTTTTTCTGTGTACAAACTTCTTTGTTTTGCTGCAGTATCTTGCAGTCTCTCTCTTAGATTCTTTAGAAAAATACTCTTGATATCAGTAACTATATCTTGCAAGTATTTGATACATAAGTATGCATTTTTAGACGGAATTTCTCCAACTGAAAGTCCACTGTAAACTTAAAATGTGCACTGGGTTTAGATATTTGTAATGACTATTTTCCCTTCCTGTAAAAGTATTTTTGCCGTTTGAAGACTACTACAGAGGAAAAAACCCAACTTACACTCAGAATAGCAGTACAGTAGAGTGCCTCAAATTAGGAATCGCAAAGAACTTTGTGAGATGAAATTTCAGACTCATGCAATTTTTTTCCTAAGTAAAAGCGCAATATTAACAACCCATATTCCCCTCACACTCCGAAAAGTTGTAACTTGTAAATTGTATACTTGTTACATAAAATTAGTTTACATCACTAAGCCGAGCTGTGGAAATCTGCAGAAGTAAGAAACAGAATGATAACGTGAAATACTCATTTTGGGTTGGGATTTGAAATAACTGATACACTAGTTATCTATTAACTGGCTCCTATCAAACAGGTTCTTGCGTTTTTCCTTAGACGAAAACTCTTATCTGTCTTTTTTTAATTGGACTTCAGAGCCTTGAAATTTGAAACGAATGATAAGTTTTGCTTTCAGAAAACGTTTAAAAGATAACAAAGGCAACAAGTCCACTTTTAAAAGCCGCAAATCCTAATTAACAGATTATACAATTAATAAGCCGAGGAGTTACTTTATATTTGATAAAGTAAGTATTAATTCAAGCCTAAACTTAATTGATTTAAAAAACTGACAGTTATCATTTCAAAAATTATTAAAAATTGTTCTTCTATCTGGTCTTTAAACGTAGTGACAAGTCGTTCAGCATTCACGTTTATAGATATTGCAAAATTAGTGATATTGTAATTTTTAAATCAACCATGTTAAGTTAAATATTAAATTTCTTAATTAAATATCATTTAAAAGTCTTTAAAACAAACATTACATGTCCTTTACTCAAGTCCAGTCTCAAATTTCAGTTTGAGACCTAAACTTTTGGAAAAGAAATAATAGTTGAAGTAAATACAAGAGAGCAATACTTAATAGTTTAAATTTGATTTACTTTATCAAAATGTTTTTTAATAGTCAATTTAATAGTTACTGATTAAAAATATCAAAACATGCTGTCAGATATTTCTTTTCAATATTTTTCGATTGTTACCCGCTGTCTCAAATGCCTGCGAAAAAATTTCAAATCTAATTTTGACTAGAACTAGGATAGAATTTCATGCGCAACTTCGCAGGCAAAATGCAATGAAAAGTTCTTCTCTTTGGTAGAACTTTATTTTTAGACTTTGAGACACTACTATCGTTTTCGTATTTGAAATTAAAGTATTAAATGTCTCTTTATTCAGTTTATAGTTCAAAACATATAGACATCTTTAATTTCAGACTAAATAGAGGATTGATTTCTTTATTTAATTATTACAATTATAATTCTTTCTAGACACTAGATTAAAAAATAGCTAGAACTGCATTTCCTATATATATATATACATATATATATACATATATATATATACATATATATATATATATACATATATTTATATATATATATATATATATATATATATATATATATATATATATATATATATATATATATATATATATATATATATATATATATATATATATATATATATATATATATATATATATATATATATATATATATATATATATATATATATATATATATATATATATATACGTATATACATATACATACATATATGCATATATATACATATATACACATACATACATACATACCCTGTCTAAGAATAAGTATTTGAATACCTGTGATAAAAAAGAAAAACTAACTTTTTTCAAAGTCATGAGTTTCAAAATATTTCTGCTAGATTTATTTTGAAACTCGTTTATTTCTTACGGGATATTAATTCTAAAGCCATCATTGGTGCCAAATTTTTTGTTATATCTGTTATTACAATGTCTACCAATAAGTATTCGGACACCTGTGAGAGAAAAGAAAAACTGACTTTATTCAAAATCATTAGTTGGTAGAGCCTCCACGAGAGACAATTACAGCGTGAACCCTCCAGGGCCTTTATTCCCCATTCCAAAAGAAAATAATTTTCTGGCTTGGAGTAGACATACAAAGCCAATAATATTGTGTAATTTAATAATCTCAGCAATTGTCTACGAGGTTCTCGATAGGATTCAGGTCTGGGCTCTGGGGAGGCCAGTCCATTTCTTTGAACTCCATTGGCACCATACCGAGCTGTGATTAATCTTGAAATATGACAACTGGTATTGTCTTCAGAAAGTAACAGGGGTCCAACCAGTAAAACTTTCACAACGTTGGAAGCACATTGTCATCCAAAATAGTGCAGTAGGATTCGGCGTTGAGCTTACCATGAATGGGGACCAAGATTTCCAGTTCATACCAGGAGAAACACCCCCCAGACCATAACTCACCTCCGCCGAACTTGACTGATGGTACAATGCATTCTGACAGGAGAAGTTCTCCAGACAGACGCCAGACCCCTACCCTGCCATCTGAACGGTAAAGGCTGAACCTTGATTCGTCCCTCCAAAGAATCCGTTTCTAAGTAGTACAGTGTACTATGATTTCTCCTTAGTGCTCTTAACATTAGTCCTAACGTCATCACAGGTACTTTGCACCTATCCTCATGGTGCACTGCCAGTCTTTGGGATCAAAGGCTTTTGAGAAGCAGCACGACCATGAAAACCAAGCAGATGTGCTTCCTTACGGATGGTATTCATTGAAACAATACTCCCGGTTGCCTGTCGAAACTCCTCGCGGATAAGGGCTATCGATTGGGTGCAGTTCTTCCGAATTTCTCTGGACATCACTCGTCGGTCTCCATCTCCCAGGTGAGGGAGGATCAGCGAATCAAAAGTAACAAGATCTTTTATTGATCATATGCTCCGACAATCACTGCTCACCTTCCAAAACATTTGGCAGTAGTGTTGTTGTCTTTTGGGTACTTCGGTCACATTTTTGATACCAAGTAGAAGACCCATAGACTTGGCCTGCCACCCACAGAGATCTCTGAACTGGAGAGTTCCGAATATATATATATATATGTATATATATATATGTATATATATATATATGTAGGTAGATATATGAAGTAAACTAATATTCTATGACCTCTTCGGTGTTCATACTTTTACATTCTAAAAGTAAAGTTGCCAATTTGTTGACTAATATTCGCCGTTAAAGTGTATGCTTAATATCCTATTTTTCATTAAGTTTTGGATCAGTTATATATTATGAAGATCATCAACACAGTAAAAAAACATATTTTTTATCACCTTGTCTCATAAATACCTGAAAATAATTTGTAACTCTTCAATAATATTCAACGGATTATTGTCAATGTTTAGATGAATCTGGAAAACACATCTTACACATGAAAGAAGAAATAAATATTTATGAAAGAAATATTTTTTTAAACTTTATTGCACGTTTTATGTTTGTCATTTTGAAACTTTGCACAGTTTACGAAACTTATATATAATTTTACCAGTAAGATATAGAAAATGGAATTCATTCAGAAATTTTTTTATAATTCTAATATTTTATAGAGCTACAGAATGTTTATTTCTTGTCTACTGTGTTACAAGAAACTTTATGTGAGGTATTAATAAAGTAGTTTTAATTTTCTTTTTCTTACCCATTTATCTAAATGTCTATTTTACACATTCATTTAAATAATTTTTTAATGCACAAATATTTTAGGTAAAATTAAATCTATATTATTTGTTTTGAAATTCATGATCTATCCTAATTTTCTGCGGTAAAAGTTTTATTTTCTTAATTTTTCTACAAATTTTTCATAAACCAAATATCTTAACAAATAAGTTTTACGGCATTTTTATTTTAAATATGTGTTTTATTGCTTTAATTTCATCTAAAAAAATAAAAATTCATAAGATTAAATTCGTAATGTTAAACAGAGTGCCATAAAAAATTTCATCCTAATTAAAGCAAGAATATCACAAAAAATGTGGTTTCAAAGTGAATCATTTAGATAAAGCCTTTCATAAAATGAAATATATTCAATTATAAATTGACCTAATTGGATTTCAGAATTAAAATAAAGATTGCCACCTAATTTAATATAAATCCAATTGCAGTTTCGAACAAATGCTTCGGCAATTGCTTCGGCAAATTTATAAAACTTTCCTTCTAAAAATATTTTTGAGAAGTTTGTAAAAGAAATATTTTTTGTTTCCAAATCCTCTCATTTATTTCCTTTATGTTCTAATCCTAAAATATTTGACGTAGCTTAAAAGATGTAAATTAATTAATTTTTCATTTAATTCATTAAACAAGAACAAAATTCCAAACAAACATTAAAGAAAAATATCGATGACCGAAATTTTTCAGTTCTTGGAAGTTTTCTGTTCGTATTTTCTTTTGAACCATTTTTTTTAAATAGAAACTTAAACAAATTAATGTTTTCAAATTAATAATTTATTGAACTGAAAATTATAAACAAATCTCAATGTTTTCAAAATGTAAGCAATTTTTAGTAAACATTAGGTGCAAATTTATATTCAAAATAAATAAAAGTATAACACATTATAATATATATATTTCTGTAATAGGTATAAAAAAGAAAATTATTCTATTTACCCGTGTTAAGGGTTACAAAACTGTAATACTTCTAAATGTTATCGAAGCATTCGAAATTTTACACAATATTATCTGATTTTCACTATTTACTTTCACTCTTCAGAAACGTCACTAATATAGTTATCTCCAGATATGTGAACTTTTATTTTGTATGTGTGATAATAATTTAATTCTTAATATTCTCCCCCAAAGTACCCCAAAATATAAATATCGATACATTTTAATTTTATTCAAGCGACAAAAATGATGGCGATTGGTTACATTTCATAAATTTTTTTAATTAAAAAATTATTAGTATTATAAAAATACAAATAATGTTCATAAATTTCTGTTTTGGAATTACATTTTATTGCTTTAATTTACCTTTTCCTTATAATTTTTTCCAGAATTCACCATTACATTGCTATAGGTTTGTTGAGAACTTTTGGGCTACTACGTAGTCAGTCAACATCACTACGTATGGAAAAACAGCTTTTTCAGCACCCAAGCTTCAAACATGATTAGAACTCACACGCTCCACCTTTTCTTGCGGACTACTCTAACCACCGTAATAACCACCGATGACACACTAATTAATAAAATTTTATCTGTATATTTTTCCAAGTCGCAAAATACTAATTTATTTTATAAAACCAAATTATAATCGTAATGAATAAACGACTTGATATCTGAACTTCAATTGTTGTTTACTTTTTAACTTTCTATTCAATTTACTGTGATTTTGTTAGTCATGTCCGGCAAAATCTTATTAAACCTAGGGTCTAATATTCTTTTCATTAAAGAAGTTGTATCTGATATGTTAACACATTGATGGTCAGTAAGAACAAGTGAAGTTCGAAAATTAACATATGTTTTTTTTGTGATTTTTAGAATTTTAGAAGTATAGTTTCTCTCTTTCCGCTTAAGTAAATTTAATTTTGATTAATTCAGCACCTTTATTTAGGTTGCGACTATAACAGTCATGAAGGTTTCGGACTCTAGACACTAAATAATGGGACGATGACAGCTATAACAGCAAAATATTAAAAACTTAAATGCCAGGTTTAATGACTCAAATAAGCAAAATTTTTGTGTGCAATAAAATATTTTTGTTAGTTTTACACGAAATAATCATCAAACAAAACTAAATAAATGACCAAAAAAATCAAGAGAAAACACGATCGCACTACTCCCTTCACAACCACGTGCATACTGAAGCAAGTCGTGTAACAGTTGGCAAACGAAATTCAACGTAAAAAAATTGTTTCCAAAACATGACACTAGGCTTCTATTTTTACGCCGGTAAATGCTCATTTGTGTCGCTATAGCCGCATTGCCTAAAAAAGACTGTTTTGTTTTGAATGGCTATTACCGTCATGCCACATGGTGAACTTCGCTTTAAGGGCTATACACGCAAGTATCTGCCAACGTGTTAAGAGTGGAATAATTTTAGTGAGAGTCGAAAGTATATAATCTCTACTCTTTTCACTTTTTTTAGTTTTGAGATAATTTAGAATAATTCCTACCCTTTTTACTATTTTTAGTTTTGAGATAATTCGGAATTATCCCTACCCTTTTCACTTTTTTTAGTTTTGAGATAATGCAGAATAATCCTTACCCTTTCCACTTTTTTTAGTTTTGAGATAATGCAGAATAGTCCCTATCCTTTTAATTTTTTTTTAGTTTTGAGAAATTGCAGAATAATCCCTACCCTTTTCACTTATTTTTATTTTTGAGATAATGCAGAATAATCCCTACCCTTTTCACTTTTTTTATTTTTGAGATGATGCAGAATAATTCCTACCCTTTTCACTTTTTTTAGTTTTGAGATAATGCAGAATAATCCCTACTCTTTTCACTTTTTTTATTTTTGAGATAAATCGAAATCTAGAAAATTGTTATTATTACGACTTACAAATGAAATTCATCAAGATGGATTAATTCTATTTATTTTCAAGACACTATATGCATTATCATCAAATTTAAATGCCAAATGTTGAGTCAATTATATAACTTTAAAATATCAATCATTTTAATTTTCATTAGATTGAAAAAAATGTGTTTCGACCTAAGTCAAGAGTTTAGCAAAGACATATCCTAAAATAAAATGTATCAAATAATAAACTGAATAAATTGGATTTCAGAATTTTGAGACAATACTTGTCATTTAATTTAATAGAAATCCCACTGCTTCGATCAATTCGGTAAATCCACAAGAAAAAAAAATATTTGCAAGAATTTTATTGAAAGATATATTCCCCTATTTCTTTCATACCCTCCTATTTCAATCTAATGGAAAATGTTTGATAAAATAAAATGTGTGAAAAAGATTAAAAAATAATTCAGATCTTGGGAAATTCAAGGTATGTGCTTATATCCCACGCAGTTCTATTAAAATTGGGAATTTTCTTTTAAATGATTTGTAAAAGCTGAAATATAATTTCAGTGAAATATTTTTTCGTGTTTAAAATATAGGAAATATTTATAAAATGTTTTGCATTTGCTTTAAATGTTTTTATAACAAATTGACATAAAAATAATAGTTTAAGATTTAAATTCAAGTTTAAAGATAAAAAATAATAGTTAAGGATAATTAAACTAAAAATAATAGATCTCTGATAAGCTGCATTGGTGGATCCGTGACACACTATTGGATTTATGTTGTAGGTTCTTATCTTATTAGCCTTCATGTTGAAAAAATTTCGCCATTTTGCTCCAGATCACACTAAAATAGTTATTATGTTTTCGGACTTCCAAAACTGGATGAATCTTTCAATCAACTTTTAATTTTCATTTAAAGTTGGCGAGGATTAAGTACAGTAATCCTAGGCTTTCACATATCTTCGTTTAAACCGGCTATGACCAATTCATATTGTATTAACAATCGCTGATGCAGTACATTGGGTTAATACATAACACAATATGAAAAAATTCAATTAAGCCATACTGATGGATATGTCACACACTGTCGGATTTATGATGTAAGTCCCGGTCTCATTAGCCGGCATACTGCAAAAAATTTGCCATTTTGCCCCAGACCAAACGAAACTAGTTATTCTTTGGTCGGACTTCCAAAACCGGATGTATCTTTTGTCCACTTTCAATTTTCATTCAAAGTTGACGAGAACTAAGTACAGTAATCTCAGGCCTTCGCATAAAATCGCTTAAACCGGCTGTGGCAGATTCACATTGTAGAAAAACTCGCTGTTGCAGTACATCGGATTAATACATAACACAATATGAAAATTTCGAATAATTAGTACTGATGGATATGTCACATAATGTCGGATTTATGCTGTGTGTCCCAGTCTCATTAACCCTCATATTACAGAAAAATTGCCATTTAGTTCCAGGCCAAACGAAACTAATTATTCTTTTCTCGGACTTCCAAAACTGGATGAATGTCTCGTCAACTTTCAATTTTCATTTAAAGTTGGCAAAAATTAAGTACAGTAATCTCAGGCCTTCGCATACAATAGCTTAAATCGGCTATGGCGAATTCGTATTGCATTAATACGCGCTGATGCAGTACATCAGGTTAATATATAACAAAGTAGAAAAAATTCGAATAATCCGTAATGATGGATATGTCACACGTTGTCGGATTTATGCTATGGGTCCCAGTCTAATTATCATTCGTATTGCAAAATATTTGCCATTTGTCCCAGACCAAACCAAACTAGTTATTCTTTGGTCGGACTTCCAAAACCGGATGAATGTCATGTCAACTTTCAATTTTCATTAAAAATTGGCGAGAATTAAGTACAGTAATCTCAGGCTTTCGCGTACAATCGCTTAAACCGGCTGTGGCAAATTCATATTGTAGTAACACTTGCTAATGCAGTACATCAGATTAATACATAACACAATATGAAAATTTCAAATAAGTCGTACTGATGGATATGTCACATACTGTAAGTCCCGGTCTCATTAGCTCTCATATTGTAAAAAAATTGCTATGTAGCCCTAGACCAAACCAAACTAGTGTTCGTTGCTTGGACTTCCAAAACCGGATGAATCTCTTGTCATCTTTCAATTTTCATTTAGAGTTGGCGAGAATTAAGTACAGTAATCTTAGACCTTCGCATACCATCTCTTTAATCTGCCCCGGCATTCGTATTGTAGTAACACTTGCTGATGCAGTACATCGGGTTAATACATAACACAATAGAAAAATTTCGAATAATCCGTAGTGATGGATATGTCACACAATGTCAGATTTATGCTGTAGGCCTAGCATTAGCCCTCATACTGCAAAATAGTCACCATCTTGTTCCAGACCATACCAAACTAGTTATTTTCTTGGACTTCCAAAATCGGATGGATCTCTTGTCAACTTTCAATTTTTATTTAAAGTTGGCGAGAATTAAGAACAGCAATCTCAAGCCTGTACATATCATCACTGAAATTGGCTACGACGAATTCATATTGCAATAAAACTCGATAATGCAGTTCACCGGCTTCTTACATGACACAGTTTGAAACAATTCGAATATTTCATGTAATAGAGGCACATGAAAAAACAGTTTAAAATATTTTGGACCGAAAACGTTGATTTACTTTGTCAACCCGAAGGTTTTGAATCTCTACAGACAATCCCTAAGACCATCTGCAAACCCACGGCTAAAACAGCCAGCCCATCGCAATCAATTAGGAGGAGAATCTCACTTTACAAATAAATAGATAAACAAAAGGTGTTAAAGGGTTACAGAAAGCCATAATACAATATTACAATGCAAACTGTGAGAGATACAATGTTACAAGGCAATTAACCCTCTAAGTGGAACACATCGAGGAAAAAAGTCTCTAAAAATACTCTAAAGATTTACTGTATCAGTGGCCAAGGCGTTCTATGATTTTTTCCTTCACCCTTAGTAGACTAGTTCTGGAAACCCACCCTTGTTATTATCCCTTTACTTCCGGTAATAAATAGCTATATAAATAGATAGTATAGATTGTTAATTTTTAATACACATAAAGCTCGCCAAGTCTCGAAGATCATCAGATAAGAAATGATGGATTCTAAAAGTACAAATAAAAATATTCTTTGAGAGGCTTATTTATACTTTTTACTAAAGTCGTCCAAGATATTTAAGTGGTGCAATTGGAGATACATCAGTTACCGCATATATATAAGTAGTATAAGTAGAGATTTACAAAGCTATGAAAAGCTATCAGCTTCTTTGTACCTCAGGGGGTAGAGGTGCATCCCTCAATAAATGTTAGTCAAAGAGGGGTGCAATTAATAAACAATTGACCTGACCCTTCTACCACAGAACTCCATGTGGGAAAGAACTGGCAGAAATGTACACTACATCCGTTTTCAAAGCGTTTTTGGAGGTCGAAGATTGTACGTTTTGAAGACATCATCGGTTTGGTGGAATTGTACGTGCGAACCGCTTAGAGGGTTAAATACAATTGTAGAACCAAAAATACTAATCATATCTAAGAAATTCATTAAAAGGGATTATTATTTGAAACAATATATCTCTAAAGGCATATCTCTAGAGATCTCTAAAGGCATATTACCTTTGAAACATTTCTACACTGCCCTAGACTTTCAATGAATATTGTTTAAGTGTTTATGTAAAATATATACAAATGGTTTATAAGGGATGCAAAAATATAAAGTAGGATTTTGTCTCTAAAACATCTAATTCATTTATGCAACATTTATGTACAGATGTAGTACAATTATTTAATTTTTTCCATTAAACATTCCTTAAAACATTCCGTGTTTTTTTATGCAAGTTGCTAATTATTTGAACTTAATGCTTCAAAAATTATCTCTTTTTTATTTCTTGATCATTGTTATAATAACAGTTTTAAAAAATATGCATTTTAATACTTTAGAAATCAAATGCTGTAATGTTCTAGAAAAAATTGATGACATTATGATAAATAAGAATAACAACATTCTTCTAACAGCATTCTATTATTTTCTTTAATTATAGAAACAATTTCCCATTACATATAAAATGCTTACTGGAGAATCGCACTCCATAAAAAATACAATGAAGCTAAGTATAGAATAATGAGAGATATACTAGCATTATAGAAAAAAGTACAATAATGCACATGATAGATTAATAAGGAATGTACTAGCATTGGTACAATAAGGCCCATTACCAAATAATGAGTAATGCAGTATTATTACAGAAAAAAGTATAATAATGCACATTATAGGTTAATGAGGAATGTACTAGCATTGGTACAATAAGGCTCATTACCAAATAATGAGGAATGCAGTAACATTATACAAAAAAGTTCAATAATGCACATTATAGATTAATGGGGAATGTACTGGCATTGGTACAATAAGGTTCATTACCAAATAATGAGAAATACAGTAGTATTATAGAAAAAAGTACAATAATGCTCATTATAAAAAAATTTTGTCTGCTTTTTAATTTATAGAATTATCTATAACTCGCAAACAATATTAAATAACACCGTCTGAATAATGAAACATTTTACAGTTTGCTTTTCTCTCTACATTTATAATTCTTTATCAATATTTCCCTTTTGATAACCGAAAAATAATTTAATTACATTTTAATTTTAATCAGCGTACATTTTGATGTTATCTTAATGAAAGTGGTTAAGTTTCAAGAAGCACTCTCATAATCTAATTTATCTACTTTCGTGAGAATTTCCAATTAAGTAGATTCTTGGATATAACGACACTGGTTAAACTTGTTATTGAAAATACAGTTGAAACGCATTGCAATTAATTCCATTGATTGAAGTATGGTATTCAGGACACAGTGTCGAGCTATGAAACACATCTCTTTACAATCAGAGTACTACCTTAGAAATTCGAAACTATCTGAAATTCATCCACCAATCGAGTAAACTAGGATGAATGGAACCGGATTTTAAGTTGCTCAAATATTTAAAGATGTTGTTGAAATAGCTCAAGTACTTGTTGAAATAGTTTGATGTGGTACTTAACAAATATTTTTGGCTATCTAATTAGAAATGATTAAAATTTTAAAAAGTTATGATTATTCATTTCTAATTTTAAGATATCGACTGTAGAATTTGAAGAAAAAAACCCAACAACTATTATACACTTTAAAGTATATAACTAGAGGTTAGAGGTGAGTAGAAATGTTAAATGTTTCCTCTTTGTTTGAAATACAATGATTAATAATGTTGCTAATTAGCTTAATGTTTTGTAAGTGATGAATGTTCCATAAGCTTGTCATGCAGGGATCGAAAAGCTGTTGTTTAGAGAAATGTTGTGTACGTATTCAAATACTATTAATTAAGCTTTTATATTGCAAGTGTAAATAATTAGATATCCATGTAATTCTTATAAATACCACTATAAGATCGTTAAAACTATGTTAATTTTTGAATCACTGGTTGTGATGAGGCGATTTAGATCAGTTATATAATTGATTCATTCATACAAGAAGTAAAATGCTCGGAATCTAAATCTGACTTCATCACATCTTTGTAAAAAGACAGAGAACCATAAAATTATATTCTACGGATATTGTTGTCTTTTGTACGGTGGTCTCGGGCGGGGTTCTGATCCCAGTCCCAGATTAGAATCCCGTCTCCGTACTTGACATTAAATAAGAATGTACCTTTGTGGAGTTATTTATGAGTCCCTGAGGGACAGTGCCCAATTGAAACGGGTAAGGTATTCCACATTGGCGGTCTCAAGTCGGGGTTTAAGCAGACCAATTAGATTCTTACAACTATTTCGATTGGACGATAAGAAGGAAGAGGGAACAAGAGTGAAATTAATAAAATAAGAAAAATCTAAAAGTTAGAAGGTGTTAGATAGTCGAGACGAGGAGAATGTCCGACGGAAGGTGTTCGGAAGTCCGATAGAAGAGGTTCGACAGTCGAGTAGACTAGACAAGTCCAACGGAAGGTGTTCGGTAGTCCAGACAAGGAGAGAAGTCCAACGGTATGTGTTCGAAGTCTAGTCAAGTCCGACGGCAAGTGTTCCTTTATCAAATAGCACGGCCGCACCCCCAAACACTCAGGAGAAAGCCCCTGACCAGACCGATGGAAGATCTATAGATACACAATCCTGATCAGCCATAGATACCCATCAACCAGCAGTTAAGCATCGGGCTCACCATTTTAACTCCCCAAAGGTACCCCCTTTTACATACATTTTGAAATTGAGATTAGGTCCTCTCTCTTATATTTACATAATTACTTAAGTATTGAAAAATCATTGTCAGAACTAATTTAGAAGGTGTTGATAAAGTATATTTTATGAAAATTAGAATCAGTTCATGCGTACATAGATGTTTATATATTATAATAAATTTACTTTTTTTATATATTAAGCTAGTTTCAGATGCTTTTAAATTAGCTTTTTAGTTTATTTTCATATCCTATGTCTGTAGTTTCTCAGAACCTGTGGTTAAATTTAGTACTAAAATACTTTTACACAACGCAATCAAAATAAAATCCCACTATACATTTGATCACAGGTTAATACTCAAATAAAAACGAGGACTACACGACCTGGTTCTATAGGAAAAATAAACAAAATTTTTAAGTAAAAATATAATTTTTTATCATCATTTTGAAAAGTTTCTTTTATATAAAATGTAACTTCGTCTAATTTACACATATCCATCAGTTAAAATTATATCTTTGTAACAAATTATCTAATCAAAAAATATTTTATTGTTAAAAATAGTTTTGATTAGATGATCTTAAGTACAAATTGATCAAAGTATAGCATAAATAAGATAAATTTCCAATTTCTGACCTGTTTAAGTATTTGCCATAAAAAGAATAAAAAAACACTCCATAGTGGCATTAAATGAATGCTGCATATTTCGATTGAGATTAATGAAAAAACTGTCTGCTTTACTTTAAAAATGGTAATTTAAAACTCAATAATTATTTATGAATTTTATTGATCATCATAAAATGTATCAAAAGTTACACTTTTCTCGTTTACACATTATAAAGCAATCAGTATTTACTAATCTAGTTTAGAATCAAAATTTTATAAATTCATGAGTGTTGAAATCAATTCCATTTCCTCCTTTGATAGTTCAATAAAAAGGTGAATTGCTATTTCGCATTCAAAGTTTCTTCATACAAAGATTTAAATTGCATATTTGTCATTCTTTATTAATATGCAATATTATCATCATTTGTTTGGAATTACATTTCACCTATTGTATTACAGTTTATTTAATTTCCAACATACAGTTACTTTAATTTCTGTTTGAAAAAGAAGAGAATTTAATTTGACATCAATATTTATTCCTCATTATAAATAAAGCGGCTATTGAATAAAGGGAATATAATTTGAGACGATATGAAATGAGTAATTTGTTTGAGACCGTGTTTTATTGGTAATGGTAGCTCTCGGCAAACAAGACTCCAAAATAAAATTTTAAATGGCATTATAAAAAGAGTGAAATTTTGGTATTCCAAGCTGAGACATTAGGCTTGCGAGACTGGTTGATGTGTATTGCAATATCTAATTTTCTAAACACATCTGATTAGGCCGATTATATTTTAATCTGATGTGATTAGTTGTCCTTTATGATAAATACTATATCAAGAAAGATAGAAAAAAATATTTAAGAATTGAATTTTTCATTGTGATAAATTTTATTTATTACAATGGAAATAAATTTATTATTGTGCTAAATGAAAAATAACGAGCCCTTTAATGTCATTTATTTCAATCAGTTCATGCGTACATAGATGTTTATATATTATAATACATTTTCTTTTTTTATATTAAGCTAGTTTCAGATGCTTTTTAATTTAGCCTTTTAGTTTATTTTCATATCCTATGTCTGTAACCACAGGTTCTGAGAACAGAACCTGTGGTTAAATTTAGTACTAAAATACTTTTACACAACGCAATCAAAATAAAATCCCACTATACATTTGATCACAGGTTAATACTCAAATAAAAACGAGGACTACACGACCTGGTTCTATAGGAAAAATAAACAAAATTTTTAAGTAAAAATATAATTTTTTATCATCATTTTGAAAAGTTTCTTTTATATAAAATGTAACGTAGTCTAATTTACATATTTCCATCAGTTAAAACTATCTCTTTGTAACAAATCATCTAATCAAAAATATTTTATTGTTAAAAATATTTTTGATTAGATGATCTTAAGTACAAATTGAGCAAAGAATAGCATAAATAAAATAAAATTTCCAATTTCTGACCTGTTTAAGTATTTGTGATTAAAAGGATAAAAAAATAGTGGCATTAAAGAATGCTGCATATTTCGATTGAAATTAATAAAAAAAACTGTCTTCTTTACTTTAAAAATGGTAATTTAAAACTCAATAATTATTTATGAATTTTATTGATCATCATAAAATGTATCAAAAGTTACACTTTTCTCGTTTACACATTATAAAGCAATCAGTATTTACTAATCTAGTTTAGAATCAAAATTTTATAAATTCATGAGTGTTGTAATCAATTCCATTTCCTGCTTTGATAGTTCAATAAAAAGGTGAATTGCTATTTCGCATTCAAAGTTTCTTCATACAAAGATTTAAATTGCATATTTGTCATTCTTTATTAATATGCAATATTATCATCATTTGTTTGGAATTACATTTCACCTATTGTATTACAGTTTATTTAATTTCCATCATACAGTTATTTTAATTTCAGTTTGAAAAAGAAGAGAATTTAATTTGACATCAATATTTATTCCTCATTATAAATAAAGCGGCTATTGAATAAAGGGAATATAATTTGAGACGATATGAAATGAGTAATTTGTTTGATACCCTGTTTTTTTGGTAATGGTAGCTCTAAGCAAACATGACTCTAAAGTAAAATTTTAAATGGCTTTATAATGAGAGTGAAAGCTTCGTATTCTCAGATGAGATATTAGGCTTGCGAGATTGGATGATATGTATTGAAATATCTAATTTTCTAAACACATCTGATTAGGCCAATTATATTTTAATCTGATGTGATTAGTTGTTCTTTATGATAAATAATATTTCAAAAAGATAGAAAAATATATTTTAGAACTTAATTTTTCAATGTGATAAATTTCATTTTTACAGTAAAAATAAATTTTTTATTGTGCTAAATGAAAATAACGAACCGTTTAATGTAATTTATTTCAAATATATTAAATACACACTTTTACAAAAATTTATAAAATATCTTTAAATTTTACATTTCTATCAATTAACCCCTTGCCTGTGAATCCTAATTGCTGTGACTCCTTAATTTCTAAACAAATCTGATTTGGCCAATTATATTTTAATTTGATGTGATTAATGTCCTATATGAGAAATACTATTTCAAGACGACAGAAAAAATATTTAAGGGTTGAATTTTTCATTGTGATAAATTTCATTTATTACAATGAAAATAAATTTTTTATTGTGCTAAATGAAAAATAACGAGCTCTTTAATGTCATTTATTTCAAATATTATATTAAATATACACTTTTACAAAAATCATAAAATACCTTTAAATTTTATATTTCTACTAATTAATCCTTTGCCTGTGACTCCTTAATTTCCAAACACATCTGATTTGGCCAATTATATTTTAATTTGATGTGATTAGTTGTCCTTTATGTGAAATATTATTTCAAGACGATGGAAAATATACTTAAGAACTGAATTTTTCATTGTGATAAATTTCATTTATTACAATGAAAATAATTTTTTTATTGTGCTGAATGAATAATAACGAGCCCTTTATGTCATGTATTTCGAATATCATATTAAATATGCATTTTACAAAAATCATAAAATACCTTTAAATTTTATATTTCTATCTATCAGTGAACCCCTTGACTCTGACTCCCAATTGCTGTGAAGCCAAAATTTCTAAACACATCTCCTTTGGCCAATTTTATTTTAATTTGATGTGATTAATGTCCTTTATGAGAAATACTATTACAAGATGATAGAAAAAAAATACTTAAGAACTGAATTTTTCATTGTGATAAATTTCATTTATTACAATGAAAATAATTTTTTTATTGTGCTGAATGAATAATAACGAGCCCTTTATGTCATGTATTTCGAATATCATACTAAATATATACTTTTAAAAAATCATAAAATACCTTTAAATTTTGTATTTCTATTAATTAATTCCTTGCCTGTGACGCCCAATTGCTGTGACTCCTTAATTTCTAAACACATCTGATTTGGCCAAATATATTTTAATCTGATGTGATTAGTTGTCCTTTATGATAAATAATATTTCAAGAAGATAGAATAAAATATTTTAGAATTGAATTTTTCAATGTGATAAATTTCATTTCTTACAATAAAAATAAATTTTTTATTGTGCTAAATGAAAATAACGAACCATTTAATGTAATTTATTTCAAATATATTAAATATACACTTTTAAAAAAATCATAAAATATCTTTAAATTTTATATTTCTATCAATTAACCCCTTGAATATCACACCCAATTGCTGTGACTCCTTAATTTCTAATCACATCTGATTTGGCCAATTATATTTTAATTTGATGTAATTAATGTTCTATATGAGAAATACTATTTCAAGACGATTGAAAAAAAATATTTAAGGGTTGAATTTTTCATTGTGATAAATTTCCTTTATTACAATGGAAATGATTTTTTTATTGGGCTAAATGAAAAATAACGAATCTTTTAATGTCATTTATTTCAAATATCATATTAAATATTTACTTTTACAAAAATCATAAAATACCTTTAAATTTTATATTTTTATCATATAAACCCTTGCTTGTGAAGCCTAAATGTCTAAACAGATCTGATTAGGCCAATTATATTATAATTTGATGTGATTAGTTCTCCTTTATGAGAAATAATATTTCAAGACGATAGAAAATATACTTAAAAATTGAATTTTTCATTGTGGTAAATTTCATTTATTACAATGGAAATGATTTTTTTATTGTGCTAAATGAAAAATAACGAACCTTTTAATGTCATTTATTTCAAATATCATATTAAATATATACTTTTACAAAAATCATAAAATACCTTTAAATTTTATATTTTTTTCATATAAACCCTTGCCTGTGAAGCCTAAATTTCTAAACACATCTGATTAGGCAAATTATATTTTAATCTGATGTGATTAGTTGTCCTTTATGATAAATAATATTTCAAGAAGATAGAAAAAAATATTTAAGAATTGAATTTTTCATTGTGATAAATTTCATTTATTACAATGGAAATAATTTTTTTATTGTGAGACAAATTGTCTGCCTCAGTATATAACTAATAATTTGAAATGAAATGTCTATCTACGAAGATTTTTGTTTATCTCAAACAGGAATTCAGAAATTACATTTTTTTCTCTGACACACCATAAAGCCTCCTTTATAAAATTTGTTTTAGGATTAAATTTTAGAAATTCATGAGAATCGTAATGAATATCATTTCCCACGCGGATGGTTTAAAAAAAATTTCAATTTTATTTGTATCTAAAACGTCTCTAAGCAAAGTTTCAATTTTTAATTTTTCATTCTTTATTAATTACAAATGCGCATTATCCTTTGAGTGGTATTTTCAACTATTGTTTTGTAATTTGTTTAATTTTTACTCTTTTATATTAATAAAATAGATTTTAATTTAATGTTATTATTTACATTGTTATTAACAGAATTTCCGTAAAATGTTATTACTAAAAAGGCTTGGTTTAAACAATTTTTTGTAGTTGGTGACAGAATAAAATAAGTTAACAACGGTGAGAGTATAATTCGTAATATATATATATATATATATATATATATATATATATGCATATATACATATATATATATATGCATATATACATATACATACATACATATATATATATATACATATATATAAATATATATATATATACATATGTATATATATGTATATATACATATATATATAAATATATATATATATATATATATATATATATATATATATATATATATATATATATATATATATATATATATATATATATATATATATATATATATTTATATATATATATATATATATATATATATATATATATATATACATATATATATATATACATATATACATATATATACAATATATATATATATATATATATATATATATATATATATATATATATATATATATATATATATATATATATAATATATATATATATATATATATATATATATATATATAAGTTTTCAATAATGAATATCCGATAATCTTAATACGGTAATATTTAACCCTTTTTTAACTATTGTTTTTGTTATTGTTTATTTAGTTATAATAGTAAAATCTTAACAAACGTGAAAAATCTCTGCAAATCACAAATTATGATGGTTCTTTTCATTTATTCAGCCGAAATATGTTCTGTTTCTTTAAGCTTGCAAACATATCTGTCGCCATCGAACGGAAGTAAGATTAAACGTTAAATACCCAGTAAATCAACTAAGTAAAAATAAAATTCGACGGAGTAAAATTAAATTAAGCTGGTTTTATCCAATTTAAACACAAATTGATTTTTTCCAAAGATATAGATATAATTTATTTTCTTGAATGCATAATGCTACATATTTATGTCAAATAATTTGTCTTTATTTCTCTCCTCTTCAGTCAAACACACGTTATGATTATAATGTAAATACTGTTTTACTTTTCGAATGCGTTTAAATATCAGTTAGTCGTTTACAAATGTAACAATAAATTTAGATTTCAGTATATTTTGAAGTTCTTACATATTATAAAACTAATAGTTAGGAGTATTTGAAATTACAACATGGATATTTTGGTGTACATTTGGGGTTTGGTTTGGTTTCGAAGCACTACTGTCTACTGTTTTGCTAATCAGGACTGTTGAGATCGGTACTTACAGCTTAAAGCCGATTCCTAACGGCTACGAACATCCATGTCATCAGCAGGATTCGAACCCAAGAACTCCAGTACCGAAGATCAGCACTCTACCGCATGGCTGAACAATTGGGAATACTCTGGTATTTAATGAATAACGATATACATTCGAATGACAATAAAATTATCCCATAATAACATGGGAGCTCCCCATTGTCTGAATTAATTGTCCCTATTTGGGTGGGCGATATTTTATTGTTTTGAGGCACCTTTGGGTACAATTTTAGCCACTTCTGGTGTATATAAATCGCGAAAAATGGTTGTTTAAATCAGATCTAATGATACTCTTTTGAATGACACTGAAATTGTCCCAATATTCTAATGTGTGTGTATTATTTGGGGGTGGGGTAGTTTTATGATTCTGGACACATTTGAGGTTGATTTTGGTTCATTTTCGGTGTTGATTAAACTTCAAAAATGGTGGATAGAATCTGATCTAACGACGCTTATTCGAATGATATATAGTTCATGCTTATAAGATCATTTAAAAAAATCCATAAAGTTATTCTCCCCCCTTACAGTTTTTTAATAATTTCTTTTAACTAATCATTGATATGTTGATCAAATCTGATCAAATTAATGACGTACTTTGATATGTTAGCTTCCGTCATAAGGGGAGGGGGAAGAAATAACTTTATTTGGTTTATATTTTCAGTTACATTTAAACCTTAAATTGATATTAATGTCAAACCTTTCAAAAAAATTTATAGATAATTAAATAAATTTATCGACTTTGTAAATGTAACTGTTAAAGTAGTCTCAAAATTCCTGAATTTTTTAATAAAATAAAATGAATTTTCATTTCGGTAAAAGAATGTTTACTTTATTATAACATGTATAACTTCTTTTATCACTGAATTCTCCAAAAAAGTATTATTTTCATACTCATTCTGCATTTATTATTTTTTGATTTACAGCTCAATAATTTATCTGTTAGATCCTGACTTGAAAGTACTTCTTTATTTCGAATTTTCATATCTAAGTTGAATATCTGATTACTTTTTATGTTGTTCTGAAATTTGTATTAAAGCATTCTTTATAACCTTTGACTCAAAAGGTTGCATTATCTTATTCTATATTTTCCTTAATAAACTTCTAATTATTTGCATTTTTCTCCTTAATTTATTTAGCATCATGGGTATAATTTAGGAGGAGCAGGGTGGGGGCAAATTATTTATAGGGTCAACAGATGTACCTACAAACTTACTCTGAAACATGAAAATTTAGAAAAAAAAATCCTAAAAGTGCACTTTTATGATATACAGTTTTAATGAGCAACCCTCCCATACACACACCTACAAATTAGAGACATATTTTACAAAAAACAGTTTGAAAGTTGAAAATTAAAACTTTCTTGTAATATAAGAAGGAAATTTGGGTGAAAACTTGGTCTCATTTATTTAAATGAAAACTTCCAACCCTTGCATAGCCATACTTTCAGGATGGGTTATAATAAAAAACTATCCAAGGGACATTGCAAAATACATAACATAGATTCAAAATCACATAAGATGATAGAACAAAACAAGGCCGTAGCCAGAAATTATTTTCATAGGGGGACCAGGGGAAAGACACTATTATTTTTTAATAATACTTCAGTAAAACTACAGGTTTTGTTGTTCATGTATACTCCTAATAAATAATGATTATCATAACACAAATGTGGTTTTACAATAAAAAAAATGATATAGTGAACAATTTTAAAGGTTTGGAATGTTTAAGTATTTGCTCTATGGATTTAATCAATGGATAAACATTGAAAAGATATAAACTATACATGACATTAAATTCTAATTTTAAAAACAGAAGTATAACTGAAGAAAAAGCCTAAATTTGACAGAAAATGAGCAAGCTCAATTTTTTTTACCTTATATTATAAGTCGGCTCACCTCGGATACTTGCAAAAATTTTCCCCAATTTCTTTTGGTTGTCTCTATCCATAAAGCGATGAATTAGAGCAGTAGTCAATGTGCTCTCGCTATTCGAATACTGTTTAACTAATCAAAGTCATTATGTATGACAACTTTCAGGTCAGATAAAGTCCCCAGCTTTATATCTGAATAGCACAATAAATGACAGGAGAGAAGTACTTTTTTTACCCGCAAGCGTTCCTAAAACCAATTTCCTACTCCCTTATATATGGAAGGTCCTGGTGGTTGTTGCTTTTTACCTGTAGTAAAGTCTGGAAGGACTGACTATACCAACCCTATACTTTGCTAACTATCCTACCCAGCTAGGTATCTAAATGATTTCAGTGCCGAGCGCTGGCCGAATGGTTAGGTTGCTGACCTTCGGTACCAGTGTTCATGGGTTCGAATCCCACTGTGGTATGGATGTTAGTAGTCCTTCGGAATCGGCTTTAAGCAGTAGGTCCCGGTCTCATTAGCCCTCGTGTTGCAAAAAAGTAAACCGTAGCACTCCAAACCAAACCAAACCAAATGATTTCAGCTTCTGCACTGGTATTTCTTTTATTTCTGAATATTAATCCCCTGAATACTCCTGACTATGTCCTTCAAACAAGTAATCTGTTGGAGAATCGTGAAGTTTTTTAAGAAGAATCGTGCTAATTCCTTTTTCGATGGCATGTGATTATTCTTGAAAAATGGTCTTAAAAAAAGTCGAGAATAATACAGTTATTCGAGTACCTATACTTGCTTTAAAATTTTCTATGCATATACAAACACACAAAAAGTAAAACTAAAGAAAAAATATTAAAAGTACTTACTAATTTGCATGATATTTGCAAACGGAACTCTATACACTGCATTCTAACAATTTTAAATTCTATCCAAGTTGAAAATCTGAAATAGTCAAGGGCGGACAGTATCGTTTCAATATGCAACTACTTAGTCACTTACACGAATGATGGGTTAGCTGGATTCCCTGGCCTTCCGCCGAGTTAAATTTGTCACTTAAAATATTATTATATAAATCGTTCATTAGGCTGATAATGAACTAGGTTTGGTGAGAGGTTTGTATGAATTCTTATGCTTACAACTTTTGGATTGTTAGGCTTTTCCAGTTTAAGATTATATGACACTTATTTAATGGCTTGGTTAGAATAGATCCCACGAAGAGTAGAGTTTAAGGGGCGATACTTATGCCGACCACATTTTCAATTAAATTTTCAAGAGAAAAAAACTAGTTTAGAGACTAATGACTGAATTCTATACTCACCCCAGCCATATTGTGACCATTTATCTCCCTTAGGGGTCATTTCCGTCACTCGAGGTGTCCATGTTTATTAGGGTGCGTTCATTGGAGGCGACGGTGCATACTTTCCGGGGGTTCATGCGTATGACGACTGCCGTTGGGCGGGCGATGGGGCGCACTGGGGTTGGATGACCCGTCCACCCTTTAGGGTTGTGTCGGGCTTCACACCGTGAGCTTTGGGACCCCATCTTGGGCTCGTGTATGTCCCTAAATCACAGCCAATACGTGGGGAAGCTATCCTTTTTTCTTCCTTTCTATATGTTTCCTTTGTTTTTGTGACTAACCTCTAACCCCTTCCCCCGGTAAAAAAAAAAAAAAAATATGCCTTTCCTGTATAGGTCTGTATTGTAAATAAAATACAATTACCTATACTTGCTTTAAAAAATCGCAGGGAAGGACGATAACCGTAATTATTATAAATATTAACCATACTACTAAAAACAGAATAATTTCAAAATTCATTAAAATGTCGACTCAAAAATTTAATCTATCCGAAAAATCTAGAGGGGGCAAAACTACAAGTTCGAGTACCTATACTTTCTTTGAAAATTTCACAGGAAAGGATGATAACTGTAATTAGAATACTTCTTAAGTATACTGGAAAAAAAATTCAAAATTTATTAAAATGTCGAATCGAAAATTTAATATACTCTAAAACTTTAGAGGGGCAAAACTACAAGTTCGAGTACCTATACTTCCTTTTTAAAAATGACAGGAAAGGATGATAACTGTAATTAGAATACACCTTAAGTATACTGAAAAAAAATAATTTCAAAATTCATTAAAAAGTCGAATTAAAATTTAATATACCCTAAAAATCCAGAGAGGCAAATCTACAAACTCGAGTACCTGTACTTCCTTTGAAAAATTCACAGGAAAGGATGATAACCGTAGTTAGAATACATTTTAAGCATACTAATAAAAACAAAATAATTTCAAAATTCATTAAAATGTCGATTCGAAAATTTAATATAACCTAAAAATCTAGAGGGGCAAAACTACAAGTTCAAGTACCTATATTTTCTTTGAAAAATTCACAGGAAAGGATGATAACAGTAAGTAGAATATATCTTAAGCATACTAAAAAAAAGAAAATAATTTCAAAATTCATTAAAACTTCGAATCAAAAATTTCATTTATAAATTAAGCCATAAAATTCTGGAGGGGCAAAACTATAAGTTTGCCCCACCTCTAAAAATTCTGGGGTGGCAATTGCCCCTCTTGCCCCCCCTAAATTACGCCCATGTACACACACACACACACACACATATATATATATATATATAATATATATATATATATATATATATATATATACATATACATATAAAATAACACATTATATATATGTGTGTGTATTTATCTGGAATGAAAGTATTCTATCTGTCTAAATGACTGATAGTTGACAGTTCCATAATGAAAAACTTAAGAAATCATATAAAGATCTAAGCTTTAGTAGTTTAAGAATATTACTTCCATTTCATTACCTAAAACATATTTTTCTTTCAAATGTAATTCTAGACAGGAAATATACGCTCTTTTAGATTTCCTATATATGAAAAAGAAATAGAAGAAGGAGGAAGAAGTACCATTAGTTTACGTTCATTTTCATGAATGTAGTGCTAAATCGTGCCATTTAAAGAGAACTGCTAACGTAACACTTTCCTGTGATTACTTATGTGGTGCAATAATCATTTTATTTTTTAAACGGAAACTGTTCTGAGGTTTTTAGTTCTGCATTTAACTGGCAGATATAACAACGGGAAATATATAATCAAGTTAATATTTTTTTTTCCTTTTAAATCATTCAAAATTTTCAAGATTAATTTTATATCTAAGCATGTTTCCTAAATAAATTTTCCTAAATAAATTATATTCTTGGGAGTTTGAAACTTAAGGTTATATGTTGATTAAACTTTATTTACCTTTAAATTCTGTGCTACATGCTTTGTGCTCTATTAACACATTTTATGCGGGACAAGTACTAGTACGTTTTCTGACGATTGATACTTGAGTGCTGGTCACTTATTAGTGTGCTTTGGTTTTGAGCGCTACGGTGTACTTTTTGCAATACGAGGGCTAATGATACCGGGACCTACTGCTTAAAGCCGATTCCGAACGGCTACTAACATCTATGCCATAGTGGGATTCGAACTCACGAACTCCGGTTTGTACTAGTACGAGTTAGTGGAACAACATGGTTTGTTTATGTAAATAAACAAAAATAACGGTATATACAAGAAAACGAAGCTGAATGTTCTTGTCTTTCATTTTTTATAAGGTAAAAATGTTTATATATAATATAATTCAAAAAAATTAAAACTATATAATATTATTTCTATTTGATTTTTTATATTTACGATGCTATGATTAATTTATCCACTAAAAAATATATTTTTTTAAAATCTTATTGTTGTTAGTTATGTATTTCTTTTTATATATTTGTTTATATATTTCAATATAAAATACGAAAAGTTGGTTAGTAAATTAAATAATTTTCAATCTATTGATATTTAACTGAATAACTAACTTGACGCGCAAAACGCCCGCTCCCGGTACAATTCCGCTGAGAAATGTACCCGCACTTAATGTGTGAATTGCATTTTTCACACGAAAGATATGTAAGAAAAGTGTAGTAAAATCATTATCACTCGTTAACCTGTGTATGCTGAAAAAATTCATTTTGTGATTCCTCTTTCCAATAAGGATTTATTGTGTGTTAATGAAAAAAATTTAATGAGGATTATGTATAACAAAGTGATACATTCGTTTTGCTTTTTACCCCTGTTTTTTACCTGTGTATAAATAATGTTACGTTGGCCTAGTGTTTGAGAAAGAAGAAATTAAAACCCATTAAAAAACACATGGATAAATATGTCTTGATTAAATAATTTTATACAAATAAATGCCTGAGTAATTCAACTGGAATACAACTTATATTTTGTAGATATGGAAGACTCCTCTTGACTCGGATTCGGTCTCGCAAAGATGGCAACACTTTTCCTTTCCTGTCGCTCTGAAATGTCTATCCAGCAAGCAGCGGATACCAGCAGAGTTCACCCTCTTCTTTCCTCTGGTAACAACCTTCCCCCAAAAAACTCAGACTGCCCCGCTGAGAAAAAAACGGGTCAAGAACGGAAGGGTCAGAATCCCGCCAAACCAACGGGCCTTTCTATTTGTTGGGAGAAGTCTGAAGTTTCTTCTAGTTCAAACCAGTCCTGTTCTGGCATGTCTTTGACGATGGCTCACGGAAAGAGGTAAAAAAAAGCTGAACCGAATGTAACTTATTGTTACACCCTGCTCGCTTTCCCATAGAAAAGTGCGAATGGTTAACATTTGGTCTAATTTCTTACTTTAATATTTTACATTACACTTAAATTAAAATGGCTTCTTCCATTTTTGATCGAGCTTATAGCATTTTTTTTTTCTAAAATGTTTAAAAGTATGTATTGAAAATAAATGACGAAAATGAATCACAAGGACAATCCACTGTATAAAATCAGAGTATACTTGGCTCAAAGTTATTCATGTCGAATTTTGTGAAACTTTTCAAATTTTTATAGGTAAATAGTCAAATTCTTGTTATTTATGCTTCAGTTAAAGCAGAATACAAAAAAATTTCCTATGACGTAACTATTTCTGTTACAAATGAAAGCGAAGTAAGTTGCTTGTTAGATTTATCTTATAACATATATTTTACTTATGATGCTTTAATTTAGTAATTATACTTCTATGACACAAACATCTAGAGAGTAGAGTGTTTAGGGATATATTATTGGAAATTTATACGGGATTTTTTATATTTTAGGGATATATAGGGATATATCACATATATTTTTATGGCCAGGAACATCCGTACTCTGCAGCGACGAGAGATGTAATGAATACTTTGTGAATTTTATGGCTTAAATTTTTAAAATTTATATACATTTTTTGGTAGATCTTTTATTTTTTCATAATACACAAGACACAAGAAAACACATGAAACTAAAGTTCTTTTGCTAAAATGATCAAATACTTTCTTTTATTAACGGTGCCAGTGGGGTAGTAATTGACAAGACTATTTAATAAATCATTGTTTAAAATTTTATGAAATTTTAGTATATACATTATAATAAAAATTTAGAACTAGTAATTCAATAAAATAACATCAACTTGAACTGTTAATTTTTATGTGGTGGTTAAAAGAAAACCAAGACGAAACAATTGCCATGAAAGTGAATGGTAAAAAGCAAATCAGCCTCCATATGTTTTTTAAAATGTATAATCAGGAACAATATTCTTGCAATTGATACAAGAAAGGTTATGAAACGTTATATTAAATTACTGCTTTAAACTGTTTATAACTGTTTTAACCCTTTGAGGGGCACCCATAGAAACTCTTTGGGTTTCAATGAAATTAGTTTATAAAAGTTATCTATGGATCTTTTAAATATTAAGTATATAAAAAATAAATTATATTACTTGAGAAATAAGCAAGGAGTAATTTGATTGCGTAATCACCTCCCTTGGAACAGCATGAAAATGATAGATTTTTTAATAATATTGGAAAAATAATTAATAATTTTTAATAAAAGGGTGTATAAATCAAATAGATAAGAAATTTGTATGTGAAGTTTAAATAAGTACTTTTATTTTAGAGTCTTAACTTTGAAAAATCGCGTTTTTGCTTTTAGGATCGGGTTTTGATATAACTTGATTCTAAAAGAAGATTTTAACAGGAATAATTAAAAATTAAGTGTCGACAGTTTGATGAAAAATTGAAAATCAAAAACTTTTTTTATATATAAATCAGAGAAAAAATTTTAATAATCGGTATATTATATATACCAGTGCCCTTCAAAGGGTTAAATACATATATTTCAAAAGAAAAAATAAATTAAATAGAGCTATCATCTTTTGTAAATTTAAAATGTCAAAAACTTTAAAAAAACATCTAAAAATCATTCATATCTCCAAAGAGTTTTTTATTAATTGCAGAAGTTCTCGATTCTTCATCATTAGCTTCCATACATCACAGATGTATGAGATTGGAGCCATAAATAAGTATAAAAATATAAAATAAAGTACTCAAAAAAGTAAAATTTAAAAAAAGGATGTTTAATAGGTGGTTTTGCTGCGAAACCACTGTCCGCTAAAGGGTTAAATGAGTGCAGTTAAAACTAAGAAGAAAAAAGTTGGATCTAAAGTACTAGTAAAGTTTCTGTTTTAGAGAATGTTTTATGTGACTAGAGGGTTTAGTATTTAGAGTTAGTAGAGTGATTTAGAAAGTGTTTTATGGTATAGTTCTTTCATTACATGCATATCAAATACAAAAATATTAGTGAAGGGTTTTATTGACTTGTGAATTCCATTCTTCAGATTGAAAAAAACCATGCCGTGACGTCATAATTCTTTCAGAAATTAAAACTAACTAATCAAGGGTATTATTCATATAAAAGATCTAGTTATTCTAATATACTTTTATTTTTAATTAATATCGAGTTTATAAAATATACAAAATCGAGCATTTTTTTAAAAATACATGGTGTCTATAAAAGAACTGCGGGGTTTTAAAAATTCATATCTCACTAACTATAAAAGATAGCAAAATTTAGTCGATTTCTCTGAAAAGAGTAGCTCAAAAAGTTTTACTCATATCATTTGGAAATGTTTGTATCAACTATTGGCTGCGCTGCAGGGCGTTGACCTTGAAATGACGTCGCGAAATTTGAAATGATGGCGATTCCGCAACAAAAGGCTCAATGTGTTATTTGGCTCATAGAAACGAAGTCTGTAGTTACAGTACAAAGAAACTTTCGACATAACTATGGTGTTAACCCGCCTT
>CM063501.1:121069793-121099793 GCA_032207245.1 Pardosa pseudoannulata | reverse complement strand
AGAAAAAAATACAGTTTTTATTTAAAAAATGAAACTGGAAAAAATAATCTACTTTTCATTATCTTATCATTTTCTCCCAAGAAAACAATTTTTTTTCCTCTCCAAGGTTTTAGAGCAAATGTTACGGTAAATAAATTCCCTTTTAGAAATTCTATATACATTAAAAAAAGTATAGAAAAATGTCATCCGTAAAAAAAGTTCTAAATAAAAAAATAAGATAATTGTTATATTAAGAAATATAAAGATATATATATTAAAATTAGTATTCTAATATATAATATATATACACACACACACAATAACACACAATATATATAATATATATATATATATATTATATAATATATATATTATAATGTAAATATATACATATATATATATATATATATTTATATATAAATATATATATTTTATATATATATATATAAATATTTATAATATATAATATATACATATATATATATATATATATATATATATATATATATATATAAATATAATACTATATATACATATATGTATATGTATATATATTGTATATATATATATATATATTATATATATGTAATACATATATATATTATAAAATATAATGTTATGTATATAAAAATATATATATATATATATAATATATATATATAAATATATATATATATATATATAATATATATAATAAATATAAATATAAAAAACATAATAATTAATTACAATATTAAAATATATATCACATAAAAATACAAAAATATATAAGAAATATTAAAATAATACCAAATATAATATATAAATATACAAATATAAAATATATATATAATAATATATATAATATATAATATATACATATATAAACAATATATATAATATATATATATATATATACATATAAATAATACAATACACAAAACAAATAACAATATATAATAATATATATATATACATAATATATATAAATAATAATAAATAATAATATAATAATATAATAAAAATATAAACAATAAAATAATAAACCTAATACACAAATATAAAACCAAACACCATATAAAAAAACAAAAATACAATAATATATATATATATCAAAATATAATATAAAAAAATTATATATATTAAATATTTTATATATATAAATATAATTATTATTATATTTAAATTTCTATTTTGTACTTTTCTAATCATATATTGGTATACTATCTTACATTTATTGTATATATATTTTATATATTTATATATATATTATATAATATATATATATATATATATATATATATATATATATATATATAATATATATTAATGCTTATATTATATATATATCTAAATATATATATATTAATATTACATTTATATATTATATTATATAATTGTATATCTGTCATTATTAAACAAAATATATATATATAAAATATAAAATATATAAATATATAAATTTTTCTAGATAGAATATTTGAATATTGAATATAATATATATGTTTTTATCGTTATATTTAAAATTATTAATTTTATATATTAAAAATTTATAAATTTTTGTAATATATATTATATATATAATAAAATTAAAATTATATATGTATATAACACATAAATATATATATATATGTTATAATATAAATAAATATAAAAAATACAATAATTATTAATAATAATATATATATGTATATAATTATATATATAATATATATATATATATATATATTATTTTTATTTTATAATATATATATATTAATATATATATATTTATTATTTACATTTTATATATATAGATAATATATATAGATATAATTTAAATATAATTATTTTAATATTTTATTTTAAATAAATTAATAAAGATATAATATTTATAAAAAAATTTATTATTTATAAAATAACTTTAAATATTTTATATTTTATGATTTTATATATTATATTATAAATTTTATTAGATTTATTTAATAATTTTTTTTTTTAAATATAATTTGTGTATGTTAATTTTATTGATATTTATAACATACTATCTATAATTTAAAAAAAAATATATACCAAAAATAATACTATACACAAAATTAAAAAATTAATATATATAATAATTTATTTTTCAATTTGTATATATATATTTTTTAATAAATAGATATATATAATTGTCTATATTTCATAATATATATAATATAAAAACAGATAAAAAGTTTTATTTATTATATTAATAGTTATGTTAAATAATACAAATTTTAAATTTCTACCACTTCTAAATTTTTTATATAGGTTATATATGTATTTCATATAATATTTTAATGTCAACATTCTTTTTCATATGTTATTATTAATATATATATAATATATATATTTATTATATATTTATTAATGTATATTTATATGTTTTACTAAACACTCATATATATTTTTTTTAATATTTTATTTTTGCTAATATATGTATTATAATATAAAATTCGATTTAAAATATAGGAGATATATTATATTTATATTATTTATTTTAATATGATTCTAAAACTGCATTGTATAGACTATTTTAAATTTATAAAAAAAACAAAAATTGAAAAAAATTCTACCAAAAAAAATTTTTTAAAATGTAGTTACAATTCTTAATATAAAAAAAAGTCTATTTATATATTATTAAAACAAATAAATGTTTTATTTATTAAAGTTAAAACTTTTGTCAAAATGGCTTTGTTTCTCTCTTAATTATGGTTATCTTTGGACACAACTAGGTCAGCAAATTAATTTATGTTTTGATGAACTAATCCTCTATAACTATTTTATTGTAAAGTAGCTCCACTTCTAACGGTCTATAATATGCTTTTACAACATAAATTTGTGGATTGCAGTATTATATATAAATAATGTAAAATGTTTCATTAGTGTGTAATATTATAAAATATAACATATCTTTTTTTCAAATATAACTGGTTTCTTTCATTGCACTACAAAAGTAAATTTATCTTGAAGTAGGAAAAAAAAAACTATTATATTTTAGAAAAAATGCACAGGAAAAGATCCCGATTAAAAAAGTAATTTTAGAAAAATCACTACGTTTAAGAAGTAAACAACTGCAGGAAACAAGATCTGAGATACACATGTGGCCATAAAGACGGAATTTTAATCCCCCTTTGACATTATAAAAGTCGTCATTTAAACAAGTTAATCCCAGTTTGACACTAGACTGTCACATAACCTTAAGTTTCCCCAAACAGCGGCGGTGGTGTGACTTACACGTAACGAAAACCACCTGCAGTCACAAAACAGCGCCCCCCCCCCGCAATCTGTTCCGCCACACTAAAAACAAAACAAAAAGTGCAACAGCCAATGAAGATATTCAAGATCGCCCAAAACACGCCCTCGAAGAGTCTAAATGGTCAGACACAAAACAACCCATAAAACTTCTTAGGTAAGATTTTATATTTTTAAGTAAGAAGTTGACACTCTCTATTCTGGCACCAGTTAGTACAGACCTTGCTCTATTCCGCCGTCATGTGAGAAAAGGAGACCTTCTCTCCACAGCTGTATCTGCCGTCGATAGTGCTTTATTTACATATCTCATGTCTGGAGAGAAATAAAGAATGAATTGGAAGGACAACCACAGCCCCGACTGTTTATTTATAAATATGCGTTACAATATTGAATATATATATATATATTATATATATATATACATGTATATATATGTGTGTATGTATATGTGTGTATATATATATATATATATATATATATATATATATATATATATATATTATAGTATATATATATATATTATAGTGTAATATGTATTTTTTTGTTAATATATATATATGTATTTATTCTTTTTATATATAGTATAGCAATAGAAAATATATATATATATATATAATAAAATAATCACATTAAGAGTATATAAGTCTATAAAATTTTATATTTAATATATATTAATATATAATCTATATACGATGTAACGTATATATATATATAATATATAAATAAATATATATATATATATATATATATATATATATAGACAGAATAGAATATTATAAATTATATAATATATATAGATCAGAAAATAAAAATATTTGCGGTGTGTGTGTGTGTTAGAGTTTGAGCTATTTTAATTTTGAGGATTTCACTTTTCTTCATTTTATATAGTAAATATGTGTCAAAGGAAACATGTAAACAGGGATTCTAACTCCTAGCTATTATGTTATTTTCAAAATTTCTTCATAAAACGTTCCTTACTTTTGGTACGCCTTGAGTAAATAATACTGCAAAGTGAAACTAGTTCTTTAAGTTAGTGAATATGCACTTAATGGATTTTAAAGCATTATTATATAGAACATACAGAAATTTTATTGTGAAATAACATAGTTGAAAATGTTGAATATATATTTCCCAACAGATTTGTATGTCAATTTGTATAATCAGATTTTATTTATGATGTTAACAAATGTTGATATTAGGTGACGGGAAAGTTTTGAAGATTAATTACAGGTTGTTTGTATAAATTTTACATTGAAATACACGATAAGAATCAATTCACAGAAAAATACATGTGTATTTTAGTTAGATGTAGAATGTGTATTTTTAAACCAATATACGTATATTTGATTAATAAACAGCATGCAAAAACAGCATTAAACTCTTGTTTTTGTATTTGTTTTATTTTTAGTTTTTTAGTCTCAAATTTTGAAATCAATTTTTATCATTAAGTTTTCCAAGTAATATTAAATTGAATGTCAACAACATGCCGTTTGTATCTGTGTTATGAAGTCTTTGATAGACTCTTGTTTTTATATTTAATAAGTTCTATTTATTACAAAACTTTATTTTAGTTGAATGATACACAAAACAAATTTTGAAATTAATAAAATACAACAAGAATATTACAAAATATATAATTAGTTATGCTTGCCAATAGATGGAGTACTAGTTTAAAATCTCTAAAAATTGGGAATTCCTAAGTAATTTAAAGAGACTTTTACATTTACCACGCTGATTGTTTTTTTTCTGATTAAAATTTTGATTGAATATATTATTGTTAAGTAAACCTATAGCAAAATATCAATATTTAGTCACGAAGATAAATAAAAGTTGATTTGAAATTTTCGACTGTTACTCAACTAAAGTTAAATAAAAGCGATTAATGATTAGCCTTAAAAGGTTAAAATTTGAATTTTAAGACTGTTTTAACATATTTTTTTCCATTTCCATTTATAACAATAACATGTGCTTGTAACAACGAGTTACACTACTCTAAAACGCCAGCGTGGGAGACTGACCGAATGACGAAAGTAAAGTCAGTGGCCCTCCTTCGACCCCACTGAACAAAAGAGGTTGCTAACGGGGTTCAGTCGCCTTTGGCCCTAGCAGCAGTGGGCATCGGACTTGTTCTGTAGATTTGGAGGCCCCTTCAGTAGAGCAGTGAAGGGAAATGGAACAGCATAGAATCAACGAGCAGGAATTCATATGCATAATGGATGATTATTTTGAAATTTTTTATTTGCTTCCATATCATCTTGAGACTCCACATTGGGTACACGAAAATTGTTCTTATCAAAAATAGTACTGTAAATGAAGATTCAGAGAAGGGTTGAGTCATCAGTCGTTTGTATCTGGTGTTATGATCTTTGTGTTATCTCAACAGCCCTTGTATAAGAGCACTCTATATTACAAAACTTTATTACAACGGATGTGAATGATATCAGTTGCCTATATATAGAAATGATCATTGTTGAATTAAAATATACTTCTTATTCTTGAATTTTTATTGCATAAATATTATAATAGATGGCTATGCTTGTTAATAGATGGAGATACTAGTTTAAAATCTCTAAAAATGGAATTCTAAGTAATGTAAAGAGACTTTTACATTTACCACGCTGATTGTTTTTCTCTGATTAATTTTTGATTGAATATTGAGTATTTTTAAGTAAACCTATGAGCAAAATATCATATATCTAACTAGTCACGGAGATAATTAAAAGTGGATTTGAAATTTTCAACCACTACACAAGTAAGGTTAAATAAACAGATTAATGGTTTGCCGTAAAATGCTAAAATTTGAATTTTAAGACTTTTAACATATTTTTTCCATTTTCATTTATAACAATAACATGCGCTTGTAGCAACAAGTTACACTACTGGACAATTCCAGCCTGGGAGACTGACCGAAGAACGAAAGTGATGTCAGTGACCCCCCTTCGACCCTATTGTAAAAGAGGGGTTGAGAACGCGGGTCAGTCGTCTTTGGCCCTGGCAACAGTGGTCATCGGATTTGTTCTGTAGATTTGGAGACCCCTTCAGAGAGAGAGCAGGTGAAGATGGAATGAACAGCATAGAATCATCGGAGGCAGTGATTTGCTCCATTTTCCTTATATTGAGACGCCTCATTGGTCACATGATAATTCTTTTATTTTCTTCACCATTTTCCTTATCATATTCAGACACCACATTGGGCACACGAGAATTGTCCTTCAACAAAAATAGTACTGTAAATAAAGATTTTGTGAAAGGTTGAGTCATCGCTCGTATGTATCTGGTGTTATGATCTTTATGTTATCTCAACAGCCCTTGTATAAGAGCACTCTATATAACAAAACTTTATTACAACGGATGTGAATGATACCAGTTTCCTCTATATAGCAATGATCACTGTTGAATTAAAATATACTTTTATTCTTAAATTTTATTGCATAAATATTATAATAGATGGCTATGCTTGTTAATAGATGGAGATACTAGTTTAAAATCTCTAAAAATGGAACTCTAAATATTATAAAGAGACTTTTACATTTACCACGCTGATTGTTTTTTCTCTGATCAATTTTTGATTAAATATTGAGTATTTTTAAGTAAACCTATGAGCAAAATATCAGATATCTATCTAGTCAAGAAGATAATTAAAAGTTGATTTGAAATTTTCGATCATTACACAAGTAAGGTTAAATAAAAATTAATGATTATCCGTAAAATGTTAAAATTAGAATTTTAAGACTTTTAACATATTTTTTCCATGTCATTTTTAACAATAACATGTGCTTGTAACAACGAGTTACACTACTGGACAACGCCAGCGTGGGAGACTGACCGAAGGACGAAAGTGATGTCAGTGGCCCTCCTTCGACCCCATTGTACAAGAGGGGTTGCTAACGTGGGTCAGTCGTCTTTGGCCCGGGCAACAGTGGTAATCGGATTTGTTCTGTAGATTTGGATGTATCTTCAGAGAGAGGGCAGTTGAAGAAGAAATGAACAGGATAGAATCATCGGAGACCTGCTCCATTTTCCTTATCATATTGATACGCCCTATTGGTCACATGAGAATGGCTTTATTTGTTTCACCATTTTCCTTATCGTATTGAGATTCTACATTGGGCACATGAGAATTGTTCTTCATCAAAAATAGCACTGTAAATAAATATTCAGCAAAGGATTAATTCTTCGCTCGTTTGTATTTGGTGTCTTGTTCTTTGTGTTATATCAACAGCCCTGGTATAAGGGTGCTCAATATTACAAAACTTTATTACAACCGATATGAATGATACCAGTTGCCTCTATATAGCAATGGCCATTGTTGAATTAAAATATACTTCTTGAATTAGTATTGTATAAATATTTAACATTATTAAAAGAAAATATTTTAGAAATTTCGTAGTTTATTTTATTTATGAACTGGTGGTCTGGGCCTCAGATTGAAATAAAATTTAAAAAAAATTAAATCTATTATACACTATATTTTTCCCCAAAAAATAATTATAAAAAGTAGCAAAAACATGTTTAATTTTAATGAGTGTAAGAGGATAATTCTAAATTTTTGACATACAACTAGGTTTTTACATTTATACTTATAAAATTTTAGTTGTGTTCAAAGTAGTCTCCTCCAGCATTAATGCACTTTTGTAGACGAATTTTCCACAGATTAAATACCTCAAGCCATTCATTTCTTGGAATAGAGGAAAAAATGCATTTATAGCCACATCAATATCTTCTTCTGAAAGAAAATGGTGTCCACGTAAGTTCTTTTTTAGATTAAAGAATAACCAAAAGTCACACATAGCTAGATCAGGTGAATACAGCGTATGTTCAATCACTTTATGTTTGTTTGAGAAACTCAACTGTTAATCCGGCTGTATGTGAAGATGCAATGCGATGGTGAAGCATAAGTCTCTAACATTCACTTCTTGTCGAATTTGTAGAAGACATTTAGTGGTATACCAGTTTGCTGTTACTGTCTTCTGTCCTTCCAAATTCATGGCTTTGACCAATTCCGTACTTCTGAAGAAAATGGCATACATCAATTTTTTTCAGTGAGCGTTGTCTTTTCACCATTGTAGTCGTGGCATCATCTTTAAAGACCCATACTTTGCTTTCTTGACGTATTGGAACGTCAAAAAACGGTATGTACGTTTCATCACCTTTTACAATTTTAGAAATGATGCAGTGGCCACCATCATTTAGCAATTTAAGAGTTTCTTTACTGATGTTGACACGCTCCCCTTTTTGGTGCTCAGTTAAATTATGGGGAACCCAACGGCAAACTACTTTTTTCATATGTAATTCTTCATTACTAATTTTGTGTATGTCTGCGGATCCAATGTTAAGTTCCTTCTGTATAATTTGATAGGTCCAACGATTACCATCCATTAACATTTTTTGTATGGCAGACACATTATCCGGGATTACTGCAGACGGCGGGCTTCCTGTGTGTTCTTCATCCTGAAGAAATTGCTACCTCTGCTAAATTTTTTAAACTATCTGAATACAGTAGCACTAGCTGGAGATCCAACACCAAACGCCAATTGCAACCGTTGAAAGCATTCTTCTTGATTTAATCCTAGTTTAAAATCGAGAAATTCATAGAGCGAAAATGTTCTCTCGCTTCCACTCCATTTTCTCTTCTGTTTAAAATTTATTCTACGTTAAACAAGTTGAAATAAGTTAGTAAAAAAATCCTCTGCTGTGTTAAAATACTTTGTATTTTAAAATTAAACCGTTATTTTTATTTTGTAAATTATCGTCTGTGCGTACCTCAAATATTTCAGAGTAACCCTCGTACAAGAAAACTATGTGGTGTCCAGATAAGAGTTTTAAACTTTTTATTACATTTTCAAAGCAACGTATAAATTTCCATAACATTTAAAACAACACATATAATTCTACAAATGAATTTCGAGAGACATTGTTAACGACGGCAGAAACGTTTCTGGAAATTTCTTTCGACGGCTTTATCATTCCTCGAGGAATATTTAATGAACTCTAGCTTTAGGATAATTATCAATTAAGAGAAGCGGTAAAACGTTTAGGCGCTCTGTGTGCTGACAGATTTTAAAACGTAGAACTTTCAAATTCAAATTAGAAATGCTACGCGATGCAAATGTTCCATTCTGTAAGAGAGTACGTTCTTATATTTCACGCGTTTTCTAGCTTCTGTATGTTCCTAAATTTCTCTGAACTATTTTAAGAAATTTTATCTTAACCTTTTGTAGCAGATTTTACTCCAATAGTTTTGAAATTGCAGATAATCAAAATGTCACATCGATGTAATTTTACTCATTAATATACATTTCATTTATTTGTTTAAACGGCGAAACATTAATTTTTACTATTTTCTACACGAAGTATAGAAGTCATTGTAATCATGGAAACTTTCGGTCTTCATGTTTCAAATGAAATTCTCATCTTTTTAAAGGCTTGAATTTATATTATTAATAAATTTAGTTCATTTATTTAATTTTTCCAATACAGGTGAATTGCCTTTTATGAATTTTTGCCTATACGATGCCGCAGATTTCATTAATGATTTTTTATGGCAGCAAAGCCATAGTCCCCGAGAGTAGAGTTATAAATTGAGAGTTCTGGAACAATAAAATTTTAAGGATTTGGGGAATTTTGGAGGATTTTGGGGATTTTTGGAGGATTCGGTGTGATTTTGAGTGCCTCCCCCATTTTTCCCACTTTTCGTCCCCAACCCGTTAGTGCCCTTTCTTCTCCCTTTTCTCCCCTCAAGTCGGTACCCGCCATGCTGGCGACTTGCCTTGCCACATTTCTTCCCTGCTTCTTCAAGTCTGTTCATGTACGGCTTGCGTCCCCACGCACAACCCTTCTTCTTACCTACCTGTCCCCTTCTCCCCTCCTCTCCTTTCTTGCATGCGTCTGGACTTCCCACCATGCTGACGCCCTTTCTTTTTGTAGTGGGAAAGGATACTTACAGCATTAGGAACAATGGTAACTTTTCATTGAACTAGACTTTAGGTCTTCCGGTATACAATACTTGGGAAATCAACCCAAGCCCATCGGGTGGAAGCAAAATACGCTAACTGCTATACAAGGAGTTGTCAACCTGTGGCTCGCGAGCCACATGCGGCTCTTTGAAGGATTATTTGTAGATCACGATAAATGTGCTCCAGTTCCCTTTTCATTTTTATGTTATTATATTTTTAAAAATTATTTACAACTGATGGAGCTCCGGCAATGCTGGGTAAAAAAATCGGTCTTATTGGGCTTTTAAGAGATGATTCTGAAATTCAACAATTCATATCGATTCAATGCATAATTTACCGAGTACATCCGATTACAAAATATTTAAAATATCCGGATGTTAAGAAAATAGTGTAATACATTGTAAGTTACATCCGTAACAATGCAAAAAATCATCGACAATTCAAAAATTGTTTTGACAAAATAAAGAACGAAGTACTTCCAAATGACATTCAATGCAAATAATTTCTGTAAAAAAAATTTGATACCTTTTTTTGCATACCTTTTTACATATGTATTTAATTGCGGCTCGCGAAAAATTTCTAATTTAAAAGAAAATGGCTCGGACTACCAAGGAGGTTTTCCACTCCTGTACTATACAATACAGGAGGTTTTATCTATGTTAATCGGTACGTATGGATATACGTACAGAGAAACTGTAGCTTTCAAAAGTTAAATGTTGGTTTTGACTATTCCGGAATGCATTCAAATTAGTTTAATCGTGGTGTACTCACATAGTTACATATTGTAATAATCAAAAAGGAAAAACTTTATAGCCGTAACAGATTAATTTAATGAATTATTATTAAATGTTAAATCAAGATCTTTAAATACATTTTCGTTAATATTGTTATTATTATTTCAAGCGAGGGTACACTGACTTCTTATGGCATTCGCCAGTATCACTCTGCAGGTATTTGTTGACTATTATATTACAAAAGCACCATAAAGGCGGTCAACGTTACTCCCTAAGGCAAAACAAAGTAGGTCCACGTAATTTGTGATTCAAATACTCAGTAGAAGATACTGATGTTTCGCCTCACATGATCAGATGTATCGTGTGAGAGTTTGGAGGACATTGCAACCAAAAACATAATTTACATGTCCCACCGTCATTAATGAATATCGTGGATTTTTGTACGTCTCGACACTTGAACAGTCAAATGTCAGGCTATGGGAATGATACCTTTTTCTGCCGAGCTGCAACAGCTCATATTTAGTTACTTATTCATGTCACCTTGTCTCCAGGTGGGAATAGAACTGTTCCATGTAACCGATCTCTCATTAGAGTACAGTCGTTGACACAGGTCAAAACAGCAGGACGGGGATCATCTCTTTATCAGATACGCTAACTGGAGGTGCATAAGCGCTTATGTCTTTTACGCGCTATTTAACTCTTTGAATTCAAGACAAGTTTTACTCAAAATGACTCTTTTCCATGCACAAATTTTATTTCGATTCATCATTTAGGCTCTACCACTCATTGCGCTTGAAATACAATGTGACATCAGGTATCGCTCGTCTACATTAACGTGCACGCTCAAGTTAACTCGATCTAGCTAAACTGGCCAAACTGTGCACACTCGAGATAATACGAGCGGCTTTGTACTTTTGTAGATATTGCGTTGTGTGTTATGCTGAAAGAGATAGGAAAGGAAAAAGGAAAAGAAAAGAAAGTCGTTACATGTGTAATAGTTGCAATGTTGGGCTATATGCTACATCTTGTTTCGAAACATATCACACAAAAGAAAATTTTCATTAATTTTATAACTACTAGTATTATTATTCCTGTATTAAAAGTATAAATAAGAATTTTTACTGATAATAATGTTTATTCTGAAATGGGAATTTGAAAAGAAAGATGAAAAAAGTCTGCGTATAATATTACAATATCCAACTATTTTCTAAAATATTATCAAAAACCAAAATTGTAATAAAATTTTTGATTATTTTTGTATCTTTGTAATTGTTTTGGCAAGACAAAGTTCTAAATTGTGTTTTTTTTATATTGATTTTTTTTTTGGCCAGCGTTTTAAAAAACTGTGCATTAAGGGATTAAAAACAAAACATAGACTTCTGATACTTGTTCTTTCTACTATGATACTCCAAGACCGTTTGCTTATAGTTTTCTTGTACTTCAATATTAAGAATAAAGTGAAAAAAACCCATCATTCCATTGGGGGAGTACGTAATGTAAAAAAGTAGGTGGTGTAGTGAGGTTAATTAACACGAAATTTTGAATTTATCTTTTAAAACCTGGTGTGTGAGGGTGTATGTAGGTGTATAAGCTTCTTTATTTTATTTCTCGGTCACTTGGTCTCTGTCATACAGTTACACATTAGAAATTTTAGCCTAAAATGCAATGTTAATGTAAATAAGACACATATATATAGAGAGGGAAAAACCAGGTAGCTGTTCCGTTGTTTATAACAAAGCACATTATCAACGTGAGACCACTCAATGGTTTCTAAAAGCAGATTACGGAAAACAAACGGAACAAGGAAACCAAGCAGCAGTCAATGCATTGACATCATAGTGGATTTTCGGTCAGGACCAAATTCAAACAGACGCTATCGGTACGGAAGGGGATGTGCAGGGTGTTCTTGGACAGGAATGATGGGGGAGTTCTACGACAGAGGTATACAAAAGGTGATCCCACAATACAAGTGTCTGAATTTTGGTGGTGTTGAAAAATAGCTGAAACATTGCTGTACTTGTTGCCAGTAAATATGTCCTTCAAACAGCGAGTTTTTTTTCTTTTCAATAAGGAAACTTACTTTCTGGATGCTCCTCGTATATTTAATCTAATCATTTGCTCATCATAACGATTGCTCTCTCTTACCATGCAAACGTTATGTCTAATATATATAGTAATTATACTTTATCATTTTCTTCTCCCCCTAGAATAAAAAGACAAGTTAAAAGACATCCACTTAAAAACTGTTTTCTGAACAACTGCTTGAGTAATACATTATCTAATAAACATTAGCTTTCAAACATATTTGAATTACAAAAAATTCAGTTAAAATAAAAATTACTTTACACTACTAGAAAAAATAATTCAATTTTAAGTTACAAATTTTTAAGAATAACAACGAAGTATGCAAGTGATTTCTTTATTTGCGAAACAATATCTTACACTATCCGTCCAAATTTAATTTTAGTTTTGAAACTATTCCGTAACTGTTTAACACAGATTATTCTCTTTAAAAGCTAAAGAGAGCCTAATTAATACCACAAAACGTATCATTTAGAGTTTCTAATCCAATTGACTTTTTTAAATCTGTAAACAGTGGGAGATTTATTACTTTTAAGTATTTCTTTACAAAATAAAATTTGGGTAGATAGCCGTAATGAGATTAAGATCGACTTTATAGTTTTGCATCTGTTAAAATGAAATTCAGTTGTAATTCACGTACATTTAAAAATTTTGAGTAGCATTTAATGAGGAATATTCATTTAAATCTACTGAAAAAAATAGTTTTGTCAAATAATTTTATAAAGAAAATGGGTGTAAACATGCATTTTACTTTTTTTAAAAAAATATATAACATTTTTTAGTCTACAAGTACGATATGCATGCTGTATTTTTACGCCTTTTTTGTGTTGATAAGTGTACTAGAACAATACATTAATATCTTAGGGGAGACCGGGGCACCTTGGAACACTTTTCAGTTAAATATTTTTATGAATTTTTATTAAAAATAATAGAAAAAAATAAGTATGCATGCATATATTGTCATCATATCTGCTTCTTATAAACATTAAATCTACTTAATATCTCATTTAGTTAAAGAGTAATAAAAGAAATAAAATACCTTTCCAATGTCCCAACCTGCCCCACTGTATGGGGTAGAATGGGACACTAAACAACAAATACAAAATACTGTTCTAATCATTTTTATTAATTGTTATAAAAGAGAAATAGCTGAAAATTGTTCAAGTTAATACATTTTTTAACAAATCTTATATTTGCAGCTGATTCAAGCATATTAGCATTTACAGCAGAATACTTTCTGTTTGTTTTTCTTGTTCTTACCATTTTTTTCTGAAAAAAGATTAATAAATTAATATTTTGACATGTTAAATCAATTATAAATTAGGCACCAAAATATTAATTATTTTGCTTGAATTGATATTTGCTTACACTTTTTAAAATGTCCCAAGGTGCCCCATCTATGTGTGTCCCAACCTGCCCTATTTTACATAGTACCTTTTGGTAGCTACTTTACAGTTAGGCTTAACAATACAATTTATTTATTGAATTTTCTTTCATAACAATACACTTTATTAAAAATATTTTAATTTCTTTTCAAAAAAATTACTTTTTAAAATGCACATTGATGTAATTTTGGGTTATTCAAAACAAAGAAAATGAAATTGTTCCTTACCTATAAGCACTATTTTCATCAAAATTCTTTGAGAAGTGAAGAGGAAGGCCATCGATCAATACACATGAGAACTAATTCCTGGTTGCAAATTAAAGCCTGAAAATAAAGGTGTCCCAAGGTGGGCTATGCCCCAAGGTGCCCCACTCTCCCCTTTTTATACATGAACTATAGGTAAATCATATATTTTGGAATTTTAATTACATTTCATATTATGCAATATACTTTACATTTTCTGTATATGCATAAAATATTATCAACTACATTGTTAAATTAACCCCTTAACTACCGCGGGCGTATATATACGTCTTGCGCACTCAATGTTTTAACTGTTATGGGCGTATAATAAGTCTTATTGCAATACGTTTCTTAGTAAATCCCTGATTTTCATTAAGTACACTCACTTACACAACATTTAACATATACAAGGTATACATATACGCATTACGGGGTGGTTAATGCATCCAAGCGCAAAGCTTATATATATGCGCTCGCGGCAGTTAAGGGGTTAATATTAAATGAACTATGCACTTATCGAAGCTAAGCTAATTTTTCCCCACAACTATATTTTAAAGAATAAGTTTGTAATTTAAATACAATTGTTTTATTTCAATCTTACTGTAACAGCAGATGTTTCAGATCAAAATTACTAAATGCGGAAATTGCAGTCCTGATATATAAAAATATATATTTTTTTATAATGCAGAATTTTTTATAATGCTGATTTATGTTTAATAAAGTAATTGATTTTCTCTCGGTTATAATAGGGACACTCTTAATGTAATAGATGTCAAATAGATTTCTTACGTTCCTTAGCTATTTTAGTTTAATTGAATTTAAAATTGCTTACTTTAATAAATTTGGACTTACACGAATTGATTTAATAAAAGATTGGGTAGAAAGGATGCAGTATTTACAAAAATAAATTTAAAAGGAGATGAATGAAATTGAGATATTCTAAGATAAGTTGTACAGTTATTTGTTACTATACTGAACTATACATGTTATTATACTGAACTATACTTGTTATTATACTGAATACAGCATGTCTATTATACTCTTCAAATTAATTATAAATAATGTATGTTTTATGTCTGCAATTTTTTAAAACATGCAATAATATATAGAAATTGATAATTTCTGGATATTTTGAAATAGTATCATTTTTAAATATAAACCCCACTCCATATACTTTTTCATATAATTCAAATATATGTATATCTTTCAAACTTCTTTTAGTCAAAGATAGACTTATATTTTCATAATGAATTCATATTTTATGAATCTAGCTACGCTTTATGGTTTTTTGTTCATAAATCTTTTGTTACAATTTTTAAAATCTGTGTTTTAAATATAACTTTTGCATCCCCTATATTATAAAAGACTAAGTTATCTCTCCGTCTGTCCTCGAATTTATGAAGCGATTGGACCTGGAATGGGTAGAAGCATCCATATTGGATTTTTGATGAGTTAGAATTAGCAAAATTCAAAGCGAGATTGAAAATGTTCGAAATCTACCCATTTCAAACTTTTCGATAGTTTAGTGCCATTATTTCTAGTCCTATTTTCCCCGGTTAAGAACAGGCGATTAAATTCATCAATTTATCACATTATAAGTAGATGAAAACAACATTTTTTCTAGCATTATGACCTTTAACAGTCTCATTTAATCATTTTTTATTTTAAATTATTTAAATATCGTCTGCATTATTTTCATAAGTTTTATCATTGAGTTTAGGTATTATGTAAATAATTTTCTTTTATATTTGGATAAAATAAGAGATTAGGTACATATGTGATAATTTTAAATTTAATCGTCGATTATTTTTTGTTGGAATGAACATTTTATCACCGGTATTAACAACAAATTCCTTTCATAAAAGTCTAGGTGTCTATTTCACGGACTAATAAATATCTAGTGTTTAAGTTATATATCTTTGAAAATTAAGACGTTTGTTCGTTTATGTGTTTTATATGTGTTACACTTGATCATTCATGTGTAACACTCAGACAAATGATTGGTTTTTGTATTTTTGTTCAAGGTTTCATTAGTCTTCGTATAGTAGACCGTAGAGTTAAAAAGAAAGACAAAATTTATGTTAAGAACATTAAAATTTGAGAAGGAGATTTAGAAGTAATCAACCAAATTTAAAAAAAAAATGTATAATATTTGCATAACAAAGAAAAATAAATCTACTCAAAAATAATTATAAACCATTCTTCTTGTATAATTGGTGTTGATAATTATAAATTTCTAAGAAGAGGCATTTTAGTAATCATTGCTAAAAACGAAAACACTAAAGCAATTCAGCAAACAAAAAAAAATAAAGTTATCTGACATTAGTCAAAGAATTTTAAATTTCTGATTTATAAACAAAATCTATAAACAGCAAAAAGTAAACAGGTTGTAAAATTTTAAAATTTTATTTTAAAATTTTAAAACTGCAATTTGATTATTTATTGTAATCGTAAATTTTATTTATATAAAAATATACATATTTAAAGCTAATCAGTGTTCTGCAATAATGAACTAAGAATTTTCTTTTCAATCGCTTTCATATTTTTCCATTTATAAGTAGTTAATGCTTGACTCAAAAATAATTATTAATTTATTTTAAAAAAGTTTCAATTTACTGCTAATTTTTTACGAGCTTTAAGTTTACATTAATTAATACAATATTCTAGACTTGAATAAAAGATTTGTACCATGTTAATTTACCATAATTCAAATTACTAAAAAAATATTTTTCCTTAAAAATGTAACATTATTTTAAAAATAGCCCTTTTGAAAATTATTAATTAAATTTAAGACGTGATTAACCTCTGAATTAATTATTTTAATCAAATGTGATATTATGTCTTATTTAACGCTTTATAATATAATGCATACATTTTTAAAAATTTAACATTATTTAAAGAAATTATATAAATATAAATACCCAAAATGAAAGCAAAATACTTTTATTATGCTAAATATAGTTTAACTATGAATTAAAGTATTCTTTTACGCAGCGTCGTTTTCACTATTTTTATTTAGTGTTCTAAAATGTAAAATTTAAAAGATCTTTTGTTATATTAATGATACAAATACAAATTTTAAATTCTTTGAAACGATATAAAAAGATCTTACTAACTGATATTTAACTCAGACTTTTTGTAAAAACTTTGAATGATATTTCTTAGATTCAGAAGTTTAAACTAAAATATAAACACGACAATAAACAAACAAACTAATCCAATAAATTTACAAAATGAATAAAATATATATTCTATATTCAATAATGATAACATTATTTTTTTATCAAAATATTCAGTTTAATATAAAGAATTAAAAAACAATTTATTCTAATTTTTAAATCCAAACATTTTTAATAAGAAGTAGGAGTAAGTTAAAGATCATTAGGTACCCCCTGTTGAAGACCAGATAAATCTCAAAAGCAAAATATTAATTTTGCGTCTAAATTATGTTCTTTTTATAAGTTTGATATGTAGACTAAAACTAAAAAGGATATTGAGATATTTGAGTTTCCAGACGAATATACCAATGACGTAAAACATATTAAAGTATATGTGGTATTTAAAAAATGATTGCAAAATCATTTGTTTTAAAAAAGTTTATGAAATTAATTTTTATGTGCAATCTACATTTTGTGAATTATTTTTTATAGAAATTATCAGATACATAAATATTTTAATTCAACAAAATAGCTTAAGAAGTTTTCAATCCTGCATTAATATCCAATTATTATAAATTATTTTTTTATATAAAACTCATACCTTGAAAGAGTACTATTTATGTTCTTTTTATAAGTTTGATATTTGGACTAAAACTAAAGAGCAAATTGAGATATTCGAGTTTCCAGACGAATATACCAATGACATAAAACATATTAAAGTATATGTGGTATTTTAAAAAATGATTGCAAAATCATTTGTTTTAAAATATTTTATGAAATTATTTTTTCATATGCAATCCACATTTTGTGAATTATATTGTACCGAAAATATCAGGTACTTACATATTTATATTCAACAAAATAGTTTAAGAAGTTTTCAATCCTGCATTAATATCGAATTATTATAAATTATTTTTTTATATAAAACTCATACCTTGAAAGAGTACTATTTATGTTCTTTTTATAAGTTTGATATTTGGACTAAAACTAAAAAGCATATTGAGATATTCGAGTTTCCAGACGAATATACCAATGACATAAAACATATTAAAGTAGATGTGGTATTTAAAAAAAATTATTGCTAAGTCATTTGTTTTAAAACATTTTATAAAATTAATTTTTTATATGCAATCCACATTTTGTGAATTATTTTTTACCGAAAACATCAGGTACTTAAATATTTAAATTCATCAAAACAGCTTAAGAAATTTTCAATCCTGCATTAATATGCAATTATAACAAATTATTTTTTTTATAAAACTCATACCTTGAAGAAGTACTGTTTATGTTCTTTTTATAAGTTTGATATTTGGACTAAAACTAAAGAACAAATTGAGATATTCGAGTTTCCAGACGAATATACCAATAACGTAAAACATATTAAAGTGTATGTGATATTTTCAAAAAATGATTGCAAAACCATTTTTTTTTAAAATATTTTATGAAATTATTTTTTCATATGCAATCCATATTTTGTGAATTATTTTGTATCGAAAATAGCAGGTACTTAAATATTTAAATGCAACAAAACAGCTTAAGAAGTTTTCAATCCTAAATTAATATCGAATTATTACAAATTATTTTTTATATAAATTCATACCTTGAAGGAGTACTGTTTATGTTCTTTTTGTAAGTTTGATATTTGGAATAAAGCTAAAAAGCAAATTGAGATATTCGAATTTTCAGAGGAATATACCAATGACATAAAACATATTAAAGTTTGTGTGGTATTTTAAAAAATGTTTGGAAAATAATTTGTTTTAAAATATTTTATGAAATTATTTTTTGATACGCAATCCACTTTTTGTGAATTATTTTGTAATGAAAATATCAGGTACTTACATATTTATATTCAACAAAATAGCTTAAGAAGTTTTCAATCCTGCATTAATATCGAATTATTACAAATTATTTATTTATATAAATTCATACCTTGAAGGAGTACTGTTTATGTTCTTTTTATAAGTTTGATATTTGGACTATTAAAAAGCAAATTGAGATATTCGACTTTCTAGACGATATATACCAATGACGTAAAACATATTAAAGTATATGTGGTATTTAAAAAAATGATTGCAAATTATTTGTTTTAAATTATTTTATGAAATTATTTTTTCATATGCAATTTACATTTTGTGAATTATTTTGTACCGAAAATATCAGGTACTTAAATATTTAAATGCAACAAAACAGCTTAAGAAGTTTTCAATCCTAAATTAATATCCAATTATTACAATTTCTTTATATATATAAATTATATGAAGATACTGTTTAAATTTTTATAAGTTTGATATTTATAAAATTAAAAGCAAATTGAGATATTCGACTTTAACGATATAAACCAAAATAAAACATATTAAAGTATATGTGGTATTTAAAAAAATGATTGCAAATTATTTGTTTTAAATTATTTTATGAAATTATTTTTTCATATGCAATTTACATTTTGTGAATTATTTTGTACCGAAAATATCAGGTACTTAAATATTTAAATGCAACAAAACAGCTTAAGAAGTTTTCAATCCTAAATTAAATCCTTTATTACAAATTCTTTAAAAAATATATAAATATATATAAATATATAAATATATATATAAATATATAATATATATATAAATATATATATATAAAACTTATATCTTGAAGGATTTCCGTTTAACTACTCAATGAATTTTACTATCGTTTTTTTTAATCAGAAATAAAACTTATATGAGGTAATTGTAAAATTAAAAAAAATAAATAAAATAAGGGAATAAGCATATAGACGATCTATTAAATATTCTGGTCTTACTCGTTAAATATTATGGATGTTTGTTGAGAATTTAAACTGTATTTTTCATTATTCCTCGTGTTGCAAAATAGTAGACCGTAGAACTACAAACCATAACTTGATCTAAGCAACAACACTGAGATTAAAAATAATCTCCATACAGTGAATTTTTATAAGGACAGAATAAAAATTTGAGGATTTTTATATGTATACAATTTAAATATAGCAATATATCAGTAAGGTATCTCTTTCTGGAAATTATTTTTTTATTTAAAATAGGCATTACTGATTGTGTGCACTTACGCACTATTAGTAGACATTATTAAAAATAAATCCGTTATAGGAAAGTTTATTATTTTTATTATTTATACGATTCCGTAATTTCAATGCTTTTTTCTTTAAACTACCCTTTAAAAAAATAAATGGCTTTTTGTAAGTACCAAAATTAAGCATATAATTCCTACCTAAAATCTGTATTCACAAATTAAGTACAATTATTAATTTTATTCTGATACTAAATAAATGTACACTCAGAGCACACAATGTATCATACAAATTTCAAATATGTGTCAAAAAAAGCGATACGTATTTGCAACATATATGAAGTATCGCACGATCTGTGATTAATTATATCAATATTTCCTTTATTGGTTTAGAAAATATATATAATGAAATGAGCATTCAGCTTCTTTTTTGTTAACAGTAAATAGTATTTAAAATTTGATTTTAGAACCATTAAAACACTGTAGAAACATTCATGAAGAAAAGCAGAAAATTATGAAATCAGTATAAGTATTTTAAATCGCATATACTCATAACATTCCCTGTATTTATTCTTTTATAAAAATGACATGCCTTTCAGTTTAAATTTTAACATAGAAATGAATGTATTAATTTTATTTTATATATGATTACAGAAGGTTCCCTCATTTTTAGCTGAAAAAAATATTTAATATTTAATACATAACAAAATTTTAAAAATTCAAAATATAGGAATTTTTATAATGTTTGGTACAATTATTATTAACAATATCTTTTTCAAACCCAAATTTTAAGGTTTTTTTTAAAATATTTGAAACAATTATAGTACATTTCTCGCCACAATATATCTTCAAAATATATATGTTTATAAAATTATATAAAGAGAAAATGGTATTAAATTACTGTTACAGAAACATAAAATTTGCAATTTCTGCTTTAAAAATTTTTTATAAATATTTTACAAGGGAAATAAATAATTTAAATATTTTTATGCTTTTACTTTAATATATTTTCGTGAATGTACATAACTATTTTGATTTTCAGTACCCAAATGTTTTATATAAGTAAAAATGGCTACATTATCTACTGTGGAATTTTTATTGAAGTTACGTTTAAATCAAACAATGCAATACAGTAAATGTTATCCTAGTTAATATGTTTGTTTTGAAAGTTTAAGCATTTTTAAATAAATAATTTTTTAAATAATAGTAAATTTTCAAAATCATCGTTTAATTAAAAATAAACCAATTTTTAAATCCCACTTATGGTTTAAATTTTAAAATAATATTAATATAAAAATCATTTTATGTTATTATTTACTCAATAAGTGCTATATTTTACTAGTCATATAAATCTAGTTGTTTTTATCTATATTAGAGGTAAAATAGTTATAGTATGTAATAAGTAATGTATGAAAATAATAAGAAAATGTATTGCACATTGTTTTAAATATAGAGCAGAATATTTTAAAAATCACGTATCAGGAAGTAAAGTAATAAAAAAATAGGAAAAATTATATAAAAAATCACAGAAGAATTTTCTGAAAGAAAACCATATTTTTATTTAAACAAAGTTCTTTGTTGCGCCATAAACTTACAAATATCTTGAATTTTTTAGCCTTTTTCTCTCCAGTTGAGAATTTTTTTAAAATTTGTTTGAGATAATACAACTTAATTCCAAACATTTTTCTCTTAAAACCACTATCCATGTGGTAATGTGTTGGATTAACGTATTTGAAGTGAATGATTATGATATTTTTTAATTAATTGTCTGAATACATTACAAAATTCCTTTATAGTTTAACATAAAAAATTAATGGTTATAGAATGCATATATATATATATATATATATATATAAATTTATTAGAGCTATAACAGAAATTAATAAAATATTGTTTTTATTTCAGAAGAATTTTATGAAAGAAAAACATATTTTTCTTTTTATTTAAACAAAGTTCTTTGTTGCACTATAAACTTACAAATACCTTGCATTTTTTAGCTCTTTTTCTTCAGTTTCTTCTTCCTTTCTTCAGTTTCTTAAAAAAACGTCTTTGAGATAATACAACTTAATTCCAAACATTTTTTTATCTTAATTGCACTATCCATGTGACAATGTGTTGGACTAATGTACTTGAAGTGAATGATTATGATATTTTTTAATTAATTTGTCTGAATACATTACAAAGTTCCTTTATAGTTTAGCATGAAAAAGTAATGGTTATAGAAGGAATGCATATATAAAACTGGCCATTCTTCTGTTTCATGAAACACATAATATAAAATTAACCACGGACGTTTAGATGATAAAACAAAATATCGAAGTGTTTAGAAGCCATAGGAGGCCAGATTTCTAGAAAATTCAATGTAACTCCCAGCTTCGTGTCTAATTAAGTATTTTTAGGATAACGCTTCAAAAGAGAAAAATATCAGATAAGTTCTTTCAAGGGCCCCATGATAGCCAATGAAGAATACTATTTGTCCATCATAGTACCAAGCTTGCTGTAGCTACGAATATTTCTCATGACTGTTTTGTAACCACAAAAAGTCGAGTTTCAAGGGTTACTATTTCTATACAAAATAAATTTAAGAGACTAAGTAATTATTATATTATTGAATACTACTTACTTATTTTAAGATATTGTAATGAACACTGAAATGTTCCTAAAATATTTAAAAGGGTGATAAAGTACAAAAATATTTTGTTTTGAATAAGCTTTTTAAGATTAGTCAGTATTAATTGTATAGTATAATGGGATAATAGACATTTTGACCACAGGATAGTGTATAAGGTTAAAATATTCTTTTGAATTTGCACAATCGTCTGAAGTCTAAATCATAGAGACAGAAATACCAAACTGAAAGTCAAACAGTAAGCATATGAATGTTCAGTTTAATTATAACGTGATGATTTATAAAAAATGTGGAAAATCAATCATCAAATTTAAAAATGTAGTTAAATCAATACTTATATTGCCCTTATTGTGGGGATTAGTTACAGAATAATGATATACAAAATAAAATGCTTCAAAAACTAGAATATATCAGGAAAATATGTAGCCATTGCATGACAATTTAACTGACATTCGATGTCAGTTTCAAGTTCAGGTTCTACACTAAGTTGTTCTTGTGAATCTGAATTCAATTCATTAGTCATATAAAACATATAGATCCTCAACAAATAATTTTTACTTAATTTTTAATTATAAAAGGTAATGGATGCCCATTAGCTCAAACATCTTTATCATCCTTTTAATATTTTAAAACGATGTTTAACATTTCTATTAACGTGCCAAACGATTCATAAAATAAAAGTTAAGTTTCAGTGCCGTACATTAAAATTCTTATCAGATACTTTACAATTTTTTTAAATAAGTATAAAAATTCTAATTAGTATTTCATTACAATTCCTGAGTTCATCAAATGACTTTCAATCGAATCCCAAGAGATTTTTTTTACATACTTTAGCCGATTTGTCTTTTCTATTTTAAGTTTGAATGATAATTTTTCTTTAGTTCTACTTCAGATAAAACTTTCAGTTTCCACTCAACACGATTCAAGTTTTTATATGAATTACTCCATTCTACGCTTCACATTCGAATTAAAATGAATCATTTTAAATGAACCTGTTAACTTTTTTAAGAAAAAGAGTATTAGTGTTGAAAAATTTTGCTTTACTAGCAAGGAATTACATTTTACTGTTATATATTTCGGAAGATATTAAAATCATTGTTCCCTCCCTGTAAAACTATTTGGATATATTAAAAATATGTCTTTTTGAAACTGAATTTTGAATTTAAATTTAAAACTTTTTTTAAAAACTATTTGTGGAACTGGAAATTTTGGACAAAAAGCAGAGGTTTATTATTACACTTGCTTTTTGTATGAGATAGTTAAAATCAGGTAATGTAATAAATATATGAAAAAATGATTGTAAAATCTCCTATATAATAATAGCCTAAGTTATTTGTTGGTATGTCCTCGAATTTATGAAGCGGGTATTACCTGGAATGGATAGAGGCATCCATATTAGATTCTTGATGAGTTAGTGTTAGCAAAATTCAAAGAGAGTTCATAAACGTTCGAAATACGCCTCTTTAACCTTTTTCAATCATTTAATGCCATTATTTCAAGCCCTATTTTCCCTGGTTAAGAGCAGGCGATGATTCAATCCATCAGTTTATCACATTATAAGTAGATGAAAATAATATATTTTAGTATTCTGATGTCATTCCTTTAACAGTCTCATTTAAGCATTTCTTATTTTAAATTATTTTAATATCGACTGCATTATTTTCATACATTTTATCACGGAATTTAGATAATACGTAAATAATTTCCTTTTATATTTGGCTTAAGTAATAGATTAGTTACATATGTGATGATTTTAAAATTAATCATCGATTATTTTTTGTTGCAATGAAAATTTTATCACCGGTATTAACAACAAATTCTTTTCATAAAAGTCTAGGAGTTTATTTCGCGGACTAATAAATATATAGATTTTAAGTTATATATCTCTGAAAATTAAGAAGTTTGTTTGTTTGTGTGTTCGTCTGTTATATATAACCACACGGTTTGCAATCGATTCGCTAAATTTTGGACATATTTCATGTATACCGCTAAATAATCATTGTTAATATTAAAACCTCTGCTGTTCATCAACATGACAAGATAAATTAAGGTTATCAACTAACATGCGATCAGTAAAGATAAATAAATTATTGAGCGTGTACCAGATAATTGTCAGCCAAAAAACAAACCATTTTTTACCTGCCTCATAAGGTACTTTACAATTCTAGAAAATTAAAAATTTTAATGATCCCTCATATGACATTCTATATGTTAGTATAAAGATAAATACACATTTAACGAGTAGAGAAAATAAAACAAGCATTAAAAGAGCCCGATCGTAACAAATCAGAATTTGTTGAATTAATTTTTAACTTTAAAAAGCATTACATTTAGATAAATTATACAGGTGACACAAAAAAGGGGACTTTGTAACAATCTAATAAAATCTAATAAAAGTGTGATGGAAATAAATGTTTTATTCGCAGCAATTGAAATCTTAAAATTTGCCATTTAAGAAATATTAATGGAATTTTTCACTTTTTAAAGATTACGTGAGTTAGATCCCGTCCTTCTGTTCGAATACATTCTTGATATCTGCTTTTGAGATTTCTCATTCACCGTTGCAATATATCAGTTGGGATACTGTGAATTTAATCCTGAATTATCTGTTTTAACTCATCCAGTGTTTTTGGTCGAGTCGTGTTCACTTTACTCTCGAGATAGGCCAACACCTCCTAAAGGAGCAAGCCGTAGTACGGGTTACCGATATGACGCATGACGTTAGTTACGTAGGCCCAAGAGGAGCTCCGTTAGTTTTACACATTTTAACATTTATCATGTGGCTCGAATTGGCATGATTTTGGCTTTTTTGTAGCTATAATGTTTACTGCGGCAGGCGATTGTATTTGGCCATGTTTTCATCGAAACAAGCAAAAACTTCTGTTTCGAGCATTCTACGAGAACGAGTTTGACAAAGTATTTTTCTACGTTATAATTATCTGTTAGAATCTTGAATAAAACGGTATACAAATGCATTGTATCTAAATGCAGAGGTAATTAGCACAAAGATGGGGAGAAAGTGTCAACTTTTGCTTTTCCAAAGAATGAAGAATTAAAAATAAGTGGATTACACATGATTGCAGTATTAAAATAATTCCGAAGTAAGTATTTCTTATATATTTCCTTTGCTTGGTAACAAAATTAGCCCTAAACATTGTTCTGTGTTCTGAGTTTTACTAGCATAGTTTTTTTAAATTTTTTAAGAAATAGTAATTCATGGAAAAATCAGGATTGGTGAAGAAACCCTATCTACGTGACTTCACATTTCTCGTACTACGGCTTAATCCTTTAGGAGGTGTGGGATAGGAACGAAAGAAAAAATTGCAAACCGTCAAATCTCTAGATCTAGACTGCCACGGTATCACTCTCCTGCAATATTTCAACTATAGTTCTTTGCTTACGAATAGAACGGCATGAGCTCCGTAAGACAGAAATACGTACAACTGCAATGTTCTAGGGCGTACGAGGACTTCTTCATCTTCTTGTTGGTTCCTTGTTGTTCAAAGTTATTAATCCAACATTTTATAGCATGTTTTGACGGAACGGTAGCATGACGTTCTGTAAAAATTTCAGATTTCAGTCTTCCAAGCTTCGAAATCTGTTCTTATAAAACATTTTTATGGTGAATGAACGCTGTTGCTTGCTTCATAAATCCCTGGTTACTAAAATGGAAAATTGTTTACTTGCTCAAGGTAACTATCCAACAGGGCTCCCTTTACGCATATCAAAAATTGCCGTTTTTTTGTGCTACTGTGTATATCCTGTTAAACTTGACATTTCATAAAATTAAAAAATAGCATAGTACGAAATTCAAAATAAAGTTAACTGCAATTAAAATATCTAATAAAAAAGGAGAAATTTATTTTATTTTTTATTTTGAGCTCCTGAATGAAAAGAATAGGTTTTTCAGGGAAAAACATTTTTTTTTTCAGAATTGCTGAAAATTCTTTAGCTTCAAAATAAATTAATAAAACAGACTCATTTATTTTCAACAAAGTTACCCACCTAGAGAAATATTTATTTTATTTTTAAGTATGTTAAAAACATTAATCTCAATTTTTAAACTAGTCAAAACACAACAGTTTTCTTAATAAATTTACAGATAGTGATTTTAAATAAATAACAGATGTTGCAATCTGCACAATTTTTTTAAATACAAAACCCTCTTATACAAACTCTGTAGACCACAAACATATCATGAGATCTACTTAAGTACATTTCTTATTACATAATTTCTTTCTGTATTTAATGAAGTGTTAATACTATAAAATTAATACTGTTTATTGAATTCGCTTAAGTGAAATGCAAAATTTAAGTTATATAAACAGTTATTTATACTTTAAAATTTTTAGCGTATTTTTATGGTATCATTGTATTACACAGTCTGTAACTTGACAAAATAGCTTCCGATTCATAAAGAAATACCCAGTTAACCTAGTTTCATGATAATCAGTTTAAAACACAATGTCTAAAACTATGTAAACGATATAGAAAATATAGTGTGTCTGGAACATCTGAATCTCACTAATAGTATACAATAAAATAAATGCTTTTAGAATTATTTTAATTGTAAAATCAATAATGTGCTGAGCTTCAAGATTCGTGCTGACTGAAAGTCAATAAAACAATCTTAAAAATCATCAGACTTTTATTCAAAGAAATTTTAAGATGCAGGAAATTCCAGCAACATGAGTCACAATTACTTAGGTCCAGTTCAGCTAATACAACAGGAAACAGCTTTCAAATACAGGTCTCTAATATCTCAGACTAATAACTGCTCTAGATTAGCAATCCAGATTAACAACAACAAAGAGAATCGTCTAGTTTACACACAACTTGGTGAAAATCTTGAGTATTTCGCCAAGTTCTGGAAGACTCCACGCTATCTCGTCTAATAATAGTCCTAGAGTTTTCAGAAATATCTATTTTTCGCCAAATCTCACCAACTGGTCGCCAAGTCGCCAAATAGCTAGAAATGCTGTTTTTAATGTAAAATACGCCTAAATAATGCGATTTTTGCTCAAACCTGAGTATTTCAGATATGTCTGAGTTATTTCACGACAAATACAAAGAATATTTGCAATTTATAATAATAATACAGAACTAGAGATACCAAATAAATAGCCGAACGATGGCCGAATGGTAGAGTGCTGCTCTTCGGAACCGGAGTTCGCGGGTTCGAATCCCGCTGATGGCATGGATGTTTGTAGCCGTTCGGAATCGGCTTTAAACTGTAGGTCCCGGTCTCATTAGCCCTCGTGTGCAAAACAGTAGACCGTAGCGCTCCAAACCAAACCAAATAAATAACAAATAAAATATTTAATTTAATTATGAAGTGAACACCAAGCATAACCTTTTAAGAAATACGAAATTCATTCTATATTTTTAATCGAATACTGTCCACTCTTAACTCTTAATCTTATTTTCTTTAATTTAATGATTACAAGAAGTAATTAACGTATTAAAATATTCAATAATACGTCTGAAATATTTTAATAAATAAATATTTTATATGAAGCAAAGTGTAAAAGTAACTCCAGACCATAATTGAATTGACAGTTTTGCTTCGCGTACAAGTTTTTAAACCATAATTTTATTCTTATAGGATATTAATATATATTCATAATTTTAGCAATATTTTCTATCATTTTGTATAAAATATCTCAGCATTACTAATATGTATTAACTCTACTACGTTTCATTCTTTAAATATGTAAAATAAATACGTGTTCATGTTTATACTGATATTATTCATGGGGTAGATTGAAATATTTATATTTCATCCATTCAGCTCAGTTTTATTTATACGCGAGCACTATTATAGCTCAATCCATTTTACCATATTTAAATTTACATTTTCAAAAGTATCGTAATTTGTGTAAACTTATAAAATCTGGTAAATATATTTTAAATATTTTGAACAAATATGCATTAAAGTTGAGGCTTATTTTGGTAAAATTTATGAAATAGCTAACATTTTTGAAATGATGAAGCTCACTTTAATAATTTTAGAAGATGCGATAATAAAGGATTCCTGATTTAATTCTAAATAATGGGTTTTGTGAAAAGAAATTGAGTTACATATTTATCTACTTGTAAAACTATATATGTTAATTCTATCAAGATTCTACTACCTATAAAGAATGATTGTTTAAGTTTATTCCATACTACATTCTATGCTTTCACAACCAATAGGAAATTAAAAAGTTTTCTTATTAAAAACGAGATTATTTACCAGGGTTAATAACTCGTTAGTTTATTCTTATGAATTTTCCAAGCGTACCTTTCTTGGATTGGGTGGGCTTTAAATACAGGACAGCAGAATAAGGAAACGTTATTTGTATTGCAGTGAAAGTACGTTTACAACAGCCAATAAGACGAAAAACTGGCTAGATTTGTGACATTAAAATCAATACAAAGCTCTCACACCAAAAAACATAGATGTGAACACTAATACGTTTTTAAGCTGACTGACATCTGCAGCCATTTATATAGGCTCTCAAGAGTCTAGAATGTTCAAGGAAGGTACTAAGGATAGACAGTCTCCAAAAATGTAGCCAAGTATATA
>CM063501.1:121047293-121067293 GCA_032207245.1 Pardosa pseudoannulata | reverse complement strand
CAGTAGGTCCTAGTCTCACTAGCACTCGTGTGGCAAAAGTGGACCATAGAGTTCCAAACTGAAGCAAACCAAACCCAAAGCTTGCTTATCTATGCAAATTTGAGAATGGAATTCGAGATACGAGGGATATACATTTGACTTGAATTTGACCCCAAATATAGTTATTCTTTCACTACTTTAAGAATCTAATTTTATATAAATAAATATAAAAATAAATCACATGGAATCCTTTGTTAAATATGAATTTAGAATTTTATTATTTTATGCAGCATTTTATTGATATTTTTCCACAACTCCTATTATGTCATGATTCAGTCCATGGATAAAATAAAAATATCAGGGAAGAACTTAACAAAGCCATGTTTTTACGATGGCACATGTACTTCACGCTTTTTCAGTTCCAAAAAATAAAGATGGGAAACTTAACTTTTATATTACCAGAAATTCTAGTTAATGAATTATGAATCAAACCTATTATTATGGTCTTCACTTGAGGAATAAATTTCCTACTTGACTTAAAGTTAAGTAACCTTGGAAATAAACTTAATTCCTTCTGCAACGGAGATTTAAATTTTACAGAAGGAACGTGGGCGTTTCGTTAATTTTGTTTTGTTAAATATATGAAGTGATAAATTATCTCACATAAGATAATGGAATGGATTAAATCAAATTAATATAAATAAAATTTAATTGATGGAAATCTAATGTTAAACACTACTTTCGATATGTATCAATCTATGTAGCACTGTATCTAATATATATCAACTACACTAATTTCATTTAACTTGAGGACAGTGTACAAACCAAGAATATGATGAAAAACAAAGATAATTGGAAAAGAACTGACCTAGTTCCGTGTTTTCAAAAACCTGGGAAATTTGCACTCGTTTTCTTCTAGAAAAGCACGAAGTGAAAATAAACTTTTATAATACCAAACATTCTTTGTTAATGAATTATTAAGCACAACCACGCTAATAGTGTGCTTTTTACTTTGGAAATAAAATTCCTACGTGATAAGAAGGTAGTTGACCAAAATTAGATAATTTCGTCTAAGCAAAGATTTAAACTTTAAAGAAGAATGTTTTGATATAGTTTATTTTTGTAAAATATGAGAAATATTAAATTAAAACACATAATGAAAGTAATTAAGTATGATAATATAAATGAAATTCATATAGAATTTGTATTAATGAAAAATATTTTTTTTAATCTGCAGATAATTTTTTAAATTATTTTAGAAATTCTAAATTATTTATTATTTTAAGTGAAACTTTATTAAAAATGTCCCATGTGCGTCTCTTTCACTCATAATAAAGTTTTATTATGCTAGAATAATAATAAGTATTTATTGAATACTTATTAATCTTTGCTATAAGACATAGTATTCATTCGAGGGACATTAAAAAAATAATAGTACATTTTCGGTTTATTTTTTCATAACAAAATATCACTAATAGTTCTTTAAAGTGAATTTGAGTTCTAAACATATCAATTTTAACTAACTTTAGATTTATATGCTATAAAATAAAGGGTCGATAAATTTCAAATGGAAAAGACAGAAATACTCATGTAAATCTTCAAGTACTATAAAATTAAATCAAAATTTGCCCTAATATAAAGTCTACTTTTCTTTTAGCAAAATTCCTTTCAATTCAATTCATCCTTGAAACTACATTTTATTTCCGTTTGAGCAGATCCAATCATTAGTAAAATAAACTTTGGGTTTTTTAATTGACAAAATGTTCAGGAACCAAAAACAGATATTTTTTGCGAAGATTCTTTATATGAAGCTATTTTTAGGCAAAAGAATTTATAATACTATTAGGAAATATGCAACGTCTTTAGAATATATATATATATATATATATATATATATATATATATATATATATATATATATATATATATATATATATATATATATATATATATATATATATATATATATATATATATATATATATAATATATATATATATATATATATATATATATATATATATATATATATATATATATATATATATATATATATATATATATATATATATATATATATATATATATATATATATATGTATATATATATATGTATATATATATATGTATATATATATATGTATATATTTATGTATATATATGTATATATATGTATATATATATATATATGTATATATATATATATATATATATATATATATATATATATGTATATATATATGTATATATATGTGTATATATATATGTATATATATATATATATATATATATATATATATATATATATATATATATATATATATATATATATATATATATATATATATATATAGATAGATAGATAGATAGATAGATAGATAGATAGATAGATATAGATATATTGTTTATCAATAAATTTGCATTTTTGTGTTTAATTTTTTAAATTATTTTTAAATGCATTAAATAATATAAGGTACGTTAAAAAATTTTGATAAAGAGGGCCATAAAATAAAAAAATGTATACAAAGAAAATACCTTAAAGGGTATTCAATGTAACCATAATTAGCTACAAAAAACTCTGAACAACTCATTTTCAGCGTCTACAAACCATCACCAAACATTTATTCCAGTATTGCTATATAGAACTGTTGTCTAATATTATTGAATCTGCTCAAAATCAGAAAATAAGAGATTTGAAAAAAAATTTTCAATTTTACAACTCCTCTTCAACCTCCACTCAAAATACAGTTTCTTTTAAGTCAAAGAGTTTTTTGCTGGATGAGATCCTGCCTACCCTCCCTCATCCCTTTGGACTAACTTTCTCTTGGTAAGTGAATGTTTCAGTCTATTTAGTATGAATGTTATGTGTTTCCTTTGTGTTTTCTTTGTTAATTCAATTAGATTTTAAATATTCAATTTTTGTAAAATTTTTCCTCAAAATGTTGTTTTTTGTTTATGTATCAATTTGTTGAGTTACGATCCCCTCGCCAGATTTCAAACGCCACGCTGCAAGCACGCCAATTTCGCCAAATGTGGTTGAAGCACCAACAAGATCCATGATTAGAAACAGGAGAGTGGGCTAAGAAGAGGAGTTGAAAAAGCATTAGCCTTTTGAGTTACTTTAATACTGGGATGTAATAAAATTTTCGCTGTTACCTAATATGGAAAATGTATAGAGGGTGCTGAAGAACTGTCACCTGGCGTGTAGCGAATAAGTATCACAAGCGGATCGCAGAGTACGGATCTGTGTTGTTGTGAAGCTGATTAAACTCGTCTCTGCTTCAATTGTTAATAAACCTTCCGGTGCCATACGTCAGCTGTTTCAACCTCCCTCCCCTATGATTCTTCTTTGGTGCTTGTATCCACGAGTACAAATTCATGAAGTGTGAAGTCCTTACCATCGAAAAAGTTTATTAACATCGTTTTCCGGGATTTTATCCGGACCATCCGGGATTTAATCAGACGAAAATTTCTAGTACGAGGGACGACGATGAATACCGATAACCAGTGCATGGACTATCAGTTTGGGGTCTGGATTATATTGATACCACAACAACTCTTCCCCTGTAATGATTACTCCTAAGAACTGCGGATTCGGGAACCAAACAAAATATACAAATGTTTCTATGAAGTGTTGTCCTTGCTTGTCTTTCAGCCTGCATAGTACAAATATTGAGCAAATATTACTCTTTAACAATGCTGTGTCCAGATATATCTCTCATTCTGAAAGAAAACCGCTGATCATCCTCCAGCATCATACTACTCACATCATACGTACTCACTCGATGCTGGCTGGAGGTATCCTTATTGCTGGTTGATATGGTCAATCTGTCGATGTGGTGGTGTTGGTCGAAGATTAGACTAACGTGGCTCATCTTCCATATCTATTTCGTTTCTAGAGCATTAAAATCCCTTAAAAACACACTTTTACTGACTGCTTCTCTATTGTTCACGTTCATCAATATTTCACTTGTCTTCCATTACGTTTTCTCTTATTAAAAACAAAAAATGACATTCACATTTTACAGCATTTCACACAGATACACTTCTTAGATTGACTTAGTTAAAATAGTCAATGCATTCACTTCTACTTAATTAATTGGATTTGAACGCTAGTTGCTATACCTCTGGCTACATTTGCTCAATTCCAACATCCTAACGAGCTCGATTATTCAACTGTGGAAACTTTCACTAAACTTTTTAACACACTATGTATATTATGATGTCCGAGAAAATATTTTTTATTCGGGATTGTTTAAATGCAAAGTGGTAACCTAACTTAAGTGCAAAATTTAAACCACGTATAGAAAAAAATAATATAAACTCACTTTAATAAATGCCTTCTTTTAAGAATTTTGTATTTATTCTTTCCCAGAAAAGAACGACCCTAAATTTTATTCCTATATTAAAAGACATTATTTGATAATGAATAAAACAAATATATCATTCTTAGTGCTTTTTATGTAAGAAATAATATGAGTATGTGAGAAAATATTTTAATATGTTTTACGTGATCTGACAAAATTGATTTAAATTAAAAGACATTATTTGATAATGAATAAAACAAATATATCATTCTTAGTGCTTTTTATGTAAGAAATAATATGAGTATGTGAGAAAATATTTTAATATGTTTTATGTCATCTAACAAAATGGATTTAAATTAAAATGTTGGAAGCAATGGATAAATTTATATTACAGATGAAAATGAACTCTTTGAGTTCCGCATTGCTTTTGTAAATGCACGACGTTTCAAGATTAATCAATTAAGTTAACGAACTGAATTAAATGTAATAGCTTTAACATAAAATATTTGTGTACATCTTTCACACGCAAGATTAAATACTAGATATATAAGAAAAACAAAACATGTTGTTGTATATAGATAAATTTATTTATCAAATTTAGTGGAATGAATGATTTGAACTATTATTTATTTTGGTGCATTAGTTATGTTATTATAATGTGCGAAGGACAAAGATAAAACTACCATGTAGAATAAAAGTTATAAATATTTTCTAAAAATATATGAAACATATTCTAAATTTATATTTAAATAAGTTTTTTTACTTTGATAACCATTTAGCTTTGCTGGTTCATATTGTTTAATCTGGTACTAAGGTATGTGGTTGTCATATATACGGTAGTGGTATATACGACAAATACATATTGTATGTAAATCTTAAAAAAAATTTACATATACATAGCATGCCACACTTCATATAAATGTAGAAAACTAACTGTCCTTTGACTTATTTTTATAGATATATAAAATAAATAATAAATACATTATGATAATAAATAAGATAACAAAATCTTCTCATGATTTAGTTGTTAAAGAAGGCCGAAAAATGTATTTTAGCGATAAAAACTATTGGAACGGTTCTAGTGAAACAAAAAGTATTGACAATATTCATAATATATCTTAAAATCAAGCCTTCTATATCCCTTACACCATATCTCAGTATTTTCTACAATTCACGCAAGTTGAAAACTTACAGAACAATCGCTTATACTACATTTATACAGTATCGTATTTATCCAGTATATTTAAACAAATTGTCATAATTATGTAAATATATATATATATATATATACATATATATATATATATTTGAAAATAATTTTACAACCTTACGGTAAAACAGATTATTTGAAGCTTCTTGATCACTTTAGTGTAAAAACCCACATTAATATTATCCATTCATCGGATATTCTTTGGTTGTTAACTTTGTAGATGAAATCTTGTTATGTATAGTTTGTGAATAAATATAAAAAAATACCTTTATTAGTTTATATATTATAACAAATATCATTCTGCATGTACAATCGTTTAAGCCGAAACATAGCAGTAATTCCCACACATACAGTGTATAATAATATATTGCTTTATATCTTATCTTTAAATGAAAGGAGAAAAATTCTACATTTTAAATATCCTTTCCAGTAGTGAATAACTTCCTTTCAAAGATATAATTTTTTTCATTTCACGATATGCACTGCAAACCGACGTAAATTATAGAAATAACAAACTGCTGATTCACGTAAAATGTTAGTAATAATACTTAAAAGTTGATCGTATACGCAACGTGATTATTATTAGGGATGCAATGGTTATCCGACCAACTTACTTCATTTGGCCACTATACCAGATAATTGGAAGCTGTCGGATACTTCAATTACGGGAGTACACCAATTAAAAAATTATATACTGAGAAATAAGATAAATATAACAAAAAATGAAAAAGGGTAAACAATATACTACATGAAACAATGCATATAATTATTTTGGAGCATTATATAAAATAAAAAAAATCTTTATCGAAAAAAATTAGGTTTATTTATACATTTCATTACAAAAAATCATAAATGTTTTTTTAGTTTCAATTGCAAACTTGTGTTCATACATCTGAGAACATAAAAGACAAAATTTACTTTATTGGAGGATAGAAGAATAAAGGCAACTGACCCCCGCAAAAAAAAGTGGGAATATGTTCTTGGAATTTTTCATACACAAACATAAGAACCGTTAAAGAAGAAAGGTAAAGGACTATTAAAAATGCTTTTATTCAGACTTGATTTTTGTTAGCATCAAGGTATTTTGCTACTGGATCTTTTCAGATTTTTTAGAAAAGATTCTGCCTCAGTTTCTTTAAAATTCTTCCTTTTATATTCTTCCATTCATATTTCGTAAGCAAATATCAGTAAAACTACAGATAATTGACTAAATTTATAATTTTCTCAAACGATATTTATGTCTGGTTGAGTAAATATGTAAATCAACTTAGCATGAGAACTATCCCAGGGGGAATCTCGTTTATTGATTAATCAAAACATCGCTTACATATATGCAATAATTAATCTATAGATCAGGGAATCCACTCATGCTGCATATGGCACCAGTTTAAGTTTCAGTTAACGGCGTGTGATATCTGATCAACCGATTCCCTGATCCGCACTTCGTTCCTGGATACCCTGATTTTGGTGATTATAGCCCTAAAGGTATCATTCGCAGAGCCGGAGTGTTGGTGTTTCAATTCTGAAGCTGCCCGAAGATGCACCGTCTTCATTAATAGCGGCTGAGGTATGCAAAACAGTTTTATAATCTCAAAGTTTTCCAGATTATAACGTTATCTTTTTAGGTGGTAGACTAAAGCAAGAGGTCTTCTGCTCAGTTATTGCTCCTAAATTACGAGGATTATATTGAGGCAATGTTATACCGGTCCATAACCTTCCTTAAGCTACATTGTTTACCTTTTATGCTAAATAAGCAACAGTTTCGTAGTCATGTTTGGTTTAAAGATATCTGTGTACATTGCCAGCTGCATTAAAAAAAACCATGTTTTATTATATTTTTAATTTATTGCCTGCTTAAATTTTGTGATTGAATCTTTTTGGCAACTTTTGCCATCCGTAACTGGTTTTAAAAATCACTTGGGGTAGATTTAAATATGTTATATTTATAATAAAGAAATATATTTTACTGTATAATTAAAAATATAAAATTTTAAATATAACAAGTATGCAGACGACACCAACGCAGATGTGTTTAAATTATATTAAAAAATTCGCGTTTAACATTTCGAAAACTAATTAAAACATATTTTTATTCTGTAAAAATCTATTTCCCAGTATCTTCAGAATACAAAATAGTTTCGTGAAGTCACCTATTATTTTCATCTCACGTAGAAAACTCATTCCCAAAGTGAAAACTACCAGAAGAAAGCAGATTTGTTTAAAAATTCATTAGGAAAGAATGTCTGGTAATATACGAGTCAAGTTTCACGTCATGCTTTTATCGGAGGGAATAAGAGTAAAATACCTGGATTCTCGGATGAACATGGCATCCGTAAAATTCTTTTAGAATTATCTTAGCATTAAATGCGATTTGGGTATTGCTTTCAAGGTAAAACTATAAATAGATAAATAAATTGATAAACATTTGTGCGGAATTGCACGTTTCTAAACCCACGCTAAGATTTAATTTTTGAAAATAATGTATGTGTCATTTTGTATTGATTTTTAAAGTAATGTAAAATGTAAGGTATTAAAACATCTAAATTAGAATAATATTTAAATAAATTAATGTGGATATCACTATAAAGCCCAGTAGCGTTAGATAAGCTCTACTTCTTCCAAAATGCAAGTATATTAACAGGTCCAATGCTCGATTCTTGGACTGAGAAATTATAGCCTTTCATTGTCTAGACATAAATGATAATAAATTGATAAACATTGTGTAGAATTGCAGTTTCTAAACCCCTCTAAGATTTAATTTTAATAATGTATGTCTCATTTTGTATTGATTTTTAAAGTAATGTAAAATGTAAGGTATTAAAACATCTAAATTAGAATAATATTTAAATAAATTAATGTGGATATCACTATAAAGCCCAGTAGCGTTAGATAAGCTCTACTTCTTCCAAAATGCAAGTATATTAACAGGTCCAATGCTCGATTCTTGGACTGAGAAAGGTTGACTCAGCCTTTCATTTTCTAGACAAACTATAAATGGATAAATAAATTGATAAACATTTGTGTAAAATTGCGCATTTCTAAAATTAGCTAAAATTTAATTTTGAAAATAATGTATGTCTCATTTTGTATTCATTTTTAAAGTAATGTAAAATGTAAGGTATTAAAACATCTAAATTAGAATAATATTTAAATAAATTAATGTGGATATCACTATAAAGCCCAGTAGCGTTAGATAAGCTCTACTTCTTCCAAAATGCAAGTATATTAACAGGTCCAATGCTCGATTCTTGGACTGAGAAAGGTTGACTCAGCCTTTCATTTTCTAGACAAACTATAAATGGATAAATAAATTGATAAACATTTGTGTAAAATTGCGCATTTCTAAACCCACGCTAAGAACTAGTATTTGAAAATAATGTACATCTTATTTTGTATTCATTTTTAAAATAATATGAAATTTAAAGGAATTAAAACATCTAAATACAAATAATATTTAAATAAATTAATTTGGATATCACTATAAAGCTCCGTAGAGTCAGGTAAGCACAGAGCGCTTCCAAAATACAAGTATATTAATCGGTCCGAAACTCGATCTCGGGCTCGGCAAAGGTTGATTCAGTCTTCCATTATCTAGACAAACTATAAATGGATAAATAAATTGATAAACATTTGTGTAGAATTGCACATTTCTAAACCCACGCTAAGAATTAGTTTTTGAAAATAATGTACATCTTATTTTGTATTCATTTTTAAAATAATATGAAATTTAAAGTAATTAAAACATCTAAATACAAATAATATTTAAATAAATTAATGTGGATATCACTATAAAGCTCCGTAGAGTCAGGTAATCACAGAGCGCTTCCAAAATACAAGTATATTAATAGGTCCGAGACTCGATCTCGGGCTCGGCAAAGGTTGATTCAGTCTTCCATTGTCTAGACAAACTATAAATGGATAAATAAATTGATAAACATTTGTGTAGAATTGCACGTTTCTAAACCCATTTTAAGATTTAATTTTTGAATATAATGTATGTCTCATTTTGTATTCCTTTTTAAAGTAATGTAAAATGAAAGGCATTAAAACATCTAAATTCAAATAATATTTAAATAAATTAATGTGGATATCACTATAAAGCCCAGTAGCGTTAGATAAGCGCTACTACTTAATGCAAGTATATTAACAGGTCCGATGCTCGATTCTTGGGCTGGGGAAGGTTGACTCAGCCTTTCACTGTCTAGACAAGTGGTCGGCAAAGTGCGGCTCTAGAGTCGCATGTGGCTCTTTGGCTACTTAAGTACGGCTCTGGCACAAATAAACACGGTAGGCCCAATAATATTTTCATTAAAAAAAAACTTGGTAAGAAAAAATTACATCTTATTTTGATACATAAAAATTCTTCTATAAATCGAGAACATGTATAATTTTCTGTCTAAGTTTAAAGATAGATAGGTAATTAAAATTTTGTCCTGTCTTATTAAAAAGTTGTATTTTTCATTCTAGCTGCACATCTTACAGGACACCTGCGAACTTTTATGACACCTGCGATTTTATTACACCTGCTATATATGTTTGTGGTTCCAGTACAAAATTAGTAATCAATTTTTCGATAACTTCTATTTGTCCAAATGTTGTCCAAAAGTTTTCTTCTATTTTTAGTCAATTTAAAAGTTTGTTATTTTGATGATTTAAAAAATCATTTTTTTCTTTTTAGTGCAGTTACATATATTTAAAAAATTATATATTAATATATTAATTCTTTTTAAAAAAGTATTTTTTAAATTTTTATTTTCATCAAATTAATAATGATAATAATTTTGTACTGGTGGCTTTCGAAAAAAATACATTTGGAATATTTTATTACTAAATAATTATAATAGTAATTATAATGATAATAATTTTACTGAACTAGCATATTTGGCTCCCAATTTGTTTAAAAATTGTTGTAATGTTCATATTTGGCTCTTTGGCTAATAAGTTTGCCAACCACTGGTCTAGACAAACTATAAATGGATAAATAAATTGATAAACATTTGCGTAGAATTGCACATTTCTAAACCCACGCTAAGAATTAGTTTTTAAAAATAATGTACATCTTATTTTGTATTCCTTTTTAAAATAATATAAAATCTTAGGTATTAAAACATCTAAATACAAATAATGTTGAATTAAATTAATTTGGATATCAGTATAAAGTCGCGTGATGTTAAGTAAGCGCTGAGAGCTTCCAAAATACAAGTATATTAACAAGTACGAGACTCGATTCTCGGGCTTGTCAAAGCTTGAGTCAGCTTTTCATTGTCTAGATAAATTGAAGATGAAACTTACTTGAAAACTAAACACGGGATGGTTCACGCTGACCCATCACGAAGACATACAGAAGCATGCGCACTGAAGACCAGAGATCATGACCAGTGTTCCCAACCATACGATAATTAATCGTATAAGTACGATAACTTAGGACGCTGTACTATGAAAAATAATCTCAAAAATATGTGACATAATTCTGAAAAACTGTACGATAATTTCCTGATTTATACGATAAAACAACATTAGACTAATGGAGAATTAAAAGAACGGGTAATTTAAATGTAACTCTATAAAGATCAACAAAAAACAGAGAATGTCTAATTAATTTTTTTTATCACTTTTTCCCATCAAATAATTATTGTTGTAGATTTTAGAGCAGCTTAAAGAGCATGTTTTGAGGTACTTCTTCATTAAATGAATGTAAATAATCCTGACACAGAGGTTGAGAAAGCCCATATGTACTGTGTAATAAAAGAAAGGAAAGTGTCAATAATAAAAAAATGTATTTTTGTGAAATTGAATATGACCTAGGTACTAATGTTTGATATTATTTGAAACGAATATAAAATAAAGAATTTTAAAAATTGTTATGTCCAGTGTTTTTATCTGTTAGTTATTTCAAATTATTTAAATCAGTCTAAAACATAAAATTGTTACATGCAAAATTACTGAATATTCACAATTATACTGGAGATATTTCTTTAATGATTACATAATTATGGATAATTAGAAGTAATTTTGCATTTTACTTGTTCTATTGCAGTTTTCACTAAAATATGGTATTTGTAGTAATTAAACCAATTATTAAATAATAATCGGCTTTATTATTGAATATTTCATATTTAAAAAAAACCGCAGTAAATAATGAATTATAACATTATTAAAATGTATATATGTATATATGTATATATATATACATATATATATATATATATATATATATATATATGCATATAAGGGGGGAGAGAGAAATGTATAACCAGAAAAATATATCGTACAAGCGCCATCTATTAACACTATTTTTAACTATTGCAAAAATGTACGATAATTTATAAGCCAATGCTCTAATTTCAGGACCTAGAATCCATGCCTTTGAAGGTTGGCAACACTGGTCATGACAGTAACCACAATAACTATTCAGCTATTGCTGTCATACTAGAGTTCTGTCAAGGTCCTTGTTATAGATGTCAAACCCGATAATGACCAAACATTGCAAATGTAAGTTCATCTATCAGGAATACTGAAGACCCAGATCCCTCAAGTGAACCCCAGGTGCATGAAACCCATGTATACCTAAAGGAGGTATACCCATGAGTCTGTCTCTCATTTAGCGCTAACCGGACGACAAGTATGGTTTGAGTCCATGGCCACGGACGCGAGAGACGTTTCCCCCTGGAGGATCCAGGTAAAGCTGGCTACCTCACTTTGACCCATGTATTGTATCATAGGGCTCAAGGTCACGAAAACAGAAATTGGTCCCGTATGCCATGGCCACACTTGTTAGGCTGCAGCGCTTGGAAGCTTAGATTGAAATAAGGTTTTAGGTTATCCATATTTAAGTAAATAAATGTAAAACAAGTAGTGTGAGATTTCTAACTTTGTTATCTTATGATACAAGCAGTCGTATAGTTAAAAAAGGCTTACACGTTAAGTCTTAAATGTATCATTGTAACCTTTTTTGCCTCTTTAGTATGTCATAGTAGTTTTCCACTATAATAATGGAATGTGCAAAAAGGGGAGGAAAATTTTCCTGTATACTTAAATATATTAATTAATCTTTCATATTGATGCTTGTTGAAGCGGTTATATTGATTTTTAGTTTATAAACTGTAATTAATTAATACAAACACACACACATATAAATATATATATATATATATATATATATATATATATATATATGTATGTATATATGTATATATATATATATATATATATATATATATATATATATGTATGTATATATGTATATATATATATATATATGTATATATATATATATATATGTATATATATATGTATATATATATATATATATATATATATATATATATATATATATATATATATATATATATATATATATATATATATATATATATATATATATATCTATATATATATATATATATATATATATATATATATATATATATATATATATATATATATATATATATATATATATATATATATATATATATATATATATATATATATATATGAATGTCACATAATGTAGAATAGGTGCCAATATCCACAAAAAAGTCGTTATCTGAACATTGCACAACATATTTACTTCCTGTTAGTTCACGTAAATAAAATGAATTAAATGTAGAGGAAAAAATAAAATTAATACATACATGTATACGGAAGACTATGTATTTTTTTACTTTACCTTTGTTTAAAACAATATTTTCGGGTAAAATATTTTTTCCAATGCTGATAGCAAAATAAAATTTAAAATGTACAATTCGACTAGGGTGTAAATGAGAGCCATTATATATATATATATATATATATAATATTAAAATCCCTTATTTATGTATTTTAATATTAATTAAACTTTTGTTCATAAAGTACGTTCGGGGTTTGAGCGGTAATTCTGATTTTTCCCTCCAGACACGCTCTAGACTTAATTCAGCCTCTGTCTCTACTACTTTACACAATAGTTAGCGCGTTCTCTTTAAACATGGGTATTTTTATCACGTGATCAATTGTGCTTAGGGATTATTCGTAGTCTTTTTACCTGAGGAATCCCTACTTGAAAAGCGTATGTGTGGGATCACATCGTCTATGTGCACGAAGTTGTAAAGGTGTTTGCCTGTTGTAGGAATTTCATGTCTCTTACCAGAAATAAACTGTGTTGTGATTTTGAATGTGTCTCAGCCATATTATATTTATATATATATATATATATATAAATGTATGTATATATATATATATATATATATATATATATATATATATATATATATATATATATATATATATATATATATATATATATATATATATTATATGTTTAACATATTTACGTTTATAGATATACGAGGACGGTGTAAAATGAAAGTGAGCCAATCCGAATATATGACAGAGTACTTTATTTAAATGTAGTGTCCATGAACATTGATATATTTGCTCCATTGACAAACATGTTGCATGATTCCCATCTTATAAAACTCCTTGTTCTGACGATTCAAATAGCCAGCAACTGACTTCTTCGCGGTGTCGTCCGACACGAATCTGGTACACTTAAGACAAGTTTTCAAAATCCCGAAAATGTGAAAGTCGCTTATCGATGCTTATCCACATTTCTTGTCTAATCAGCTTATCTACCTACGTAATTGTGCAGGGGGTGATTGGCTGCACCAGCGATGGCCATCTACCTTAAAACAAAGGTTTAAGATGTTTTGGGTGCACCCTCTTGTACAATCCACAGCTCTTAATATAAAATGCATTATAGTAAATACAGTAAAAATATCTCAAACTAACACATACAAATACAAAACAGACAAAATAACACTGGAAAGCCTTGTTACGGGGCCTGTAGATTCTCTGAATTTTCCATTAGTCAACCGAACAGCTTGTTTAGTTTGGATGAGAGAATTTTATACACCCCGGACACCCTTCAGGTCTGGTCTGGGGTGCTTGAAATGCCAATCCGTAGAGAAGAAATGTGTAGGGGGTGATTGCAAAGTGGCTTTCGCCATGTCTTTGATCGTCTTTGAAAATTTCATGTCCTCCTCTGAACCGTTTGCTCCAAAGCTTTACGGTGGCCAATGAGATGCAATGTTCATCGTACATGACAATCATATGACGACTAATTTTTTGTTGGGAAACACCTTCAGCTGTAATAAACCTAACCACACCAAGCTGTTTTTCTTTTGGACCGTCCATTATGTCATGCTACAATCTTCAACCCAGTGTAGGAGCTCCTTAAAGAACTTTAACCTCACAATTTTGAGTGACTTTCGTAAATGAGGAATGTCTCTCTGCCCGTGCGTTACGGATGCTAGATAGCACCATTCTTGCGCGAGGGTGGTTCACTTTTATTTGCACTAGTATTTATACTATTCTCGCTTGCCTACGAAAAAATTAAAAGATATATATATATGCGAAGGAGGAAAGAAATTTGAAAAATATAATTATATTATTAAATTTCATAATTTTTACGATATTCTATTCTGAAACAAAGACGTTTTTAATACATTTAGAAACATTCTTCTGTTATATTATCATATATTATAATAAGCAAATTTTTATGAAAGAACGAGGTTATTCAAATTATTAAACAAAAACTGAATAGTTAAACTTCAAAACTATTTGCATAGGATTTATTTAGTATATTTATTGAATTGAAATTCTAATTTTTTGTTTGACTTTCTAAGAATACAAGAAAACTAAATTTAGCTCCGTTATTATTGAGCGTTATCCTCATGAATATTTAGATTATACATAAATATTAAACCTTAACGAATTTAAATATAAATATGCCCTAGATAAACCTGCATAATGAAAATTTATTTACTGCTTTAAATATTAATGTCTTTTTCGCCAAATAGCTAAAGGAAATTTCATAAAATCAAATAAAAGTTTATAGCGATAAAAAGCGAAATTTGATAAAAGAGGAAAGGTTTCATTAAAAATCCAGATATATGAAGTGGAAAACTCAGAGATATACCTTTGGATTTTGTTTTTCTATAACAAGTATTAAACGATGTTTTTATTAGAAAAATTCTTCAAAATTTCTATTCAATTTTATAGTAAATGAATTGATTAAATGTTTGTATTTGTGATTATTAATTTGGGTTTTATACTTTCTTTGGTGTAAAAATAAATATTTTCCTTAATTTTCTTTGTTAATTGCATAATAAACGATATTATATAATGTATTCAAAGAGTCGGAATTATTTTTTAAACATTAAACATGTGGTTTTGCCAGTAAGTACATCTTCAGCTATTTTGTAAGTTATAACAATTAATACAGAAAATCATAATTTGTTCATTTTTTCAGTAATTTTTTAAATTTTTGCTATAATAATTTATTTAATTTACTTTGTTAATTGCATAATGTACGATATTATTTAATATATTCAAAGCTTAGGGATTATTTCTTAAACATTAAATAGTTGGTTTTGCCAGAGAATATATCTTCAACTATAAGTTATAACTTTTAACACAAAGAATCTTAATTTGTTCACTTTTCAGTAATTTATTCAAAAAATTACGTTTTTTAAAATTTTTTAAAATTATATTTTGTTATAATAATTAATTATAATAATTTCCTTAATTTACTTTATTAATTGCATAATATACGATATTATGTACTATAATCAAAGCGTAGGGATGATGCCTTAAACATTAAATAGTTGGTTTTGTCAGAAAATGTATCTTCAACTATATGTTATAACATAATACAAAGAATCATAATTTGTTCATTATTTTAGTAATTTATTTAAAAAATTACTTAAAAATTTTTTTAATTATTTTTTGTTATAATAATTAATTATAATAATTTCCTTAATTTACTTTATCAATTGCATAATATATGATATTATGTAATATATTCAACGCTTAGGGGTTATGTCTTAAACATTAAATAGTTTGTTTTGACAGAGAATGTATCTTCGACTATAATGTATAACTTTTAATACACAGAATCATAATTTGTTAATTTTCAGTAATTTATTTAAAAAATTACTTTTTGAAAAAATTTTTTAAATTATTTTTTTGTTATTATAATTAATTATAATTTCCTTAATTTACTTTATTGCATAATATAGGATATTATGTAATATATTTAAAGCTGAGTTATTATTCCTTATACATTAAATAGCTGGTTTTGCCAGAGAATGTATCTTGAACTATAGAAGCTATAACTTTTAATACGAAGAATCATAATTTGTTCATTTTTACAGTAAAATTTTAGTTATTTTCGTTTTTAGTATTTTAGTATAAAGAACTGGTTAATGAGAATAAATTTTCTTGCTTTCCTGCAATAGTCTCTCTAATCATTTATCCAAAGATGACAAAGAGAACAACACCTTGAAGAATGTTAATACTATTTGGTTTATTGTTCGGCCCAATTGTATAGAAAATAAATTTATTAGATAGCGATATACATTTAGGAGTTGATTTTCAAAGATTGCTGTATTAATTGAATTCGGATTTATGAAATTCCACACAGAGAGGAGGCTGCTTCTGATATGTTCAAACCACTCTGCAGTCGGCAAAAGCAACGACCACGTGCGTGTTCAGGGCTCGAGCTGGCATAAGATCCGCAGTATTCTTTAACTCCTTCTGGTCAAATGACGAGTCTAGCTCATCATTAGTTTTTCATTCCATACCGCACAATGGCGAGCTATACTCGTCATGCGATTAAAGTTACTGTTAAATATGATAATTAATTTAGTTTAAAATTTCTAGTGTACTGAATTTGGCAACACTTTTATCACTTGTGAAAATCACAAGTCACTATTGCATATTGTTTACTTAGAATTTCTTGGTACAAGTCATTGCCAAATTAATGAGTCAGAATAAAAGAAAACCTACTAAGAAATGCCGTGTGTGTTACAAGAATCAAATTAAAAGTGAGACTACTTGGCGGTGTAAACAATTAAGAATTCCTTTGCACTTTGTTTTGAAAAGTACCACTAGCTCGAAGACTATTATCTGTATACCTTATTAATGTTTTGCTTTGATATTTTCTTAATTTTACTGTTTCTGATATTATTTAACACTATGTAAAAAGTGGATTTTAATTAAGAATATGTAAGAATTGTAAAATGAAACAAGTTTTTTAAATAAAAATTAAATGGTTATTTCATGCACAGTTTTTCATTATTAAATCATACCGGAAGGGGTTAATGGTGACTGGGCGTTAAAAATTTTCGTTGTCACAATGTTCCCTAAGTTTTCTAACGATATTTCTGGGGGGGGAGTTAAGTAAAGGCTGTCTTCTGGTTGTTCTAAATTACTAGGACCAATTTCAGTAAAGTTACTCTTTCACCCAAGCGGTGCTGTTCATAAACGAAAAGGGTATCGTTTACCTCAATTCCAGTATCCTACGGCTCACGTTCTTGACCAACTGGTATTCGTAACAAAAACACTAACAAACCACTCTTTTAAATATATAATAAACTTGTTAACCCAAGATACTGTTCTGAAGAAAATATCTATCATCTTCGCACTATCCAATACAATGAAATTGATTAGCAGTTTTAATTCACTGACATCAAAAATATATATCTACAGAAAATGTACGCTACCTTAAGCTCACAGACATTATAGAAATCTATAAAATTGAAAGATTTAAAAAATGTTTATAAGCATAATTGGCATTTATAAAGATATATAAACTAGATACCTCAGTGACACAATACATTCAAACATGTTTTTTATTATAAGGCATTAGTTAAAAATAACAAGCCATTTTTAACAAATATTTTTATAAAATATATTTAAGAATATAACGGTTTTCTCACGTTCTAATATTAAAATTTACTGAAACTAAGTAATATGAGTAAATAAGCAATACCTGCATTCTTTTATTAGGTATAATTAAATTTATTTCCAATTTAACAGCTGTTATTTAGAAAGGTAGAAGTAATGTAATAAAAGGTACACGTGTGACATATTTGGGACATTTGTGTATTTATGTGAATAATTTTTATTACATATTTTAAAAAACATACTATATAGACTGCAAATTACAACAATTAATATAATATACAGTTTAAATAAAATTGTTAAAATTACAGTAAATGTTAGTAAAAAGTTACAGGATTAACAACAAATAAGTTATCCACTTCTAAAGACTCTAGAATATTTTCTGTTGGTCAAATGAGATACAATTGCAGCTGCAGATAACTCAAATCATGTGTTTGATATTTATTGCATAAAAACTCTTAGTACAAACATCCGACCACAGGTGGCTCTGTAGCACATATAGCATTCATTTAGTTTTATTAAATTAAGTCATACATTACTTTCTTGTCTGCAAATCATGCATCGTTGCAAGAAAAACAGTTACTGGTAAAACTGTTTTACCAAAACCAGCAGAATTTCGTTGCAGCTCTAAGAAGAATTCTGTCGTATGACGCGGGTAAGAGGAGACCAAGTGCTTGCACGTGACTTACGCAAGATGACAGTTCACCAGATATCACACCTTGCGACTTTTTGTTGTGGGTTTTCCTCAAGAACAAGATCTACCGTCAAACGCCAGCATTTGTGCCAGATCTGCAGGAAAGTATTAGGCGCTATGTTCTTGATAATCCGGTAGACCCATTCCAATCAACTCTGGAAAATAAGGTTCTGCGATTACAGCATATTTTGAAACATGAAATGGACATATTGAACAATTTTAATGCTACTTTTAATATTATTTAGCAGTTATAAAGCGTATTAAATGACTTATATGTACCATAATATGTCCCCTTCATGTTCAAGAACATGCTGAAATCACAGAACCTTATTTTTCTGAGCTGAATGGAATGAGTCTACCGGATTATCAAGAACATGGCCCCGAATACTGTCCTGCAAATCTGACATGATAATATCGTTTGACGGTAGATCATGCCCTTGAGGAAACCCCACAACCAAAAGTCGTATCTGACGAACGGTCATCTTGCTTAAGTCACGAACAGGCACTTGGTCTCCTCTTACTGGCGGATATTTGTACTAAATATTTTTATGTAATAAATGTTACGAGCATCATTTTTTATTTATTTGTAGTTCCAATTGTATCGTATTATGACCAATAGAAATTATTCTAGAGTCCGCTAATGTGGGAAACTTATTTTTTTGTAACCCTGTATTTTATATAATACTCGATTTATATATACTTGCATTTTATATACATAAAGGGTATATCATTACTTAAATGACATTCATAATAAATTGCATATATCTTTGCTGCAGTGTTTCCAAAAATATTAACTAAATATATTACATTAATTTTATCATAATGTAATTTTAATATAAATTATCCTTTTATCACATATCGGTGACAAGGGAAATAAAAAGAAAAGTTGCAAGAAAGAAATCCAACTTTATTTCAACGTATATCTTATTAAAATATTTAAAAACGAAAATAAATTAAACATTTTGCATTAAATTGAAAAATCGTAGCATTTTTCTTTGACTAATGCTACACTTTGCAAACATCATTATGTATGGAAATTTATTCATTCATTTTCGAGATAAGTTCCTAAACTTGGATCCAGAAC
>CM063501.1:121037293-121039793 GCA_032207245.1 Pardosa pseudoannulata | reverse complement strand
ATGACTGAGACTTGGAATAATTAGTCGAATATTTTCAATTGGTATTTAAGTTTTGTATGATTGCTTTCGATCCACAGACCGTTGAAGTAGAAGCGCATTTGATAAATGGAGTTTTCAGGACATAACTATAATTTATGACTAAATAATTGAGTGTAAGAAAATTAATATTGACTTAGTTAATGATTTATGAAACCATCGCATTTTCATTGGTATTCATTTTACTAAATCTTATGCTAAAATTATTATGCATGTCAGTATTTTGTAAGTCAGATTATTAAAAAATATAAATTAGTAAGAATTATAAATGTATATGTGGGACTGTAATACTGGTTGCTAAACGTGGAAAATAGTCTGGAGATTTTAACTCCACAAAAAACGAATAAGAATAAAAAGTAATTATTGAAATATGATTGATATGAGAAAGGTAATTACTTACCTCCTCCCATATTCCGGATGGCAAACTTTCAGCTCAACACACACAAAATCCATTAAATAATATAAGACTACTATTTAGAATACGGTATCTTTAATAGTTTATATCCTTCCACAACTAATAAAAAATTCCTTAAAATTACGAATAAAGTTCAATAAGGAATAACATAGATTTAATTAAGAATAACATAGGAAACTCGAATACAAATATTTTAGAATTAAGCTTCCGGTTCGTATGGAAGCGACGAATAGTTCTACTACGAAAAAGTTCAAAGTTTTTTCTGGACGCGACGCTTCCCACAGCTTGGCATTTTTATTCTGTTGCCACTGGAGATTCAACATAGTCTATAAAATTGCCTCAGTGTTGAAAACGTTACTAATCCCCTATATAATAATAGCCTAAGTTATCTCTCCGTCTGTCCTTGAATTTATGAAGCGGTTGGACCTGGAATGGATAGAGGCATCCATTGGTTTCTTGATGAGTTAGGGTTAGCAAAATTCAAAGCGAGTAAAATTTATGTTCTCCTAAATTATACATCGAATTCTAAAATAAATTGGTATAAATATGCTTCATATCACAACAAACAATACTGTCCTCTTCAAAACGTTCGAATTCCAACCTTCCCCCCTTTTCGAGCGTTTAATATCATTATTTCAAGCCTTATTTTCCCCGGTTAAGAGCAGGCGATTAAATTTATCCATTTATTACATTATAAGTAGATGGAAATAACCTTTTCTTTCTAGCATTATGACGTCATTCCTTTAACCATCTAATTGAATAATTTCTTATTTTAAATTATTTAAATATCGTCGGCATTATTTTCATACGTTTTATACCTGAACTTAGATATTACGTAAATAATTTTCTTTTATATTTGGATTAAATAATAGATTAGGTACATATGGGATAATTTTAAATTTGATTATCGATTATTTTTGGTTTCAATGAAAAATTCATCACCGGTATTAACAACAAATTCTTTTCATAAGTCTAGGAGTCTATTTCAAGGACTAATAAATATCTAGCTTTTAAGTTATATATCTTTAAAAATTAAGAAGTTTCTTCGTTTGTATGATTGTTTTTCATACATAACCACACGATTTGCAATCGATTCTCTAAACTTTGAACATCCTTCATATATGCCTCTAAATAATCATTGCCAATATTGTAACCTCTGCAGTCCCAAATATGAAAAGATATATTAAAGTTGGCAACTAACATGCGGTCAGTAAAGATAATCAAATTATTGAGATTGTACCAGATAATTCTCAGCCAAAATCAAACCATTTTATTACCTGCCTCATAGGGTACTTCAGAATTCTGGAAAATTCAAAATTTTACTGATCCCGTCATATGACGGGCTATATGCTAGTCTATATAAATAAAAGCGTACATGTTTTTTCGTAATCCAAAATGTAACTGATTGGCTTGAAATTTCGGCATAACGTTGTACTAGACTCTAGGTATATTTTAATTCACACCATTTATATGTAAAGTCGGTACTCGGTCGCTTCCGATGAAAAAGTTTCGATTTTCGGAAATCGTAAAGAAGCAATAAAAGTAAATTAGAGGACTAGACGAGAGTACGGGGTCAATGTACGCAAAGTATACCAGGGTTCCCGAATGGTTTCGGGACGCTCCATCCATCCTCTCGAACGTGGTAGAAGTCCGAGAACTATGTTTTCTACCCGTAAAATTTCTAAATATCAAAATTCTCTGTAAAGTTATATATCGTACAAATTGTCTTTAATATATCTATCTAAAAATACATGTTTTTTCTAAAAACTGGACAGTTGGATTCAAATTTTGGCATAACGTTGTACTAGAGTCCAGGTAGGTTTTTATCCACACCGTTTATATATAGAGTTTAAAATTTCTGTGTGTGTTTCTAGCAATTTCATTGACTGCTCATTGTTGGTCTCTGTGGTAAAGTTACTAGCACTGAGAAATGAAAGCAGTGGTTCGAATCCCATCAGTGATATTAAATTAAACAAATTAGAGACATGCACTTTACATTTCCTTTCCGCTTAAATACACCGTACTACAGCAACGCGTGACCAGGCACAG
>CM063501.1:121027293-121032293 GCA_032207245.1 Pardosa pseudoannulata | reverse complement strand
TCAATGACAGAACACACTCCCCAATCTTTCATTGTGGCAGTGTTAGAAACTATTTTTACTTATGAAATAATGTAGTAATCTTGTCGGAATGTAACAGATATATAGTATATTTTGAAGAGAAATGAATTCAATTCTTGCACACGCAAATAATAAATTTATGTATTTAAGAAGTAATGCTATTTTAATCCCAGAATTTAAATTTTAAAAAATACAGTACATTTATAAAAAATAACTTCAATATAGCGTTAGTAGTAATACCGGGTATATAGCGAATACAATAGAAGGGGGCGTGACTATGACGTCACATGGGAGAGATGGGCGGAGCCTAAGGGGGATGACGTCATACCTCGTGCACTTGTATGAGGGTGTGATGCAGGTGTGTTGAGTATTATCTTCCTGCTTTGAGAACTGAATGTTGTTACGGGATTGATGTTAAGGGTTTAGTGACAATTGTTGGCAACTGCGAGGTATGTTGGACTTTTGTGGAATACACGAGGATATATTAGAATTTATTAAAGTTTTATTTGTTTTCAGTTCATTTATTTATTATTTTATCTTACGAAACGTTTTTGAACTTAAAATTAATTTACAATTTTTCTAACATAGTTTTTATCTTAATTTTGGTGATTTATTTTGTTTTATAAAAACTGAAATTTTTAAAACTTAATTTTATTTTATACTTTATTTTTGGTTTTCCTAAAAACGCCACACGTGCGTATCCACAAACATTAAAAAAAAAAAAAATGTAAGTCCAACATCCCTCGCCGTTGCCAACAATTGGAACTAAACTTTTAACATCAACCCCATAACAACATTCAGTTCTCCCAGCAGAAGAAACCCTACCACTCAATACACCTGCATACCACCCTTATACATGTGCACACATTAAGCTCCGCCTATTCCCCCACGTGATTTCATGGCCAATCCCCTTCTATTGTATTCGTTATATTCCCGGTATTACTACTAACGTTCAAAAAGTAGGTTTAAAAAAATTAGGCAAATGTAATCCATGAATTAAGAAATTTATACTTACAAAATATAAACAAATTATGCTGAAAGTGGGTTAGTTTCTACTTATTCTAAACTTCTAGCTGTTAAATAAACCTACATAATTTTTACCAGACATTCAAGATTTGTGTCATCTGCTATATTTAATGAAACTATTCTTCTTAAAGAATAACAATAAAAATTTAGAAAATTGAATATAGAAAAAAATATGTGTGTTATAACGCTATATTTATGGATTTAAAAATTCTACTCCATAAACCTAATTTTTTTTGTGTGTATATTTATATTATTTATTCAATGAACTCAAACAAAGACATTTACTAAGTTTGCTAGAAAAGGAAATAATCACCTGAAAATTACTTCAAGATAGAGAAAATTACATTCAATTTTACAAAACAAACACCATTATAGGTATGAAAATGAACAAACAGGACCCATATTTATAAGATAAAAGCTCTTTGAATTCACCTATTATTTTATTCCGGGCATACTGGGTGGCGAAGAATCCCGTTAACCCTTTCGCGCCTACTGTCACATATACGTGCCAGCAAGAAATGCGCTTACTTCCCGGCCGTCACACTGGAGTGCCAGAGCATTTTCTCGTTTACCCCCGACTGTCACATATGTGTGCCAGTGTTATGGAACGTTTTAAAACTATAAGTTTTGACACAAGATGGCATTGTATGTCCATATGGATTTAGATACATGTAGATTGGACCTTGTACTCCATAGAAGAGTAGCATGATACACATACAAGTGGTTTTTGATTATATAAACATGAGGGAAAAGGAATGTTTCCGATTGACATGTTTTATGACGGCTCTTTAAATTCTACGTGGTGTTTGTTTATGTAAGCAGGGGAGTTTTATTTTTGCTACAGCGTTGTGTATTTTGGTTTGCAGTCCAGTTTTTAGTACAGAAATAGATCTGACAGACTTGATTTATTTTTCTCTTTTTATTGTTAGATTTTCGAAGTGTCGAAAGTGTTTAACTGAGCATGAAATGGCTGAAATGACGCGAAATATTTCAAATTTTCATTCTGAAACAGATTAGGATATTAGTAATAGTGACACTATAATATATTATAATTGTTCATAATGGATCTAGAGATTCTAATGTTGAGGAGGACATTTCTGACAAACATGATGACGATACTTCGTTTTTTCACATTCCGGAAAAATCCTCCAAAACGGCAAATGAGTTACTTCGAGTGCAAGGACTGTAAAGTAGGATTGTTTGTAGATAACTGTTTTTAAAATTTTTCATACAAAAAATTTTTAAATAACATAGTAGTCAGTTTTGAATGTTGAAAGTCATTAAATAAAATTAAGTAAAAAAAAAGTAAAGTGTAAAATATATATTTAAATAAGAAAATGCTTAAGAAAATAATGTATCTATAAACATATATAAATCCCATTCCGTTTAAATATTTTACGCAGCATTATCAAATAACGCGCTGCTACTTCGTTAATTTCATGAATTATGCTTAATAGCAAAAAAATCCTCCGGATCAGGATACACACTCGCGAAAGTGACTGCCGGCCTCAGAGAAAAGCGCGCGTTTGCGCTTCCCGTCGCGAAAGGGGGAAAAAACATCATTTCTCTAATCCGAAAGTAGTTTTTATTTAATCTCATCAAAATTAAGACAAACTCCAGAGAATATCTGAGCTGAACAGTGTCAGAATTCTCTGTGGATAGATCGAGCAACGTCAAACTTGATCGAGAGCGAACCAAGTACCAAATGGAGTATAAGTCTGGTGAAAAAATGCTGAGACAACAATTAATTTCTTAGAGAGAGTGACTTTTGACTACAGATATCTGCCAAAGTATTGCGTTCTGGAGGACTATTTTTGCTCAGAGTTACAAATTTTTCCTAGGATAGTTATTACTGTCTTAATAAAATACCATCAATATCACTTTTAGCTCTGAGAATCAGAGAAAGAATTTCGAGGAAATTCATTCTTTCTGAAGGAATGAAAAATTTCCTCATTCGAATTTGATGGCTGGAAAAATAAGGTTAATATAAAGAGGAGAAATCGAGATTTAGAATAATGAATGGGGAAATGGTATAATTTTAGATAAACTTTAGGGGCTTAAATATTGATACTGTTTCATATATATGTATGTGTTTTTGTATTCCAAAACAAATTTACAGATTGAATATCTCCACATCGTGAATAGAAATCTTAAATAGAACACAGCATCTTTAATAGAAATCAAATTTCTATTTTAATCTTCTAGATCTTTGTGGTTGGGAAACAATGACAAATTATCGGGTAATTAAAACTATCCTTAATTTATGTCAATATTCATTCCTGTCTCTCTACAAATACTTTACTCCATTTTATGTCATACACTTGTGATTTAACTCTTCGTAGCCGCAACGCAATCCCGTATAATTTCAATACCGATCGAAAATATTCAGCTAAATCCGCCCTGAACCCAGCTATTTTCTCTAAGGAATTCTAAAAGGTTCATTAAGTTTCCCCGCTCTCACGGACACACCTCAGTCTCGTTCTATTATAATTCTAAAACTTTTATTAGAATCTTTTGTCACCGTTAGAATGAGATCCAGAATAAAAATATACTAAATAGTCTGTTTAATTTAATTATCAAGTTGAAACGAATGTATTAAGAATAATTAATTTTGTGGTAGTTCTCAAATCGATAAATTCTGTAATACTAAGTTTTCAATTTCTAGGGATAAATTTTTAAAAAAAAGAAAGAAAAAAAAGAAAAAAAAGAAAGAAAAAAAAGAAAAAAGAAAAAAAAAGAAAAAAGAAAGAAAAAAAAAGAAAAAAAAAAGAAAAAGAAGAAAAAAATAAAAAAAAAAAAAAAAAGAAAAAAAAAAAAAGAAAAAAGAAAAAAAAAAGAAAAAAAAAAAAAAAGAAAGAGAGAAAAAAAAAGAAAAAAAAAGAAAAGAAAAAGTAAAAAAAAGATAAAAAAAAAAAAGAGAAAAAAAAAAAAAAAAAAAAAAAAAAAAAAAAAAAAAAAAAAAAAAAAAAAAAGAAAGAAAAAAAGAAAAAGAAAAAAAAAGCACATAAATACTGAAAAAAAATAAAAAATGGGAAGAGGCAGTCATTTTTTTAGAATGATAAAAAAGCTTTCGATATAATTGCTATCTAGAATATTCTCATAAAATTCATGTTCGAAGTTCCAAACGCTTGAAATAGGTTAACTAAGGATTTTTCAAAAGTTTATATTGAATAAGAGGAATATTTATTAAACTTTGAAATGATAATTATACCAGAGATGAAAAGTTCTAAGAATTTTTTATTTTGCTAGAGTTTATTAAAAATTGCAAAATGTCGTCACTTAAATCCTAATAATGTATGCATGGCTGCTTTCATATCTAGATTAAGTTTAATTAAGTAAAACAAAAGAAAAATGTTTGGAACTGTGGTATTTCATGCATCTGAGCAAATCTACCGGTAGATGAATTTGGATAAATTTTGAAAAAAATTATTTTAGAAAAAATTTACATATTTTTTATGATTTTTAAATATTTAATGTAATGTTTCATCTATTAATTTAGATATATGTTATTAGATTTCTTTTTGTATTTCCAACGATATTTTAATAATATTTAGCATGTTTAATATAGCAAAAATGACCACCGCAATGGATATTTCTATGATTTTGTGTGGGTTTTACGGTCTCCTCTTTCGGATCACGAAAGCTATTGAGACCAGGAACTACTGCTTAAAGCCAAATCCGACCGACTACCAACATGTACCACAAACTCCAGTACTGAAGGTAATAGTTTGAACATCTCCCAGAGTTAAAATTCCTGTGAGCTTACATTTTAAGAGAAAGTTTAAGTGGTAAATTAAAAAACATTGTTTAGGTGTGCTATTTGTACAAGTCGATATTTAAATATTAAACACCATGAAACTTAAAGAAAAAGAAATATATTGAACAAGCTGCTCCACAACTAGATTTTCGCCTGTATGATTTCGTCTGGATATGTGGTGCCGAACATCGAGATTGGG
>CM063501.1:120992293-121022293 GCA_032207245.1 Pardosa pseudoannulata | reverse complement strand
ACACGTAAATTTTATTTGTGGTCATGATGTCTTCCAATTTTTCAAAGGATACCTCTAGATTTGGGAGGAAAACTTGAAGCCTTCGTCTCCAAATTATAATGACCCAACATCTCTTGAAAATGGAAACCATCTTTCCTTGAGATATCATATGACTGAAAAATAAAATATATATAGTATATATATTATTTAAGATTAATTAATTTACATACAGTATAAAGATACAATGTATAACTATAAACCATTTTCTTTTGTTTGACGAAATTAGTAATTGTATTTTACTTACCTAATGCAATATCACCAGGAATTTAGAAATTGTTATATTATAGTAATCCTAATTAACCCTTTCCAGGTTCATTTTATTTCTAGAATATAGGTAAAAATTGTGAATTTTTTATGCTTATTTTCATGCATGCATAGCCTTTTGAAAATAATAGCATCATTCGCATGCAAAATTTCCTAAAAATTAATGTAAAAAAATCAATTTAAATAAACGAATAATTTACCTGTATAGTTTTCTTTTAGAAAGCATTAGACCTTGGAGTCAATTCACACTAACTATAAATATTAAACTTAGAGTAACTTGATTTTATCTTGAATTAAATTTTATTTATATCCTTTGAATTTACATAAATCATTATGAAATTATTAATCAAAATTTGATTGTGTATGATACAATCGGAAACACGGTAATGCACAGAGTCCAACATCGTAATCTGGACTGTAGAACCTTGTTTCTCTCATTACCTTCTTCAGTTTGTTGTATCCCTTTGAGCAACAAATAATATAGCAGCCAGAAAAGTAAACAAAAGCATTCGAAACCGTAAAAAACACATGTTCGGGAAAGACTGATTGCACAGTGTAAAATTTCACATTGCCTGAGCTACACTCGGGATGAGACAGGATGGTACATTTCGCCTGCCTGAGTTCAGCTCGGGAAAAACTGGGAAGGGGTTAGATTAGATTTTTAATATAATCCAAAATATTACATGCAGATTTCTTACACCAATATTGGACGCCCAAATATTCAAACCTCTTATACTATCTATTAATAATATTCGTCAAGGTTCTACATTGCCGTTATAGGCTGGTTTCACTGAATCCGGCATACATTTTTTATTTGATTAAAAGTGTTGTAAGACTTTGTACACAGGATGTTCTGAATGTATCACATCATTCAGAATTCTCTATCTCATCAGGTAGAAAATCTTTTGTTTGTTTTGACTTACTACAATGAATTATTTTGTAACACGAAGGGTAAATTTATATATAGCTTGTGCTTAATGATAATTTTAATTGCTCTAAAGAGACATCTTAGTACTCGGGTAAAACTCAGTCTTCTTTTATATTAAAATCTGATTGGGACTATGTGTATGTGCGTTTATTTCCTCACGAACCACTGGACGCAAAATGGTGCCAAAGATACCAAAAGATGTGGAAGAATCAAGGAAAGTTATTGCAGCCATTCGCGATATTCTAATTAGTTCGAAAGATGTTAATTAAAATCCCCACAGAATGCCAGTTTAGTTTTGATACCCAAGCAATTACCATTATTGAGTTGACGTCAAAAAATAAAAGTTTCATTCAATGTTGACATTATTATCACCTCATCTTTGGTATTCAAAGGAACAAAAAAATGTTTCCAAGCTATTACAATTCAAGTTTACATAAATATGTTTATGATTGCATATATGTATATAACAATAATTTAGCATCTTATTAACGCTAAACTCATCTTTTTCCTTAAAGCATTATTTTTTCTCTATTTTATTATCTTGGTGAGATTTATATCTTCCATAATTATAAACTCGTCATGTTCTATCAAATTTTTGCTTGCATTTCCCAGATGCCATTTCTTAAACAAAAACTAACATATGGTTATGAGTTTTGTTATTGTAAACTCGACATTTATTTAAAAATTTATACACTTTAAAAAATTGTCAAAAACTCAGGTACAAGGAACAAAGAATTTTTCAGTTTAGAAATGACAAGTATGATATGTAAACAAAATTGAAATATTACTACCAGGTGATATAGGGAAGAACATCTTATAAATTCATCATCAGTAAATTAAACTCAATTTGTGTTATTGAGTTTTATTCTTCTATAACAGATAAAAAGTTCACAGAGAAAACAAAAGAACTTTTTAAATTAAATTGTTAATTTTTACTTTTTTTACTGAGATATTTAAACTACGGACTAGTCTTACAGATTAGAGCTAATCAGATGATTAGTGCTAATCAGAGGTTAGCTACTATTAAGGGCCATTACATTAAGGGCCTGTCTCACCAAAGTCGCTTAACAGCTATCCGCGATTAACCCATGGTTCCAACCAATAGTTGGACTAGTTCTCATTTTCAACACAGATTAATCGCGGTTAGGTGTTAAACGACTTTGATGAGTCCGGCCCTTATACAGTAAATAATCACAGTTTAGCTCTAATCGATCTCGGTAAGATGGAGTATGGATATTGTATAAAATTTTAATGCATTTAGGCGTTCCCGGTATATAAAAAATAGCGAAGATATGAAAAATTAATCTAAAAGTAAATTCCATGCTTGATTTAACAAAAAAATATATTTTCTGTATAAAATATTTACTACATATCGATAAAAATGGCAAAAATTTGTAACTTTTATAATTAATCCATTAAGCATATGTAGCAGCCGAGCATGACTTTGTGTAATGCAACTGTAAAAATGCAAATTTTCATCCAATACGAAACACTGATTGAGTACTTTTAAGGAAGCTTGGACCTTGACATGCCATTTCAAGCTGTAGTATTATGTTTGTGATCATACATATTGCAGCTTCTCTTCCATGTGTTGCACTTGTGCAACTGTATGAAGTTCGTGCACGCTTGTGAAGCATAATAAATTTTATATTTTGTGGAGATTTACTTAAAACTTCTTAGTTTTGCAACCAAGTATTTTTAAGTTATTTCGTAATTCATGAAATCTCCAGTTTTGGTATTTAAACCGCATGTACTTAAATAACATGAAGGTGAGTGCAAACATATTTTAATTTTTAAATCGTAGACTAAAAAGTTAGTGCTTTTAAATCTAAGATTACTGAAATTGCTGTTGAAATTTATTTACTTAAAGTTACTTGCTATACGTTGCTCACAATGTCAAAACATATAATTATTAACATTAGGATTTTGATGTTGACTTATTTATTCTTTAAAATATAAATTATATCATTAAAATAACTTATAAAATTATAAGTCATTGAAAACATAAGTCTTCGGATGACTATATTACTATACTTTTGAATTTCTTTTTCAGTATTCCAATTAAGATTAACTTAATACGTTAGCAACAATTCAGCAATTACTAGCAACGTGATTAAATAATTGTTGAATGAATTTAATTGTTGCAATTCTTTCTTCCACAGATTACAATCTCTACGGCTGTTTTGGAAGAAGTTTAGAAGAGTGTTGCTATTTGAACTTAAGAACGTTTTTAAAAGGAAAAACTTAATTGGTTTTAATTTTTGTATTGAGACTATTAAGCTAACGAATAATGAGGCGTGATAATATTTTAATATGATAAAACTGTTAAAATTAAAATGAGCACTTTAAGTCTCTAGAAATTGTTAACGTAATAAAAAAACTAAGCAACTTAGGACTTATTTTAAGTAGAGTTATCAGGTTTGATAGTTATATATATGTTAAATAAAAGGTAATTAGAAACATTCTTTCTGGCAATAAATATGCATTAAAGCAAAACAAAATTTCTCTAATTTTCTCGTTTTCGGTTATTCGGAAACAGATTTTTTTGTTTTTATTTTCGTTTTATTTTTTTCCACGATAACAGTAAATTTTTATTTTTTCTATCCTATATATTCTTTTAACTTTCTCAATACCCGAAAACGAGTTACAAAATTCATAAATTTAGGTAAATGATTGTTTAAATTTCTGTCAAGCCTGGTCTTTTCCTACATCAATTTGAAAAAGTATAATTACGATATATAGTTTTGGATATACGTAAGGATGTTTAGAACTCAAACTGTTTAATGAAAATTTTTAAAGGTTCAATATTTCTAAGTACAATAATTTCACAAATTGCCGGTAATTTTTTTCAAATATAATTTCATCCTCAAAAAGCTAAAAATTAATAAAGAGAAAACTACTCTATTTTAGCGATTCAAAAATGCTTTTTGATATAACTTATATATTTGAAACATAAATATGTAAAGCAAGGTAACACGATATTAATGAACTTAATTGCTCTATACTGATTAAAGAATGTTTGTTATTCATTAAAATAATTATTTCTTAATGTTATTGAAGCCTAAAAAAACAAAATTTTTGACATGAACTCAAGCTAAACTCGGTGTCGCAAATTTTATCCCTGAATGTAAAAGGTTTATGCTTCATTATTCTATGCTTTCTTATTTGAACGTGTTAGCATTAAATTATTATACTCTATTAAGCTGCACAAGTTCATGGAACCTAGTTTCAGAATTCCAATATTTTCACCGGTACTCGGTACAAGGAATATGCAAGTCACTTTTATCATATCGAGGGGACGCATAATTCGTATGTTAAAAATATCACTTTGGAAAAGTCTTTAATTTGAGCTATTCTAAGTTTACAAACCCGTCTCAAAGAACAAAGAATTTTACCTTAAAAGTGGAATGAACAGTGACCATTTTTTATAACTCTGGTTATTTGAGAAAGTGTTCTTGAAATTGACTAACTTAACTCTAAAACTAGTTATATAGAGGGAATAATAGGCATGCTGTTAAATCGCCGAAATATTCTCAAGATTTTGAACCAAATCCGTAAAAAAGAATCATTAGACTGCTAATGCCTTTGATTGCTGCTCTGGAGGAAAATCGTCAACAAGAAATTTTAGACGCACCACACAAATCCATGACTCAACTTACAAATGGAATCTGTATACTGGAGTCCGAAGGATGCGGTAGATGTGCTATCGAAAGGGTAAGGATATTTTACGCTAATATTTAATATCTTGTTATCTTTAACTATTATGAATTAATGTACCTCAGATTAGTTTAAATATCACACATATTTTGCTGTATGCGGGAAACAGCGACAACTGTGGCGAAACTGCCGAACTTTTCGTGGGAAAGTATGTCTATTGTAGAAATGGCAAATTAATTATGCAATAAGCGACACGATTTCGGGCTTCACGGAAATGCAGTACTTCTTGCTTGAACTCGTGTTGGCTATTCCAAAATTGGTTCCTTTGTGTTGCCTGCACTGAGTTCGGCCGTCATAAACAAGGGGGTTATAGTCCAAATCCTTCTTTACATCTGCTTAAAATTTACACAAGATATATTTACGCTTCTGATTTCTCGAAACTAATTAATGACTAGTGTCTCATCTTAGATACAGCTTAAGGATAACTTAATTTTTTCCTTAGTCTTCCTCTTGAGAGTAGGTAGAGGGCAAATTTATCAAAACTAGATTCATATTTATAAATCTTCCATTTGCATTAACATTCGTGATTTTTCGAACAGTACACTTAAATTTACTTTCCAGCATGTACAAAGACTGAAATCATGAAATTGATTTATCTATTATAAAGGCAAATTTTTCTATACTTGCTTTACATGTAACAGTAAATCCTTAGTTTTTTGACAGTTTTCCTTTTTCATCAATGGCTTTCTATGACTAAAATAACTAATTCGAAATTTACTGTGCTTGGTGTTCAAAGATGTTTAAACTTTATATTTTGTAGACCATAACTTCAGTTTAAGTGATGCATAGATATTTAATTAGCAGAAATGACTGGCCTTGAAGGATTGAAGAATTGAACTTGACTATTTTGATGTTTCAGATCTCCTCTATTTTGGGGCAGTTCCTTTAAATTGTGTTGTCTCGTATGAAGTCTAGCTTTAAAGTGAAATGAGCCGTGTAGACCGAAGACAGAAAACTAAATCATCAACACATAAAAGCCTCTCGGGTGTTTGAACAAACTCGGTGAAGAAGGAAGGAACCTTGACTTCTAGTGTCATTATTGCTCTTGTGCAAACTATGAAAGTACTTTGGATGTCAAAAGAAATTCTATGGATGTTCAGGAACATTTCTACTACTCTCAGGGCTAGGACTCAAACATTCCCAAGTAACTTCCTAAGGCTAAGATACTGTCGGGTATGAAAGTTGTACGTAAAGGTATTAATTTTATACTAATGATTAAAGTGTAAATAGTGCTTTCATGTCCACTTAAACTCGTATTAAAGTTCTTGCTTGTGAATTCATTAATCTAATTTTAAAGAGGTCAAGTAGAATCTTGAAAGTGTTGCAAGCCCCGTTAAACAATTAATATTTTAAGTATCCAGACATTGAAATCTTGTGATTACTTTAGTTAATACTTTTTTATTCATTTTTACAATAAATTCAAACCCTTTTAATGTATGAACGTTTCCATACTACCAGATTTTACTTTACTTAAATTCAAAATAAAGTTTCCCGATTTTAAATGAGCATCACTTTAACGAATGAGAAGTTTTAGTTTAGTTTACTTTAATTTTACAATGATGACATTCTAAATTTTTGTATTTGGATGTACATCATCATAAGGATATACCAAACTGAGTAATTATGGATTGAAATAAGCCAGAAAGTTTTATATTTTATCTAATTTTGACTTTTACTTAAAACTGTATAAAAAATGCCAGGCATAGACCACTATTGTGGCAATACTATGGTAATATTGAAAAATTGAAATAATTTGTAATGTAAATGTATTTTGTAAATTTGTGTAAATTCCTATTTTAAAATCTTTCATAAGAGTATGTTTAAAAGTAATTTTCTGGGTTGTCATTCATAACATTGTAAACACAAGTTACCAAAAATCTGCGTAATAGACTGCAATTTTATTGCATTCCTTAATAGTCTGTTAATAAAATTAAATATAATTCTATAGTTTTTATTTATAAACTCTAATTACATTACTTGTTAAAAAAATTCATCAATTTAGTTGCTAGTACTAATTTTATATATAAATCTAACGATTTAATACTTGAATAGTGACTATATTTCTTCTCATTTTGGTCGATATTTTTGGTTTGACTCAACATGTGGGTGTACCCTGTCAAATGGGCTATAGCGCTCCTAGTTTGGCAACCCAAACTACTAGCTCCTCTCCTCGCCGTGTTTTAAGCTCATGCTGCCCTTTCATTACATATTAATTGCGCCTTTCATTCGCTTACATATTGGTTAAATTAAATTCATTGGTTTTCTGACTAACGGTGAATTTTCTGACAAATCGAGACTTTAAAATTATTTTTCTATCCTTTTAGGTTGGTTTCCTGGTATGTTCAAGATTGTTTTACCTTACTAATTTTGTTTTTGTTCCTTTTCTTCTGAGTGATCACTACTACTGGTAAGATTAACTGTTTTTTCCACACTTTGCTTGGCGCTGTGGAATAAAAGGCAGAATGGTGTATAAATGAGGGGCTTGCGGTTAATAAATACGAATGCCCCGAAAGTAAGAATAAGCATGTGGTGGAATGTAAGGTTGACCCGATGGATATCATGTTTTGGTGAAAATAGTTTGGAGATGTATATACACAGGGAACATCCACCTCCGAGCTCTATTAAAAATTTCTGCTGTTCTTTGGATACACTACTGCTGTATCGCAGGATTTCAAGGATCCTTACATAAATAGAATAAACTTTTGCTTCAAAAGATCTAATAACTACCTATTTACTAAAATTTATACACTTATAAATTTACAAATTGGGACCTACTGATGTTAAATTATAATTTTTGTAGGTTATATGGTTAACGTGAAGAACAGTATTTTGTTTATAAACACAGGAGAAATGCGTGTGAGTGTCCATATGTATTTTCCCTCGTATTATATTAAATACTTTGTTTAAAGAAGAAAATTAGCTGTAGCAAGAAATGCCTATCGAACAAAAGATATCTTATTCAGACTTGTATAAGACTTATTTTCCACATACAGTCTTGAAGGTGAATGTAGTTTATGGTAAACTATGATATTTGAAAGTTTATCCATTACGTTTCCAACAATTTTAAGAACAGGAACATATCAGTAGTAGTAATATTTTCTATTGTAATTTAGTGTTTAAAACTTCAAAGAAATTTTTAATCTTAAGTATAGCTGTTTATGGATTACTACATGTGCAAATCTAACGAATGATAAAATTATTGCTTAAGAAATTTATTTTTCATATTGCAATCAAAAGCATTGGTCTTTTTTTCTATTGTATTAACCAGTCATGTTAAAATTGCTGTTAAAAAGTATGAAGAACTTGCAATTATTAGAAAATGATCACTTAGTATTGACTAGTACTTGTATGGATTTAACCGATTCGTTTCTTTCTTTCACAGGAGTAAATGGAATGCTATTTTGGGAGAACAAAATGTCTGACTATAAAGAATGGTGTTAGCTTTAGAATAAGCTGTTTACATTTTGAAAGCGAAGTCACTGGCTCAATTTTCTAGAGTTATTAAGCTAAAGACGTCAAACGATGTCCGAAACTTTTGAGTGTTCTTCAGTACCTGAATTCGTGGCTTCGTATCCCACTGTGGCATGAATGTTAGTAGCTGTCCAAAGTACAAATCCTCTTGAGCAATGGCTCTCGGTCTAAAGTACAAACTGTAAACTGCTCAATCAAATAACAGTAATTAGACACTTGATTCTGGTAAAGTATTGTCAGGTTTGACAGATAAGATTGTTAGGTAATTTACGAACTATTATGTCTGGCACATTATACTCGGAATAGTTATTCAAAATGATACTAAAATGTTTACAATTAAAACCTTTTCTCGTTTTCGGGTTGGGATTTTAATTTTTATTTTGTTTTCTTAGATTGGGACTAACAATAAATTTTCTTTACTGTCCTGTGTTTCCTTCTTAACTTTCTGAATACCCGAAAACGAGAAGCAACGCGCATAAATTTAGGTGAATGATTTATTTAAATTTCTGTCAAACCTGGTATATTCATGACTTGATAAAAGTAGAAATGATTTATGTAGCACTAGATTATCCAACAATGTTTAGAAGTCCTACTTCCGAACGTTTAGATTTTAATATCCTAAATTGCAAAGCTTTTAAGAATGTTATATTTGTAGGAATTGAAAGTTACTTAACAGATATGTATCATTAGAGAATCAATAACGATTTTATTTTACGTTTCGTACTCCAAAATTAAGTAACTTACTATTTTAAAAGGTGAACAGTACATTTTTCATTTAAAACGGTCCAAATATTTCTGGAATATAACGTAAAAGATGCTAAAGAACAGTTAACATTATCATGGTTTAGCTAAGTTATTTAGGTTGTATTTTGCCATTTCAGCGTTTTTCATGCTTTAACTTCATACCATTATATACCCAAAGAATTAGGCGCTGGTTTTAGTGCCACAGTTTGCAGCTTTAAATCTCGCTAAAGGCATGAATGTTCGTAGCCGTTCAGAAATGGCTTTAATACATATTTTATGTCCTACACGTAGGGCAGCTGAAAATTTTACTGAAACTTTAACAAGTATACAAATTTTACTTTTTGTTTCAAAGCTAATATAAAGTATATTAAGAAATATTTACAATGTTTTAGTTGAATTTTTGAACATCATATATTTTTCAATCTCGGTAATTTTTACTATTTTATACTACGTTACTTGTTTTGTTAAAATAACTAATAAATGCTTTTAAGGATTAATAAGAGTAGGCCTCAAATGTTATAGAAAATTTGTCTTACTATGCTATAATAATAGTGGAACTGAGTCTTAATTGCATAAAATATGGGTTAAGCAGTAGGTCCCGGTGTCGTTAACCCTAATGTATCACAATGGTAGAGCACTCGAAATCTTCATGAAACTGCTATCCTGACATTATTGATACGATTTCGGAAATTTGTTTAAAGATTTATCTTCGTCGATACTTTATTTAAAACTAAAAACATGTTTGTCACAAACGTGTCATTACAAATTAGAATATTGAGCCAGACAAAATTTCGTATATAAGTGTCATCGTGCAAGATTTTACATTCGTTGCATACTAAATGTACAAAGTCAATTGCAATAGTAAAACAATTAAAACTTTAAATGAAGGCTTTTCATAATACTCTATTTTGGGAAGCTTCTTAAAATTTGTTTCTGTTTAAACGTGTAAATACATAAAGCTACAGAAAATTAAATTGGAATATTAAGGCACCATAATAGGCCTCAGGTTTATGAACAAATTCCGTAAATAGAAGATAATATATTTCTGAAGCCACTCTTGGTGCTCTGGAAGTCTCTCAAATGGACACAAGTTTTGACATCTGGAGATGGTTAACAAACAGGACTGCAGTACTGCAAACAAGGACTTCTAACAACTCTAAAGGGGCTGAAGTGAAGTATGAAGAACACTGGAGATTCCGTATTCAGGGGTAAGATTATTTTATGTTAAGGTTTAAATTTCAAATGTTGCTTGAAATGTCTTGAATCTGCACAGATCTCACTTTCACGAATTCAGAACATTTATTTTAAACAAAACAAACGTTAGATGTTCGGGATCTCCGAGATAGATTTTACTCACAGCTATAGAGTGAAGTAGATTATTTTTTGTATCTTGCTAATACAGATTTATTAAACTAATTTGTTTTCATTGATTTTTACTTTGGCAATCTGGGCAACTTTTAAATTGAAATTAATTATAGGTAACCACTAATTTTAAGTTGCCTTTTAGTTCATTGGATCTAATAAAAATTTAAAGTCTTAAAATACTTATGCCTTTTTAGAGGGTTGAGAGGAAATCTATAGTTTATCGAAAATTAACGTTTTACTCTGATATATGTATACTTAAATTCTTGTACTTTGAGAATGATTTCATTTCGTTTTGTAGTACACCACCACTAGACAAAGTGTGAAGAATTGCATGTACATGATTGGCAGTTAGTACCCACTGGTACTCAATATTTCTAAACTATTTTATAGGTGTGGATCACAAGTAACGCAAATATGGTCAAACCAATCGGTGGTTAAACATTAATAGATAACGAAGATGTATTTCTTGTCAAGAATTCTATCAAATATCAAACCATAAATACATGGAAGTGTAACAACACAGAGCTGCGAAAGCGGTCCGAACTAGAAAGCATACATTATCAATGTAGCTATACTGGGAATGAATCAGTTCAGATAAAAGGTAAGCTACAGCATTTTATAACATCTTAAAGTATTCTTTAATATTGTCAAGTTTGCAACTTTGCAGTTAAAAGCTTATGTTAATGTTTATGATCTTATTTTGAATGTTATGTTTGTTAAAAATTGCATCTTTAAAATTTTAATTTGAGGCAAAGATTGAAAGTTAAGTCTTATCTATAATACTTGGCTAGAAATAAATGCCGAAATTTCTAGTCTATTTTTTATATTTTAAAATAGAGACATTTGCAAGTATTTAAGTTTTTAGGCTTTTAATTTATTAAACATTTTCAGAATGCTAGCAAGTTTTGGATCTTGTGTTCGCTGACGGAGTTAAGTATTCCAGACCGAAAGTACGCCATGCAAGTCTTGCTAGTAAACGTCATTGCAGTCTGATGGTCATATAAAAACTATGACTATGTTCAGCGAAGATTTTGTCATAGAAGTTGTCGAAATTTTAAGAAAGGTATCGAATATTACCCTATTTTTTGTGTTTTAAAGACTGCCATATTCCGTGATATCTGATAACTCTTGGAAATATTCAAATCGTGGTGTAGATATAACTTATATACTTGCCCCTCTGATATAGTTTTGGGGGAAGTTGGTTTTTACTATGTTATTTTGTGTGCTGTGTTTAACAAATATTAATGGAATTGGTTCCTACACATATTGAATTATAAATATCTCCTCTGAAACAATTAAGCCTTAATAATTTGCACGATGTTATAAAGGTAATACGGGGTGATCTTAGAAAGTAAGAATAGATACATGGCCATGTTTAAAGTAGATTAATGTAGTTTTACTTTGTATTTTACATATTTAGTATATTAGTTATAGGTTATATATATATTGCATTAGTGTCCTTCGTAGTATATTGTGTTGATTCTTAGTATAGTATGTAGTTTAGTATTTATGGTAGGGCTTTCATTTTTCGAATTTTTATAGATATGTTGACAAATGTTTGATAAATATAACAATGCTAGCTTGTTGGGGAATAAATACTATATTATATTCTACTCTTAAATTTGAATTGAAGTGCATATCCATATATAATTGAAGCCAGATGAATGATGAAATGCATCCATATTAAATATGGTTAAAGTAGTGTGTAGAAAACAAATATTGAATTTTTGTGTACCTCTATTTAATACTCTACACAGCCTAATGATCTTTGGAGTCTGCCAAAGTTGAGCAGTGTTACAATTCTAACAGTGAACGTATTAATTTGATGTAAATTGTTTACTTTACTTTTAAACTTATTCTGTGTATATATATGGATTTGTTATCAAAATACTTAAACCAGAAACACTGTATATTACTGAGAGTTGGATAATTTGATATGGTTTTGAAAATAATCAGTGTATTTGTTTAAACTCTAAATAAATGTAGACAAAATTGTGTATAGAATTGTATTTACAAGTGACGAAATAAAATACATATTTTTAAACCTTGATGTCTTCATTTGCTTAGCATAATCTTACTTACTAGAGTTGACACTCTTATGACTGCTTGTGTATGAATTAACCCTTTCGTGGGCTGTAGGAAGGTTACTTCCCACCTTTGCTATCTTATGAAATACACCTGTGGGAAGCGCAAAACCCAATTTAATATATTAGTCTTGTAATTGAAACGACGGGAAGACTGATTCCCACTTAGATTTTGCTCTGTCATCGATTGTTTGATAGATTGGTTAAAATTATCAGCTTTGTTTAGAAATTTTGGAAACGGGGAGTGAGAAATGGCCCACGAAAGGATTAACAGATATGACCGTAAAGTAACCATTGTTCTTGTATTGAATCCTGCAGCTATTCGGGATTTACTGTAATTCATTTAGGAGCAGCTAATCAATGTTACTATTTTGTTCTTGCAGTAATTTTTTTTAAACTTGGGTAGAATTCTACAATTGCCTCGCAACATTTTTAAGTATCTTCAGATATTACAACTTGTGATAGGTTAAGGATGAATGTATGAGACTTCTCATCTGAGGGAATAGAATGCCATCAATTGACTCCCAAATCCTTGTGTCGACAGAATAAACCGATATAGTGTGGGAATTGGACTCCCACTATTCATCCTTTTTGAAAAAGTAACTAGGATTATGTCTAAAGGTGTCCTTAAATAAACATTTATTTGACTATCTCTAAATCAGTTCTGAATGAATTTTTGAACTTAGCTATTTTTGCTTGAACGTCCCTTATTATAGTTTCTGTATTAAGTTAACCTAACCTCTAAACGACAGATTTGACAAAATATGAAGTGCATTTTCCTTTACTTTAAATCTTCATTGCATGCTTTGTATAAAATCCGTTTTTACATTAGAGTAACTTTATATCATTACTGCTCATTTGTTTTGCTCTAAATCCTTATTTTAGTTGATTTTTTTTTTGTCTTATCTTTAAAATATTCAGGTGAGTTAATTTTCAAACTTCTGTATATTTAAAGCTTCAGTCATGAATGTTTTAGTGGTAGTCTATGTTAAACGTTGTTACTATTATTACATCTGCAAGGCAAGTTTTAAAACTTTAAGTTGAATATAATAAGAGCAATTAATACTAGAGTTTTGACTTATGAAGAATATTTACCGTAGATTAAATTACTCTTAAGATATAAGCAACTGATTAGTTTAATGTTTACTAAAAAATAACAAAATTCAGGGTAAAAGTTTTCAGATTTAAAATTGCACGACTCGTGTGTAAACAAAAAATTTTCAGCCCATTAGTTTTCTTTCAAGTTGACTTACGGTTCGGCCTTTAATCAGATGAAAATGTGCCGCTATAATTACGCGCAATCAATGTATTCATAAAGTAAGGGAATTGTAAACTCAATTTATTGCTGCTTCAAGGCATACAGGTTGAAACTTGATGCTTTAAAATATAGGTTAAAAATAGTTGGTATAATTTTTGAACATTCCAAATTTTGATCAGTTAGTGTATACTACAAAAGAAATTGAGCATTTTAGAAAATTAAATGTCTATAAAATGTATGCAAAAAAGGATTAAAAGCCGCTATGTAATGCAATAGAACTAATTTGTAAAGGTATTGACAAGGATTAAAGTTTTAGATAACATTATTCCTAAGGGTTGAAATATTTTAAGTTGATGTATGAAGCTGTCCACATTAAAAATCACTTGAAAGTGAGAAATTCAAGAGTTCGAGGTTTAAGTTTCTATGATATTTTGCGATGTTGAGAGAAACGGTTAATAAATGCTAAAATGGCTCTTTATTTTTATGTACTACTGATATGAACCACATAACAATACAATCTACAGAAGAGAAGCTCGATGTTCGCTAAAATATAAAAAATATTTTTCTCAAAGATATTGGATGGGTAATTTCCAAAAACGGCTATAAGATATTTCTAGTAACATGTTTTATGATAAGTGGTTTATATCCAACATTTACGGACTAGACTAGGTGTTATAAGATTTCTGTTTTAATTTATATTAACGACTAGGGCAGCTAAATGGCTGTCTAGTACCTTCAGTTATTTTGTTTAATTGATAATTTTGATTTCTTTTTTGAAAGTAACGACATCTGACATAAAATAGACTTCCGTCCCACATGTATATGTGTCTAACAAGATTCGAACAGAAAGTGGTAAAAATTAGAGGCAACTAATTCGCTTTTCATATGATACTCTTAAAGTAATTACCTCTAATTCAGATGTCTTATAACAAAGCTGATCAACAACAGAATTATGGGATCTACATTATTTCATCTATATAGGGAAATGACTTGGAAAAAGCTATATTATACCTAAGTAAGCTAAGCTTCTCGCATTAGCTTTATTACCCAAATGAGTGAAAAAAGATTTTCATTATTTTAGAACAAAATGTTATCTTTTTGAGTATCAAATTTCATGGAAAATTTTATTTATTCAGGACAGTATATGAAAAATATTTTAGTACCTTAATAGTGTTAGAGATTTATTATTTTACAATAGAATAAGTTGAAAGGAATGCATTTATTGCTTAAAACACTGTTGCTAATTGTTACTAATCAATTTAAAGTTAGCAAATTTAAATTATCGTAAAGTATAATTACAATCTCAATATAATTCTCTATCGTAGATTTAGCAAGGTGTCATATTATAAAATTTTGTAAAGAGTCCCAGTTTCGTATAAGCCTATATATGAAGTCTTTTATTAGAAAAGTGCATAAATGTTTTTGTTGAGAGATTTTAATATTGTTCATGGAAATATATAACCAAATGGGAAGGAGTTTAATTTTCGGTACCGAGGTTCAGGAGTTTAAATCCAAAAGGTGGCATGTATGTATGTGTTCCGATTAGCTTTCACCAGTACGTAAATTGTCATTAGTCGTCTTATAGATAAATAAACAACGCACCAAACAAAAGCAAATCATAAATGTTCAATTAAAATATGAGTGGAAATATCGAAGCTTCGTGTGTTATATAACATCTAGAGAAGAGTGATTCAGGTTGTGACTTTGTTAATATGTATAATAAATTTGATTTGATTGACGGTATAACCACTATGAGAGTGCAGCTGTGTTTTACATAAGGTTTGCGAAACTGATTTGCTCGAAGCATTCGCACGTTGTGGGTTACATGCTCAGGTATTTTTTTTCGCGACTCCAGGAGGCGTGTGGTGTGGACTGTGGAAAAGATTGTTCTTAAACTTCACCAAGTTTCGAGAATTGGTATTGGTCGTCAGGAAGCGATTCAGGACCATGCCTGGAGTTCCAGTCAATCTGGGCAGAGCCGGGAAAGGACGCATTGTGCACAGGACAATGGAACAACGGACGCATCAGCACGGGATGATGGATAAAGTATAGGATTGCTGGAGTATTTTAGAAGGAAGGAAAAGAATGCTCTTAGACTTTGGCAATTTTTGTTTCAGGTGTAGTACGTGGAGTGCTTTCACTTTTTATTTTTTTATATATTTCCTTATCTTTTGTTCTACATTTGAATATTGTAATATAGATCAGTGGCATTTTAATATTATTAATATTAACCCATATTGTACCACACCAACTAAATAATTCTGTAAGTTATTAAAACTTAATCCATATCATTAATATGGTGTAACTAAGAATATAAAACCAAAATTTTGAAAAAAATATTTTTAATTTTTTAAGTAATTAGCTGTCCTATAGTTAGGACAACGGTCCATTACACTACTAAAACTTAACAAATATCACTTACATTGCATTAGGTTGATTCATAGATGAAATTTGGGGAAACAGTCGAAACAAAGTCCGACATTACATTTTAAGCATACTGTTCTAGGTTTTCTCTTGCAGTTATTGAACTGGAAATAAGAGAGTAAGTTTATCTTGTAAAAATTCTCCAGTTTTCTGAATAGAATAGACATCTATTTACCCCTTATTGTATCCAGGTGTTTGAACTGGTTTTAATTGAAAGATAAGAAAAGAATGTGCGCTATCAATGCAATATCGAATTCATAGAAAAATAACCAGGATTGGACCATCGTCTTAATTTTAGGGCCCTTTATTATACTTACAAAATACACGTGTAAAATATATTTTTCCACAAAAGCTTTCAGCTACCTTATTAGCTCTGTTTTTAAACTAAAAGTAACCTCCACAATGTTTAAATAATAATAATAAATATACATTAAAGATTAAAAAATGACAACTTTTAAAAGGTTGCTGAAAATAAAATTTACAATACAATATAATTCGATTTCTCATTTTTTTATTACTATGCTAAACTGTGTCTATTTTAAAGGTGTTAAAATAAAATCCACTCAGAATATATTTATAACTTTATTATTAAATGGAATTTTATTTGCTGTCCTGTTTATAGGACAGCGGTCCACCATGGGTTAAAGACTATATAAAGCAAATCTGCATTATTAATGGATTTGAAGTAACAGCAATGTGGTACACCACAGCAACCACCATTGAAACCTATTTCGGGGGCACTATAGAATACAAATTAAAAACAAGCATTCAGTTCATTTTGATTTCAATATATATATTGTTCATATGCAGTACTTAATTTATATGAGAACACAAAATTTTTTAGTGCTTTTTAAACTTATAAATGTTTGACAAAAAATAATTAAAATATAAACTTATAAAATTTTTATTTTAATTATATTTTCTTAGCATTTATTACACATTTTATATCAAAATATAGTGCGTTATGAAAATCAGTTTTTTTTTTAATTTTTTAAGCACAACATTTATTGAAAAATAATTGCTTCAAAGTTTATTACCGAAATTATGTATCAGGAATCCATTAAAATGAGAATAAACAAAATTTAATTATTCGCTTAAATGATCTGTAGAATTAATCTTTACACTACATATTACTCTGATTCGTCCATGTGGTATTTCAAGTATGTTTTAATGCTGTGATCTAAATGTTATACTTCGACTTTTTAGTTTCAAATTGATGAAATGCAATTAAATGCAATTTGAATTCTAAAAGAAAGTTCCAATTTTGTGGTTCAATAATTCATTTTTTTCCTATTGAAATTAAAATAACTGTTCATACAAATTATAATAAATGCATTAAAACAAAATCTGAGATTACTTTAAAAGTTGTAACATCAAAAAGGGAATGTTTAAAATTATTTAACTGTGTTCCAGTATGCTTGTTAAAAAGTAATTAACCACAACGCGAGTATTACACTAGTATAGCTGAAGCAAATACACTTATTGCGAAAACAATATTAGTATTTTTGGAACGGCACGCAAGTGTTAGTATATGTACAGACACTGAGTTAAAAAATTTGTACAACACTGTATTTATTAGATAGACCTTATTTCCAAATCCAATAGCGATATACTTACATTTTGGGGTTGTTTTGTTATTTAAATAATTAACTGTAACAGTTTGAAAATAACTTATGCCTGATTTCTTATAATCCAAATGTTATGAATCGCTCCTGTTCCTTGATTTAAAATAATTTTTTGCAGACTTAATAAAAACGAAATTTGACAAAAAGTAGGATAGATGCTTAGCTAACCTAATCTAGTTTCGAATCTCTACAGAAATCTATTCCAGCAGCGGTCTAATAATATCCGGATGGGTAAGAAACTGTAGGTACGATAATTCATTGGTTTGAATCCCACTATTGTATATATGTTTTAGCCTTCCAGAATCGTTTACCAAATTGGTAGACCATAGTTCTTTAAACCAAACAAAACCACGCCAGAAGGTGGATTTCCAAAGTTCCAGATAATGTCATTGAAGGAATTGGAATTATGATGTAATCATCGGAATTTTTCAATTTGACTTTTAGATCAACTGTATATTTTTTTAAGATTCATAATTGTACTGGTTTCTGTCATCAAAACCCTTACCCGCTCATTATTGCTAACATAATAGACAGAGAAACGTAATATGTACCATAAAGTAAAATGATATATTAACAATGCTTTATTTTGGGGAAATATAACGGATAATGGATTGGTAGTAAAGTTAAAGTTCAGATAATCTGGTATTGCGTTTTCTGTGCAATTGGGGTTTCTATGGGGAACTAGGAGTCGAGCAAAACATAAAGTTTTATACCTGAAAAAGAAACCGATAAAAAAGACAAAAATATATAATTTGAGTGGGTGATGTATAGTAGTAATACCCGTTATGTCCTTAACCCGATATTTAATATATAAATTGAATTTGGCTTTTCTCCAACTTAAGTTTAAATCTTAAAGTAAAACACACAATATGCATTAAAAATAAAGGAGAGGAGAAGTTACTGATTTAATGGATTTTATTGATATTAATATAAAATTAAAAAAAATTAATAGGAGCCAATTGAGTTTTTTTTTAAGATAAAAATTAATAAAAAAAGGAGAAAACAAGAATGGACAAAAAAATAAGACAATTATGGAGGATGGAACTCAAAGCTCTTCTTCTCGTTTCGGGATCCAGGTCTCTCTCTCTCGTCCATCCTGTCTGTTCGGATGAGAACCGCCAGTCTCGAAAGCTCATCAAAATTTCTTTTGCCTGGTGACACGGTGGAAAGCCACCAAACGCAGGACTAAAACATGCCAGTGTGTGGAGTGGGGATATGTCATATCATGAAAAGGGCGAATTTATAAAACTATTGCAATGCAGCGCTCGCCAAGGGGAAAGCCAAGTGACGCTCCTGGTATATGTAATGTCATTTGATTGAATATCCAGAGCGGCTTATGCGATAAAAAAATGTTTTTCTACTCAACAACGTGATAATTGGGAGCATGCCAGGAAAGTTACAAACAGGGAATTTTAAGGGAAGCGTATAGAATTAATGGAAACTAAATGGAACAGAATTAAAATTAAGTAAATGGAACGTTATGACAGATAACAAGACATTTTGAAATTGATCTTCAAAATGATGACTGTGACCTATTTGACCGATATATACAGCTGGATGTTAACTGTAAAGTTAGCTCGAAACAAAGGTTGCATGCTATGGTTTTCATCCTACATTTTCTCTTATACCAATTATGTTCTAGGACATACAACAACAAAATAAACTCTGAACTATAATAAGAGTCACCATAGTGCCATTCGATGTCGAGTTCTAGACCTATGCCTCGAAGTACATTGGGCCGACTTGTTAACAGCGAGGAAAACAGCTGATGCTTTGCTTTTATTCTCTGGGAGGTGGAACCTCTGTAGCAATGAAGTGGAGCCATAAAGTCTAGAGTTGTGACACTATAACATAGTAGCGATCAAGTCTCTGATGGCAGACCGATAAAAATTAATATCGAGTTATATAGATGACGCTCTTAACCTCCCCACCCTATGAGGGGCCCAGAAAATGAGTGAGATCCTAATGTACCAACGTCACTTCGGCGAGCTTTAAAAACGGGAGCGAGCCAGCTTTGCGGGTTTTTTTTTCTCTGGTTTTACTTTTTTTAAAAAAACGGGCGCCTGTGGCAAAACGACGTGTCCACCTTTCTAGAGAGGAAAGCCTTGGTGAGTGGAGGGGCGACTTTATTTTCTTTTCACTGACTTGGGTTGTGAGCCAGGTCCTGATTATGGACTATTCGAGTCTATGAAGAGAAGGTTTCTCTTTTTGCAGCCAAGGTGTCTGAACAGCAATCAACTTCATCTCGTCCAGAAGCAGCGAAAGCAGTCTACACCTGTTATCGACATCAGAGGATCTAATTCCGGTTGACCTTTGTATATAACCTATGTACATATCCATTTATCGATGATCCTTAAATAAAAGAAATTTTAGTGTACTGGTTGTCTGAGTGGTCTCCCAGATCACCTGTGCATTTCGGTCTAGGTCATAAGTATGTTACAATATTCGCATAGATATCCACATTTTGTTGTAGTGCTGTTGCCTGTTCGGGTGTTACTAGATATTCACTAAATATTTGTAACGTTTTCGACATTGAATTATTTTTAGGACCATTGAATACTGAAGCATAAACATCCTGAGATCAAGTATAAAAATAAAATGTTTTTACAAATAGTAACTGGAAACACATGCATCTGATATACCAATCCAAAGGAAAATAAGTAACTTCAACGGTCCTAGCATGTTCAAAGTGGTTTGTGCCAAAAATAATTATATGTGTAGCAAAACTATTATTGTTATAGAAATATTTATAAAATCTTACAGCAAAGCACAAATGTATGCATATTTTATTAATATACTATTTAATTTCCAAAAGTTATACTAAAATAATATATGAGAATATATCTAAATTCTAATAGTCATTTTTATTAATAACACTGCAGTACATTGTACCAAATATGATTTTCCGGTCTGTAAGATCTTATGCACTAATTTTACATTCTAAAATCTACCAGTAAATGTTTAATTTTAGAGTCTGTAGATTTTCTATCTATTAGCATGTGTTATAAAATACTGAAGTACTCTGTTTTATCACAATTTTTAAATAACACCTCGCAGTAAATGTAGTAAAAATGCTGCACTTATTATGTAACTACTGGGTAATTTATCAGTGGTTTTTGTGTAAAACTGCACTGCAGAAAAGATGTGAAGTGATAGCTATAATATAGTACTTTCTGTCTTGCTTGAGTTTTAAACTTTTATATTTACATTTTTTTCCAATATATCTGACCTTAAAAGTTGTTAAACTACATAATTTAATGAGATTTATACTTGTAACATATTTTAGTACGTTCTTAGTCGAACTTGGATAAGTATTTCACTTGATTTGGTTTACTTTCTTTGGTTTGGTTTGCTGTAAATTAGATGCAATCACAAAAGTTTTGTCAACACCTCAATTTAAAGTTTTTTTTCTAATTTTTTTAAAATTTTGTGATGAACTTATATTTCCGCCCCGAATAACCCAAATGTATCCATTTTAATTATATGCGTCACTAAATACCTTTCATTCGTTATCACAGCTAAATTTATTTTATAATCAGCTTCGGAATTACCAATAAATAAAGTTTTCTTTACTTTGATAAAAGAATTCATTTTCTTTTTAAATTATTTTTGAGTAATTAATTAGATTTTTATTTCTAAATTAACAATTTTATTATTAGGGAAGACTATTAAATTATTTTGCAGTATTTGATCAAAAATTTTACTGTCACCATTAAGATTTATCATATGTATGCAAATATGGAATATAGCATCTGTTTTGTTTAACCCTTAATTTAGCTAAGTCTGGCCGCTACATCGGACTTGTATATTTATAAATACTATATAACATAATTTTCAGTGTTCGCCACAGTGGACATTAGTTATCTCAAAAATGGAAAAGGATATTTTTTGTTTATTTTACAGAGACCCTCATGTCTATACAGACATGGGAAAATAACAGATATTAAAAAATATTTGAAAAAACATTGTCAAATTAAGGGTTAAAAATTTCTTTTTATTTCAAAAATAATCTATATTTAACATTTTAATAATAATGAAAAAAATTAAAGAGATTTTTATTCCATTTTTCGGCACTTTTTTCTCAAATATATTCCACAGGCAAGGGGTTAAGTAAAATAAATTGTAACATATGCTTGTGTTATACGAAAACGTAGCAAGAAATGTAACTATTAAAAAATTAATACGATTCACAATAAAATTTTATAAATTTATACGAGATTTTTAAAAATCATATTGTATTATTTTACCTCAGGAATGCTGTATTACTTTAGCAAAAAAACGCTTTGTCCTAGCAAAGAAATTCTTTTCACACTGGATCAATCTTACCTTGGAAATAATTCAATTTTCAGAAAAGCTCCCGGTAAAAGTCGGTTCCCGGTGGTTTTAAGAACTCTACAACCTGTTGCACCTATTTATTAGATCCGATGTGATTCTATAGTTGACGACTTCCCCCCCTAAAAAGAATAATTAAAGATTTTTTTGTTCCGTATAATTTGATCTTTCACATCCCAGGAAGTTAAATGTATTTTTCAGTGTCTCTTATTGTGATGAGCCTTGTGTTGTCGTTTAGGAAAAACTCAACTGTAGTTTCCCTTTTTAGAGTAAAACAGCGAAATATAGTTTCTTTTGTACAGTTCAATTTTGTATTCTGTTTAGTGCTCCTTTTATGATTAGAGCAGTAAAAAAATACAATAAACTGTAACATTTTCTGCACAATCAGCATATTTCTTCTGTTTGTTTAGAGCGCTACTGAGCTTGGGCAATATATTTGGGATATAAAGTATAGAACCCAATAATATCAAGGAGAGACTAGACTTGATCTCGATTAAAAAGATTAAATAAAAAAATCTTTTATTTAGCTTTTACTTTTATGCAAACTGCAATTACTTTGAACTCTAATAAATATTGAATTTACACATGCTACTGATTTCTCAATAGAATACTACTCATTGTTGAATTAATATATTAATATTGAATTATTCATATTGAAAATTATTAATATTGAATTATTCATATTAAAAATTATTAATATTGAATTATTCATATTGAAAATTATTAATATTGAATTATTCATATTAAAAATTATTAATATTGAATTATTCATATTGAAAATTATTAATATTGAATTATTCATATTGAAAATTATTAATATTGAATTATATTATAAATATTGAATCTATAATTTTTAATATTGAATTATTTATTTTGATTGAAATCATTAATTTTGAATAATTTGTTACTTAATTCTTATACTAACTGTGAATATTATTATAAAATTTGATGATTGAATATCCAATAATTTACAACGAGATCGGATCTCCTTGTACTCAAATAGCATACAAGGAAGATACATTACGCATATATATTTTAAAAGAAAAAGATTTTGCTATTGAGATAATCCCTTAATCCTTCAAAACGTTTAAAAATACACAATATTCCCAATGATGACCGGTCACTTTGGATTTTAAATATTTTTTTTATTACCTAGAAAAATACTCGAGGAATTATGCTAAAACATCAGACGTGTAAATAGGAAGGTAGATGTCATTTGTTTCAGCTAATAACATTCTTTGATATTGATAGCTGTGCAAATTATAAGCAAAACACTTGGATAATTTTGAGAATTGTTTTTATAAAAACCTTAATTTCACCACAAGTATATGAGCTATCCTCATAACAATGAACAGAGATTATTACAAAAAGCATCCTAATCATGTGCTATTTCCTATATAACTTTTTACAGGGTTGTCCAAAACATATTCGTTTTTCTTTAATATATTGATGGTCCTATAAAGTGTTTCGGAAAAAATTCTTAGCTGAAATATATGACGTCTATCATTCCTGTTTACAGGCCTGAGGTTTAAGGATAATTTCTCGTATTTTTATAAATTTTCAACAAAATGTCTAAAATGGCAAGTGACAGGTCATCATTGGCAATATAGTGTACGTGCTTCATAATGTATTTCCATGTAAAAATACGTTAAATTGTTAGAGCTAGATATTTTTTAAAATAATCTTTATAGTTTTTAAATGTTTCTTTAACAATACGTTACCGAAATCTTAAAAAGATATATTTAGTCTCCCTTACTTGCGAAATTAAAAAGTATAAAGTTGAACTATGTTATGACAAGTAATTAGAAATACCTCACAAAAATTGCTACAACAAATAATTTTATTTTAATGATCCTTTAATAAGAGTTGTTTTAGAGGAAAAGCTTTCATAAAGACAACGAAAACAATTAACTTGTTCTTTAAAGTAGACTCTGCTATTAGAATCTCTTAAACAATGTATTATATATCCATATTATGTTCTCCAAGGAACCTTTCTTTAGAAAGATTTAAAGACATCTATGCAAAGAGTTATTGTTTCCATTTACATTTTTTCCTATCCGATAATTATCTTCTGTGTAGTAATGGTAAGTTAAGAAAAATCATGCAAAAAGTGGCATTTTAATAAGCTCTGCCATTGAAATAGATAGCAGATATTCTTCTTCGTGGATATTTATTTTAATTTCACCGTAAATGAAAGCATAGGGTAAATGAATTTTTTTTGTGTGTGTGCACAGAAAACAGTAATGAGAAATTATTTAAGTAATTTTTCAGAAAGTGTGTTATTCAATACTTGTTTTTGGCTGAAGCATTAGTACAAGTACGTATTATTTCTGGTGATAAAAATCAATATTAATGTGCAGCATTTGCTTATTAGAAACTTTTTTTCTCTTTCCCCGCCTACTGATATCGTAAGAAATATTTTTAGGATCAGTTATGAAGAATCAATTGGCCCATGAAAAGATGTCATTATACCTAGTAAATCTACATTGGTTATATTATTCCTTAGCTTACCTTACTTCTCAAAACTGTTGTTTACATACTGAGTATAAATCCAATAGATCCCCAAGCATTAAATTATAAAAATTTGTATCTTCTTTTTGATCACATGCACACATACTTGGGTGAACAGAGACTGTTCACACATTTTTTAGATGATGTATATTGTTGTCACAAAACTAAATTACATAAAATTGTTGTGTTTTAAATGTTCTATTTGATAGCTCTTATTCTGAATCTTGCGACACCATAATTTCCAGGATAATAATACCTTTTGAAGTGTCAAAAGAGGTATTCTATTTCATTCCTCCTGAATATCTTTTCAGAGTGCTGTAAGTGTTGTGGAACGACGTTTGGATAGTACAAATTTGGACAATGCAAGTCAGAAAGCACAACAATCCATAGGTGATACATCGGAAGATTGAGTTGGGATATCAGAGAAGGATATGGTATTGATAGTGGGTTTTTTTGCTCCTTTTCGTTTAGGAAATTTACAGTGGATTTTGATGTATGACTACTAGCTTTGTCTTGATGGAGTTCAACAGATGGATGGCACTGCGGGTAAAGCGATGGTATTTCATTCATATAAATTGGCTATAAAGTATGTTCCTGATAGTATTTGAAAATTATCTTGAATTTTTTCAACTCTCTTTATTTTTAACTTGCCATTATAGGAAACACCAGTAACAATTATAAATACCTTAGCAAAGCTTTCTTTCGATTCTTTGAACCATGTTCTTAAATGTTTTATCTCCTTTTATGATAATAAATAGCTCTTTTTTGTTGCAGTCATTTAAATACACCTATGATTCATCTGTTGTGACAATTCTTTTCCATTTTGCTTTAGATGCATTTTATCATACAGAATTATGCAGCATGTCCTTCGTTCAGCGATATACTTTAGAGAACGACGATGTGCTCTGCGTTTTTCGATAAAGATTTAAATCAACGTTTATCATTTTGTTTACAGTGGACACTGAGCATTTTAATGATTTTGTAACTGTCATTTGACTAGGTTTTTCATTCAACATTAAACAACGTACCTTTACAACAGGCGAAGATGTTCCTTTTTTCCTTTTAAACTTGTTTGGAATTTTTGTCCCACTTGAGGTTCCAATTCGACGTTTTTCCGTTTCTTTTTGACGATATTACCTATCGACGCTTTAGATATCACAAAACCATGACTCTCACATCCTTTTTGGATAACAGAATATAAGCATTTCTCTTCAGAAAGAGCATAAATATATTCTTCGAACCACTGCTTTGTTAAAAACGCCATTTTGTATAAAAACAAACCTCTCAAGCAGCAGACCATAAATTTGACTTTTAAAACCATAGTATAATTTTAGTTATGTATTTTGCAACAAGAGATTTTTTAATACATCTAACCAAAATTGTCTAAAAAATGTGCGAACATTCTCCGTATTATTATCCCATTTTATGTCTCACCTGAATTGAAAACTCTGTCCAACAGATTTTTGTACAGATTTTGTGTAATTTTTTTTTTATCAGTCATCAGCATAATTGGGTATACTTGTACCTATGTCATTTTATTTAAATCTTTCATTACAAAAATTGTCTAATTTAACATTACGAAAACTGTGCAATATGTCCCTACATCACCATGTTTTAATACACCAAAATTTATGTGAATATTTTGATTAGAAGCCCACATTTTTGGGTGACTTGTATCTTGAATGATACGTTAGCATTAAAATGTAATATGGGAATGTTATTTTGTGGAGCACCTGCATTAGGAAAAATGAGATAAAAATATGTAATATGAGGGCGTTATTGGGTATGGATTATCGTAGTCATTCGTAATAGGTTTTAACCCATTAAACGGTATTATAGGAACTACATAAAAGTTATTTCTGTTTTTTTCACATGTATCGACTATTTTATACAACGAACGGTTGAAATTTTCTTTATAATAATAACCGTTTAGAAATTATAACATTCTAGCGTAACAGACGTTTTAGTGCTTTTCATTGATAAAATCTTTCTCTATTACGAAAATGGGAACTCCTATTTAAAAATAGTGTTTCGTCTGTTTAATAAGAGTTGCGAATTAAATATATGCATTTACCGGTGTACAAGTAGAATCCTAGTGTCATGTTTTGGAAACAATTTTTTAAGTTGAATTTTATTTTCCACTTGTTCGTTTTCCACACCGAAAAAAAAAGTGTAATAATTATAAAATTATAATATATTTATTTGTCCTTCAAATTTTTTTTTGATTATGAATTAATATTTCATGTAAAACTCAAAAAAATACTTTCTTGAACTCAAAAAATTGCTTATTTAAGCCATTAAACTTGTTATTTACGTTTTTATATTTTTGCTATTACAGCTGTCATCGTCCCATTACTTAGTGTCTAGAGTCCATTGGCGCCATGACAGTTGTAGCCGCAACCTAATTAATAGTGCTGAATTAATGAAAATTAATGTTATTTAAGCATAAAGAGTAAAAGTATGTTTTTTTAATTCTAAAAATTACAAAACATATAGTGTTAATTTTCGAACTTCACATGTTCCTACTGTCCGTCAATTTGTTAATTAACTGAAAAGACTGCCAAGTTCCTAAGACATAACAATATTGGGGACGTATGTATTGTAATACTGTGCATCTTAATGAAAACATGCACAGGTAGACAAGTGGTCGAAATACGAGAAGTTGCTAAAGCTTCCGTTTTGGGAAGATTAAAAATAAGAGTTACCGCCAGTGCTTTAATGGAATATATGCATTTTTAAGAATACAATAATATTGTAATTTAAAATGACGGCTTTAAATATTCAGTGTACTAAAAAGCATTTAAGATTCCGTTTGCTTCATTTCTATTAATTTTGTTTGTAAAAAATCGTAATTTTTTTTAAATTTTTTAAAAAACTAGAAAACAGAAAATTTTAATATGTTACTATGAAAAATATTGTAACATATTCCCTTTTGTTAATGTTTCCATGATATATATTATTGACTAATATTTAAAAATATTTTAATAAAGCTGAACGATGGCCGAATTGTTAGGACACTGAACTTCCGTACCTGAATTCGTGGGTTCTAATCCCATTGTGGCATGGATGTCCGTAGCCGTTCGGAATTAGCTTTATGCAGTAATTTCCGATCTTAGTCCTCGTGTTGCAAAAAGTCAACCGTAGCGGTCCAAACCAAGCCAAACTATTTCTAGAAAAAAATTAAAGTCTGTGTTTATGAAAAAGGAGCTTTGACGGTTAATAGGTTTAGCAAAAAGTCTTATTCGTTATAAAAATATCACGTGTAAAAATTACGTGTTGAAAAAGCAACGATTTCTTTGTAACCGATGAAAAATGCTGAGACATCTTGTGAGATCTTGTGAAATTTCTCAACTGATTATAGAGCTTATTTACTTCAACCTAAGCCAAAGTAAATTGGTTGGAAATATATTGAACTATATATACATGCATTTTTCATCGGTTAAATGAATGCTAAACCAATAAAATTTCAAAAAATTAAAAATTCAAATAACAGAAAATAACAAAAATAATAATGGAAACAAAAATAACAGAAAATTTATAAAAAAAAGTTAGGGAGAAGAATTTTTTTCCTTTAAGCTAAATAACAATATACTTTATGATAATGTTTTCAGGATAAGAGTGAATATTATTCCTAAAATTAATTATTTTTTTAGCCGTTTTCGATGCTTTTGTATATTTAGATAGTAAAATATTGATAAATCGTTCACATTTTGAATTAACGTTCGCTTTTTAGATCACTCGTTGAAAAAAAAAGAACGCATGAAATTTCAGATCCATTTTAAAAAATAATGACTTACAAGATTGCGTTAAAAATTTCCATTTAAGTCCCTAAGGACATTTTCAAAATGCTTTTATAATTGATACTCGAAAATGATTTTTTACGGGTCATAAAGTAACACTTTGAGGAGACTTCGGAATTTAAATTTGAAAAGATGATAATGAATAATTTTTATGACCTATTAATATAAAATGAGATCCTAGACAATAAATTATTTCCACTAAAGCGTTTAGGAGATGGGTGGAATGAAAAAGGCAAAAAATACATTTATATTGTAAAAAACATCCAAAGCATATGGTATAGGCTTTTTTTAAAGATACGATTCTTTTTCGACTTTCACGCATTATAAACTGGCCCATAATAAATTAAAAAATATTTTTAAAGCCATAGATGATTTTTCTTTAGTCATTTCCCACCAGGTCCTGATTTTATTATGTAATATATTTTGTAGGGTTTTAAAAGGCGACAGAAAAGCAGTTTTTATGGTATATGACTACATTAAATTTTAAATTGCTCTTTAGTGAAGCTTTTAAATACTTGAGGCATAAAAACGTTCAACATTTTAAGCTATTAAAATAAATTTATGCCTTTCTTAATAGCCTATTTTATAGCTACTTTTATTACCGTAAACATAAGTGTAATAAAAATAATACTGTTATACTCTGGAAATCTGTTAAAAAATGGAAATATAACGATTTATCATTAAAATCGCTAAAATAGTTATAAATGGTCTTAGTGTCAAGTGTAAAAGAAATATTTAATAATAATAATAAAATAAAAAATTCTGATTTTTTTATGACACGGGATCAGTTTACTTTTAAACATTCATCTTTACAACGCTGTAGATTTTGTTGACCATTTATTATTATAAAAACACCTTATAGGCTGCCCACACTACTCCCAAGGTCAACACTAACATACGAAGTGGGGTCTCGTGATTTAGAAGCAGGAACTAAGCAAGATGTCCCAAGGTGTAACCTGCCATCAGAATTATCGTTTTCGAATTTGTGTGACATTATAAATACCTAATTTACGTGACACAGTCATTATAAATGAACACAACTAATCTTTGTCTCGAGCAACGAACCCGCGAACTTACAGTGCTAAATCAAAAAAAAGAAGGATTACAATAAAGATAATGCGTAAAATTTTATTGTTAAAAATGAGAGGTGAGAAATTTCGATAGGAACTGCTTGAGGTTGGAACTGTCACGGTTATAGAATGGCCGATATCACCGGACACATTTGCTATATTTTCAGAAATATCGTTAATTACCAAGCCTATTTAACCTATAGCAGGACTTGAACCTGCGAACTCCGGTACCAAAGAACAACAACTTAGTAATTCCGTCATTATTAAGAAAATAATTAATATAAGAATTATTTTGTGTTCCCAGAAATAAATAAAAAATTCCTTGATCTCATGTCTCCAAGTTTCATAAGTTACAAATTGTATTAGAT
>CM063501.1:120957293-120989793 GCA_032207245.1 Pardosa pseudoannulata | reverse complement strand
GGAATAAAACTATCATTTCCACTACACCCTGGATGTAGGCATAATATGTTGTTAATACCGGTGATAAAATTTTCATTGCAACAAAAATAATCGATGATTAAATTTAAAATTATCGCCTAATCTATCATTTAAGCCAAATATAAAAGAAAAGTACTTACTTAATATCTAAATTCAGTTATAAAAAGTATGAAAATAATGCAGACGATATTTAAATAATTTAAATTAAGAAATGATTCAATAATATGGTTAAAAGAATGACGTCAAACTGCTAGAATAAATGTTATTTTCGGCTATTTATTATACTGCTATACATTAACTGGGAAAAATACGGGTTCAAATAATGGCTTTAAAAACCAGAAAAGCCTGGAATTTGTGGATTTTGAACATTGATAACTCAGTCATCAAGAATCCAGTATAGATGCATCAATCCATTCCCGGTACAACCGCTTCACAAATTTGAGGACAGAGACAGATATCTTAGGAAATAATTATATAGGGGAATTCACATATAATGAAATGAGTATGCTTTATAGGTTACATGAGTAAATTAGTTTTAGTTTTGTAACACATAGACCAGATGTTCTCATCACTTTTGGACCACCACCCTCTTCAGAAGTATAAAAAATCGAATGTCCCCTATTACGTAATATTTTATTATAACATATATGAAAATAGTGTTGCCTACTGTGTATACTTTTTTTCTATCTATTAAGAATCCCAAAATTGAAATTACACAAGATGGTCATCAAATGTAGTAAAAAACTTTTTATTAAAAACTTAAAAATAAGTATAAAATTATATGGAATGAATTATTTAGATCGTTGAGGCTGATGTGGTTTTAAAACATTTTTAATATCGTATTACTTTACCATTACCCTGGTTCGTTAATATCCAAGACCAGTGATGTGCTCCTTTTCACTGACAGTAAATAATCAACTTCACTCGATCCAAGTTAAGTGAAATATGATGAAATTTAATTAAAATTCAATTAAAAATTTTTTAGTCTAACTCATACGTGAACAAATAATAATGAAATAAGTAAAAATATCGCATTAGTTATATTCAATATAATATTTAATTGGATGAGGGGACAAAACCTAACTCTATTTATTTATGTCTGAAATATCCCCAAAGCATTGAAATTTTCATGATTGAAGTGTTGTAACCAAATTATGTGTACGTATACCTAACACTAAATTAAATTTTCAATGATGATTTAATAAAATAACAATAAGGTATGTTCCGTCCAGCAGCCATGATGCTGGATCAGAGGCAACAATTGCTTAATAGTTTTGTTTGCTTAATAGTTACCGTTAAGCTTAGCGCCATCTAAAAAAAATACAATAGTGTTCGCTGAAAGTGCGGAACGGGGGGATTAAATCGGCTATAAACACTGTTTTATTTCTTGATGTTTCTTTAACCCATATTGTACAACACCAACTTAATATTTCTGTAAGTTAATAAAACTTAATCCATATTGTGGTAACTAAGCATTCTAAAAAACCAAATTTTGATTTTTAATTTTATGTAATTGGCTGTCCATGTAGTCACCAATTTTCCCGCGGACCATCCGTGGGTGCCGTTTTGCTCTCCCCATCTTTCATCTTTGTCAGCTTGAGCGCTGCTTGGCGCCCTAAGATTCCTAGGCTGTTGTTCCTATCATACTTTGGCATCGTCTTGGGTTCCTTGCATTTATTGAACTCGCCATTCGCGGTGTTGAATGGACATCATTCTGCAAAAGATCTCGCATCATTTGAAGAAAAAATATTTCTTTTGAGCCATTTGCTCCTTTTTCTTTGTTTTTTGTGTCATTGAAGACGAGAATTTTTCTGACAAAGTCAGCAAAATAATCTAAAAAAATTCCTTTAAGCTATCAACTGCTCTGGACTATTTTTTTTCGTGAACTTGAATTTTTCTTTGTTATAAGAGTCTGGAGCATTAATAAATAGTGAGTCGTGTCTGCCGCCAATGTTTAAAAAAATCAAAGGTTATACATGAAAAAAAAAGGAATATTCAAAACAAATTTTCTACTATAATTATTCTACAGTTATTCTACTACAATATTATTTAAATATAATTATTCACTACTATAATTCTATATAATAATGCGTATGCTATCAAGCGTTAGTGTTCTTTTAAATTGCAAGCATGCTGATGTCAAACTTTGGGTTAAAGACATAAAGCAAACCTTCAAATGGATTTTGTCAACAAATTATTCAACACATATCATTAATATGGTGTAACTAAGTATATAAAACCAAAATTTAAAAAAATATTTTCATTTTGTCTTATGTAATTTTTCATATGCAGTATTACACTACTAAAACTTAACACATATCTTACATTGCATTAGGCTGATTCATAGATAAAATTTTTGAGAAATAAAACAAATAACATTACATTTTAAGCATATTTGTATTTTTTCTTGCAGTTATTGAACTGGCAGTAAGAGAGTAAGTTTATATCAAAATATAGCGAATAGAATAGACATATATTTACCCCTTGTTGTGTCCAGGTGTGTGAACAGGTGTTTGAACTGGTTTTCGTTGAAAGATAAGAAAATAATATGCTCTATCAATGCAATATCGAATTTATAGAAAAATAATCGGGATTGGACCGTAGTCTTAATTTTAGGGCACCTTTTTTGTACTTACAAAATACACGTGTAAAATATATTTTTCAACAAAAACTTTCATCTACATTCCCTGCTCTGTTTTTAAACTAAAAGTAACCTCCACAATGTTTAAATAATAATAATAATGAATATAAAATTAAAGATTAAAAAATGACAATTTTTAAGAGGTAGCTGAAAATAAATTTTACAATACAATATAATTTGATTTCTCAGTTTTTTTTGTTACTATGCTAAAGTGTGTCTATTTTAAAGGTGTAAAAATAAAATCCACTCAGAAAATATTTATAACTTTATTATTAAATGGAATTTTATTTACTGTCTTGTTTATAGAACAGCGGTCCAATATGGGTTAAAGTGGATGGTTTGGACGACGTTTGGAGTGAAAGTCATTGTAGTAAGTAAATTCTTAATTCCTTTAATCACAAATCTTATTGGGCTTTCAATATCCCAACGCCGATCCAATCCATATACATTTAATTCTATTTGATTGTGGTTATGTATTATGTATTCCCCTCGTTCATATTATTCTTATCTATTATACTGTGTTAAAATATTAAATGTTCGTAGTCATTAATTCTCTATTAATCCCCTATATAATAATAGGCTAAGTTGTCTGTCCGCGAATTTCTGAAGCGATTGTACCTGGAATGGATAAGGCATCCATATTGGATTTTTCATGAGTTAGGGTTAGCAAAATTGAAAGCGAGTTCGAAATCCACCCCATCCCCCGTTTCGATCGTTTAATGCTATTATTTCAAACCTTATCCTTCATCTTATTCTATAAGAAATTAATTCCTGATAGGATGGCAAAGACAGAGAATAATATTTAAATTTCTGGACTGTTTTTACTTGAACCTTTATATACTCTAATTAGTTTGCTCACGACGTGCAAGCGTTGTACGTTTGGTAGAATGTCCGCCCACTTGGTCGTCGTACTTCTCCGTTTGACGGTGCTATACCAGACGCAGCTAATTTTTTTAAATGTCTAATAAATGTAATATTTTCTGCTTTTTCTTTTAAATTCTTTTTCCGAAAGTTGTTTTATTATTTTTAAAATCAATTTTTACTATTTTTTCACATTTTTATAATTTTTATTATTTTTATTTTATTAAATTTACGTATTGTTGTACAGATGTCCCTGGCACATAAACATTTCATGTTGTGTATCCTTAAACTTTCTTCTCATCCCCTATATAATATTAGCCTAAGTTATCTGTACGTCTGTCCTCGATTTTATGAAGCGGTTGGACCTGGAATGGATAGAGGCATCCATACTTAGCAAAATTCAGAGAGAGTAATGTTTATCTTTTCCCAAACTATAGATCCGATTCTAAAATAAATTGGTATAAATATGCTTCATATCACAGCAAAAAATACTGTATTCTTTAAAAAGTTCGAAATCCACCCCTTCCCCTCTTTTCGAGCTTTTAATGCCATTATTTCAACTCCTATTTTCCCCGGTTAAGAGCAGACGATTAAATTTATTAATTTATCTCATAGTAAATAGGTAAAAATAACATTTTTTCTAGCATTATGACGTCATTCCTTTAACCATCTCGTTGAATCATTTCTTATTTTAAATTATTTAAATTATGCCTTATTTTCATACGTTTTATCTCTGAACTTAGATATGACGTAAATGATTTTCTTTTATATTTGGCTTAAATAATAGATTAGGTACATATGTGATCATTTTAAATTGAATTATTGATTATTTTTTGTTGCAAGATAATTCTCAGCCAAACAACAAACCATTTTTTTTTACCTGCCACATAAGGTATTTTAGAATTTTGGAAAATTAAAAATTTTACTGCTCTCGTCATATGACGGGCTATATACTAGTAATGTAATAATAGCCTAAGTTATCTGACCGTCTGTCCTCGAAGTTATGAAGCTGTTAGACCTGGAATGGACAGAGCATCCATATTGGATTTTTGATGAGTTAGGATTTGCAAAATTCAAAGCGAGTAAAGTTTATCTTTTCCTAAACTATAGATCGGATTCTGAAGTAAATTGGTATGAATAAGCTTCGTATCACAGCGAAAAATACTGTCCTCTTTAAAACGTTTGAAATCCACCCCGTCTCCTTTTCGAGAGTTTAATGCCATTATATCAAGCCTCATTTTAAGAGCAGGCTATTAAATTTATCAATTTATCACATAATAAATAGGTTAAAATAACAATTTTTTTTTCTAGCATTATGACGTCATTCCTTTAACCCCCTCATTGAATCATTTCTTATTTTAAATTATTTAAATGCGTTCTGCATTATTTCCATACGTTTTATCACTAAACTTAGATATTACGTAAATAATTTTTTTTATTTGACTTAAATAATAGATTAAGTACATATGTGATAATTTTAATCGATTATTTTTGTTGAAACGTAATTCTCAGCCAAAAAAAAAAAATTTTTTTTTACTTGCCTCATAGGGTTTTTTACAATTCTGGAAAATTTAAAATTTCACCGATCTGTCATATGACGGGCTATACGGTAGTTGCTTAATAGTTTTGTTTGCTTAATAGCCATCTAAAAAATACAATTGTATTTGCTGAAAGCGTGAAACGGGGGGATTAAATCGGCTATAAACTCTATTTTATTTCTTGATGTTTCTTTAAAGTGGATGGTTTGGTCGACGTTTTGAGTGAAAATATTCAAAGTCATTGTAGTAAGTAAATTCTTAATTCCTTTAATCATGAATCTTATTTGGTTTTCATTTTCCCAACGCCGATCTAATCCATATACATTTAATTCTATTTGATTTTCGTTATGTTTTATGTATCTCCCTCGTTCATATTATTCTTATCTAGTGTACTGTGTTAAAATCTTAAATGTTCGTAGTTATTAATTCTTTATTAATCCCCTATATAATAATAGGCTAAGTTGTCTGTCCGCGAATTTCTGAAGCGGTTGTACCTGGAATGGATAAGGCATCCATATTGGATTTTTCGTGAGTTATTGTTAGCAAAATTGAAATCGAGTACGAAATCCACCCCATCCCTCTTTTCGAGCGTTTAATGCTATTATTTCAAGCCTTATCCTTCCTCTTATTCTATACGAAATTCATTCTTGATAGGATGGCAAAGGCGGAGAGTAATATTTAAATTTCTGAACTGTTTCTACTTGAACCTTCATATACTCTAATTAGTTAGCTCACAACGTGCAGGCGTTGTACGTTTGGTAGAATGTTCGCCCACTTGATCGTCGTACTTCTCGGGTTGATAGTTCTATCCCCGACGTAGCCAACTTTTTTTAATGTCTAATAAATTTAATATTTTCTACTTTTTTTTAAATTCTTATTTCGAAAGTTGTTTTATTATTTTTAAAATAAATTTTTACTATTTTTTTTAACTTTTTATAATTTTTATTTTCATTTTATTAAATTCACGTATTGCTTTCCGGATGTCCCTGGCCACATAAACATTTCCTGTTGTGTATCCTTAAACTTTCTTCTCGTAGCGTAACAATAGCCTAAGTTATCTGCTCGTCTGTCCTCGAAGTTATGAAGCTGTTAGACCTGGAATGGATAGAGCATCCATATTGGATTTTTGATTCTCGTGTTAGTGTTTGCAAAATTCATAGTGAGTAAAGTTTAATCTTTTCCTAAACTATAGATCAGATTCTGAAGTAAATTGGCATGAATAAGCTTCGTATCACAGCAAAAAATACTGTCCTCTTTAAAACGTCCGAAATCCACCCCGACCCCTTTTCGAGGGTTTTATGCCCTTATATCAAGCCTCATTTTAAGAGCAAGCGATTAAATTTATCAATCTATCACATAATAAATAGGTAAAAATAACAATTTTTTTTCTAGCATTATGACGCATTCCTTTAACCCCCTCATTGAATCATTTCTTATTTTAAATTATTTAAATGTGTTCTGCATTATTTCCATACGTTTTATCACTAAACTTAGATATTACGTAAATACTTTTTTTATTTGACTTAAATAATAGATTAAGTACATATGTAATAATTTTAATCGATTATTTTTATTGAAACGTAATTCTCAGGCAAAAAAAAAAAAAAAAAAAAACCTTGCCTCATAGGGTTCTTTACAATTCTGGAAAATTTAAAATTTCACCGATCCGTCATATGACGGGCTATACGCTAGTTGCTTAATAGTTTTGTTTGATTAATAGTTACCGTTGAGCTTAGCGCCATCTAAAAAAATACAATAGTGTTCGCTGAAAGTGCGGAACGGGGGGATTAAATCGGCTATAAACGTTTTTTTCTTGATGTTTCTTTAAAGTGAATGGTTTGGACGACGTTTGGAGTGAAAATATTCAATGTCATTGTAGTATGTAAATTTTTAATTTCTTTAATCATAAATCTTATTGGGTTTTCATTTTCCCAACGCCGATCCTATCCATATACATTTAATTCTATTTGATTGTGGTTATGTATTATGTATCCCCCTCGTTCATATTATTCTTATCTATTGTACTCTGTTAAAATCTTAAATGTTCGTAGTCATTAATTCTCTATTGTTAGTAATATATTTTGTAATGTCAAATTCTAATCTACAATAAACTGTTAGCAAATATCTTTCCTTTGGTCATTTCTCAATCACAAAGTCTTGATTTTAAATTATATATTTAATTATACATTCCATTAATTTTTAATGTCTCACAAGGTCAGTTAGATAAAATGTTAAATGTTCGTAGTCATTAATTCTCTACTGTTAGTAATATATTTTGTAATGTCAAATTCTAATCTACAATAAACTGTTAGGAAATTTCTTTCCTTTGGTCATTTCTCAATCACAAAGTCTTGATTTTAAATTATATATTTAATTATACATTCCACTAATTTTTAATGTCTCACAAGGTCAGTTAGATAAAATCTTAAATGTTCGTAGTCATTAATTCTCTATTGTTAGCAATATATTTTGTAATGTCAAATTCTAATCTACAATAAACTGTTAGCAAATTTCTTTCCTTTGGTCATTTCTCAATCACAAAGTCTTGATTTTAAATTATATATTTAATTATACATTCCACTAATTTTTAATGTCTCACAAGGTCAGTTAGATAAAATCTTAAATGTTCGTAGTCATTAATTCTCTATTGTTAGTAATATATTTTGTAATGTCAAATTCTAATCTACAATAAACTGTTAGCAAATTTCTTTCCTTTGGTCATTTCTCAACCACAAAATCTTGATTTTAAATTATATATTTAATTATACATTCCACTAATTTTTAATGTCTCACAAGGTCAGTTTAGATAAAATGTTAAATGTTCGTAGTCATTAATTCTCTATATTAGTAATATATTTTATAATGTCCAAATTCTAATCTTACAATAAACTGTTAGCAAATTTCTTTTCCTTTGGTCATTTCTCAATCACAAAGTCTTGATTTTAAATTATTTTTAATTATACATTCCACTAATTTTAATGTCTCACAAGGTCAGTTAGATAAAATCTTAAATGTTCGTAGTCATTAATTCTCTATTGTTAGTAATATATTTTGTAATGTCAAATTCTAATCTACAATAAACTGTTAGCAAATTTCTTTCCTTTGGTCATTTCTCAATCACAAAGTCTTGATTTTAAATTATATATTTAATTATACATTCCACTAATTTTTAATGTCTCACAAGGCAGTTAGATAAAATGTTAAATGTTCGTAGTCATTAATTCTCTATTGTTAGTAATATATTTTGTAATGTCAAATTCTAATCTACAATAAACTGTTAGCAAATTTCTTTCCTTTGGTCATTTCTCAATCACAAAGTCTTGATTTTATTTCATATTAATTATACATTCCACTAATTTTTAATGTCTAACAATCAGTTAGATAAAATGTTAAATGTTCGTAGTCATTAATTCTCTATATTTAGTAATATATTTTGTAATGTCAAATTCTAATCTACAATAAACTGTTAGCAAATTTCTTTCCTTTGGTCATTTCTCAATCACAAAGTCTTGATTTTAAATTATATATTTAATTATACATTCCACTAATTTTTAATGTCTCACAAGGTCAGTTAGATAAAATCTTAAATGTTCGTAGTCATTAATTCTCTATTGTTAGTAATATATTTTTGTAATGTCAAATTCTAATCTACAATAAACTGTTAGCAAATTTCTTTCCTTTGGTCATTTCTCAATCACAAAGTCTTGATTTTAAATTATATATTTAATTATACATTCCACTAATTTTTAATGTCTCACAAGGTCAGTTAGATAAAATGTTAAATGTTCGTAGTCATTAATTCTCTATTGTTAGTAATATATTTTGTAATGTCAAATTCTAATCTACAATAAACTGTTAGCAAATTTCTTTCCTTTGGTCATTTCTCAATCACAAAGTCTTGATTTTAAATTATATATTTAATTATACATTCCACTAATTTTTAATGTCTCACAAGGTCAGTTAGATAAAATGTTAAATGTTCGTAGTTATTAATTCTCTATTGTTAGTAATATATTTTGTAATGTCATATTCTAATCTACAATAAACTGTTAGCAAATGTCTTTCCTTTGGTCATTTCTCAACCACAAAATCTTGATTTTAAATTATATATTTAATTATACATTCCACTAATTTTTAATGTCTCACAAGGTCAGTTAGATAAAATGTTAAATGTTCGTAGTCATTAATTCTCTATTGTTAGTAATATATTTTGTAATGTCAAATTCTAATCTACAATAAACTGTTAGCAAATTTCTTTCCTTTGGTCATTTCTCAATCACAAAGTCTTGATTTTAAATTATATATTTAATTATACATTCCACTAATTTTTAATGTCTCACAAGGTCAGTTAGATAAAATGTTAAATGTTCGTAGTCATTAATTCTCTATTGTTAGTAATATATTTTGTAATGTCAAATTCTAATCTACAATAAACTGTTAGCAAATTTCTTTCCTTTGGTCATTTCTCAATCACAAAGTCTTGATCCCTCGTTTAAATTATATATTTAATTATACATTCCACTAATTTTTAATGTCTCACAAGGTCAGTTAGATAAAATGTTAAATGTTCGTAGTCATTAATTCTCTATTGTTAGTAATATATTTTGTAATGTCATATTCTAATCTACAATAAACTGTTAGCAAATGTCTTTCCTTTGGTCATTTCTCAATCACAAATCTTGATTTTAAATTATATATTTAATTATACATTCCACTAATTTTTAATGTCTCACAAGGTCAGTTAGATAAAATGTTAAATGTTCGTAGTCATTAATTCTCTATTGATAGTAATATATTTTGTAATGTCAAATTCTAATCTACAATAAACTGTTTAGCTAATTTTCTTTCCTTTGGTCATTTCTCAATCACAAAGTCTTGATTTTAAATTTATATTTATTATTACATTCCACTAATTGTTTATATGTCTCAACAATTCTATAGATAAAATGTTAAATGTTCGTAGTCATTAATTCTCTATTGATAGTAATATATTTTTGTAATATCAAATTCTTAATCTAACAATAAACTGTTAGCAAAATTTCTTTCCTTTGGTCATTTCTCAATCACAAAGTCTTTGTATCCCCCTCCTTAAATTATATATTTAATTATAATTCTAATTTTTAATGTCTCACAAGGTCAGTTAGATAAAATGTTAAATGTTCGTAGTCATTAATTCTCTATTGTTAGTAATATATTTTGTAATGTCAAATTCTAATCTACAATAAACTGTTAGCAAATTTCTTTCCTTTGGTCATTTCTCAATCACAAATTATGATTTTAAATTTTTTTTTTCCCCCTCGTTCAGTGGATCAGTACCATCTCCATTGGGAACCTAATATAGACCTATCTGTTGTAAAACCTATTCTGCTCCTGGAGAACACAATCCGGTAAGATGGGTATGGAATTTTGTATTTCATGACTCTTAACAGAAATGAGTCTTTATTAAATATCATTCAATATTTCAAATTCATATTTCATCAACTCTTGTGCATATCCAATGTTCTAAAATATTATACCCTCACAACAGCCTAAATAATTTTCAGAAACATGTAAATTTATACAGAGGGATGGTAATTTATGCTGCTCAATAAGCAGTTCTTTTTAACCTCTAAATCCACTGGATGATAAACAAGAAATTACTGACTTTTATTAAGGAATTCTATGCCTGATAATTTACAATTGTCGTGAATGATTATAACTGTTTGAAACTGTCGGTGAGCAGTTGGTTTCAATTGCATCAGTCTTCGGATCAATAAAAGTATCACATTAACATCACAGACGCTTGTTATATATCCATTATTTTTACGATTGTAATTTTAGCATTAAAACATTCTTCAATTGAAACTAGATTTCATTCCTTGGGATAATCATGCACTGTGAATAAAGAAGACGTAAAGACATCTAGCGGAGTCCATCAACGCTTATATTTGTTATAATGAGGTGTTTTTTTATTTTATTAAAAACCAAAACTTCTCACGATTTTAACACTTCTTTCATTGTGCCATGTAATAAATGGATACTATATCAATAGTTTAAAAATGCATAGGCATGTTCGAATTATCTATGACATGCCTTCGTTGTAGAAACATGCATTCACCTGGAGTCCGAGGTGTCGGAAGGTACATGTAAAAAGAAAAAAACATGGTTTCATTCTGAATAGGATAATATCAAGAAGTTTTATCAAAAATTTTAATAGCAAAAGTAAATCAGAATTTTTGAGCTATGTAAATATTTAAACTAACACAATTGAATCTATTGTGTAAGTTAACATGCTATAAATACTATGATTTATTAAAATTTTTAGTATATATACTTCCTGCATTATATTAAAATTTTATTTATAAGGTAGCATTTTAATATCTGAGAATGCTCTGCGAAGTTTATTAACTATTTAAATTAATTTATTTTGTATCATATATTCATGAACTTTGGAAATCTTAAAAATTTTGAGGTACTTGGAACTTTAGAAGCTATGTATAAATTTCAATATTTTAAAGGATTCTTAAATGTAACGCCGAAAATACTTTTAGAATGTTCATAAAAGGTATCGGTTTAAAATTTTTAGGAGCACTTGAGGAAAACAAATTATGAATTGATTACAATAAAAAACTTTAATAAATTTAAAAATTAACGCATCAAAGACATCTTTATAAATGTAAGGAAACATTTATTAACATTAGAAAATATTAATTATCCCATATAAAGTTTGAAGTACAAAGATTACTATAGGAATTAGATTTACAGAAGAAACACGTATTAATTTCAGAGTGAGAAGAAAGTAAGCATCAGTTGTTAGAATTGTTCATGTGGAAAATTAAGTGGATTATCTAAAGATAAAAGATTTGACCAGAACATATGTGCTTCATTTTCCTGGTATTTCCTGGGTTGGCTTGTGAAGGAGATGGTAAAATTAGATTTTATTTTATACTATCTAATCATAGAAATGTTTACTGTTTTAATACTTTATAAACGATTTAATATTAAAATGAGTTTTTATAATATTGGACTGCAGTTTACATTGGCAATTGTTTACAATTAATTATGTGTAATCTACAAAAAATGACAAAGGTTTAACAGTAAAGTTTCAATTAAGAATCATGAAGATAATAAAAGGAACATAGAAATTCTCATTTGAACATTTATTGCCAGATATCACTCTCAAATTAATATTGATTATATTCATTATAGTAGCATTTATCAAGTATGTATCTATCTTTCTAATATCTAAAATACTTTACCCTCTAAAATAAAATGCAACAAAATAATTTTCTGAAGTCATTTTTTATATAAAATATTTTCTCTTATAAGAGAAAACTATGCACATGCTTTTGTTTACTACAATTAGTGTTTATTTTTTTATTAAACAATTATTATCAGGTAGTTTTAAGATAAAACAAGCTACAACAGTTTTTTTGTTTTCAGGAAAGAATTTGCACACAAACACTTTCTTTCAAAACCTGCTAGAATCAGAGAATAAATAATGCTTATTTTGTTAAAAGGTTATTTCACTTTTAATAAAACTATTAACTGTTATAATATGTTTAAACATATTATGATGAAATAAGATTTTCAATTAATTTTTTCTACTGCACAGATAATTTATAACATTAAAAAAAAGTTTGTTAAACCGCATTTCAACAAAGTTTGAATATAGTATAAACAATATTTCCAGGTTTGCAAGTTTATTCTTTTACTTGTGTAATCACAAAGTTCTCCAGGTCCTTTTATACTTTTACAAAATGAAACTCTTTATCAGGGTTAATGAATACTTTTAAACATATATTCCACTTGTTCATACATGTACCCTAATTCTTAAAAACTTTTGCCTTTCCAGTAAACTTTGATATTAAGACCTCCATTTTCATTCACTTTTTTCCAAATGGCTTTAGTTCATTTTGTTTTTTGAAATCTCATATTTTCGATAGTGTAAATTAGGGTTGGCACATTTTTGACAAAGGTGGGAAAAACCATGGAAAAAACGGGTAAAACCCGTCCTGGCACAAGTACATTTTTGCCACTTTTAGCCAAGTGGCAAAAATGGATATGTTTTATTTACACTAATGTAACTATTTTAAATTTTACTAATTTTTACTAATCCAAAGATACATAATATAATGTTTTTAACATAGAATATTCAATGTGCACCTAGATATACAAAAATACAAGATAAAATGAAGATTGATTTTGATATATATATATATATATATATATATATATATATATATATATATATATATATATATATATATATATATATATATATATATATATATATGTATATATATATATATATATATATGTATATATATATATATATATATGTATACATATATATATATATATATATATATATATATGTATATATATATATATATATATATATATATATATATATATATATATATATATATATATATATATATATATATATATATATGATATGTGTGTATGTATACACATTACAATTAAAGACAACATTGCTATATTAAATTGATAAATTAAGAAAATATTTTTTATCCCATGCCTCCATCATATAAATTTATTTACAAAAATAGAATATTGTATTTTGATTGCTAACACCTGTGATAGTTATTTTAAATTGTTTAAATTGTCAAATTAATACTAAGGAAATACCTAATTAATATTCTGATTTAAGTCTCAATTGTATTATGTACAAAATTATTAATTGATTTGTTATTCATTATTAATTATTTTGTGCATTTTTCAAATCCAGTCCATTTTTGCCGGTTTTTACGAGGTTTTGTCTAGTTTTTGCCACTGTCCTGGCAAAAATACCATTTTGCCGGCAAAGTGACAAACCCTATGTAATATTCAAGAGTCATATGAGTGATAGGAAAACAAATACGAACGTCAAGTTTTTGCCTACACTTGGAATGTTTTATGCATCCCATTCTTTGAATTTCATGTCTACCAATATTCAGTGGTTAGAATTTTGCATAGGCAGATTGGGCGTGTTGTTAAAAGTGATCTCGTTTTGTTTTCTTACAACACTTTCTCATCGTTAGCTCACCTGACTTAGAATCTTGAAAGTTAAAGGTCGAGATTTTTAACATTTTTCTAAGTGGACTCCCCGTTGAACAACGTTGAAAATTAAGTATATAGAGTAATGCCAAAAATTCTGTAGTCTCAAAATCAACGAACAAAACATTGCCTTTCTTCTGCCTTAAAACATATTCTTGTGTTTTAAAAAATATTGAAATATGTGTACAGATATATAACAGTAGTAACTATAAGATATAGAAAAAATTCAATTTTTATAAACATGGAAAAAATGTATTTTCCGTGCAAGGCTTTAAAAATTCTACTGCAGTTAAATTATTTTAAAAATTATATTTTTCTACTTAAAAATCAATATTTTACATTAAAACAGTGATTAGGAATATGTTCTAATAAATAAATATAATTAATGTCTGTTATAGTGACATTTACTAATTAATAATTATTATTAGTGTTATTATATTACACTATTTGTAGTCAAAAAATGAGGTTAAAGGATTTGGTTTCGTTTGGAGACCTACGGTCTACTTTTTGCAACACGAGGGCTAAGAGACCGGGACCTACAGCTTAAAACCGATTTTTAACGGCTACGAGCATCCATGCCACTGTGAGATTCGAACCCACGAACTCCGGTACCGAAGGCCAGCACCCTAACCAATCGGCCATCGCTCGGTGTGAGGTTAAATGAATTATTGATATAAAGTACATTTATGAATTAATAATGTGACTCTTTCAATATTCTCAAATGAGAGGTAACGGGAATAATGGATCACAGTCAAAGATAAAATTGGAAATTAACCTTTATTCTTGATTAACTACGGCTATTTACAAAGGAATGTTAATTCCGAAATCATGTAGAAGTGTAAATGATGGTTGCCGGTAAATCTTCCACACGACGATCACAGTCGAAAGAAAAAGAAGAGATTTAATAATTTCTTACAAATGGGGAGGCTTTTCATGGTGCAATCAAACCCAATTTATTTCCCGTTCGGTATCCGAGACTCTGCCGCTCCCTATATGAGCGGACTTTAAGAATCTCCCGAACTAGAAAACTGTTGCTGGTAAAAAAGGCGAAAGCCTCCACGAGGTCAACAAACCTAAGAAAAAAAATGACGAAAAGCCCTGAGTCGCAAAATTGTAGACTTTTTATACCTGAGGGGTCTGTTACGGTTCCGTTAATTGTTTTTTGGGTTAGTTAAGATCCCAGTTACTTGAGATATCCAGATAAAGTTACAGTTATATATTTTAGCTGAATTCTCATTCGCTGGCTGTCCCTTCACGTAATTACCAAGCCTTCATTAACGATATCCATCAGGGGCGTATTCGTCTATTCAGTCCGATTGTCAAGATCCCAGACTCTGCGATGCCACGGTATTGTACTCCGTACACAGATGTACTCCGATCAGCTGTTTTGGGCCCGTGTTTGGACAAAAGGGAATCTTCACAATAGTCCAAAAATCGAAAGGTTCTATAATGATTAGTATTTAAATTAGAGTGCATATAATGTTGAAAAATACAATTTTGAAAAAAAAAGCTTCAAATTTAACTTTTAAGTGGGAAAGTACTTATTCAAACAACAAAGATTCTGTTCTATCTCAAATTTTTGAAAACTTTCTTTAGGCTTCAATTTGTGACATTCCATGGCATACTTGATTATTTTTCAAAAATCCCCTTTTTTAATTACATGTTCTTACTCCTTAAAGATTCTGTTTATAAACTACTACTACTAAATTAATAACAATGATTTGACTCGGAATAAATATTGCAGCAATTCTTGACAAGATGAAGCTACAAAACTTGTAGAACGAGTTTTGCTACCACCTAGATTTGTGCTGTATGACTCAGGAGATTGCACGCAGAACATTTGTAGAACTTTTAGAAACGTTAGGGAGTTTGCGTCTAATTTAAAATATTACTAATTTTTAGTTGCAAAACTTTTGAAACTATACCATTTTGTATATAAATTATTATTTTACAGTAAACCTCTATTCTGTTTAATCCGTATAATCTAAAGTAAAACAAGATAAAACGTCTTAAGGAAAAATATTTGGAAGACGTTTATTCCATGATATCACTCGAAGATAGCAATTATACTTTATCCAAATCAAAAACACGTTAAGCAGTAAATATAGGCCTATAACACATTGTCGTATCCGGAAATTTATCGGTTGATACTTCAAGAAAATTAAAGTATGTGCTTTGAAAGGAGTAAAACGTACATTGGCCAACAATCGAAACTGTTGCTCTTTATTTATTAAGCATTTACTATTGTTAGAGAAGTTACAAGAATAGATAGGCGAGAGACAGAGATGAGGAAAAAAGTCGGTTATGGCAGTACAAAATAAGTCTTGGAACCTGGTTTCTTTTTCCAACCCTTTACATTCAAAGTACCATTGGAAATGCACCACTTTAAGATTTATTTTTCTTGGGTTTTTAGTTTCATTCACAAGTGAAATTTGTTTTTGATCTTTTTTTCTCAAATTCGCTTCGTAATACTTACTTTGAGTTCCGCTAAAAACTGAAAAAAAAACCAACAAAGAAATACCGCATTTCCCATTCATAATACAACCAACAATAAGAGCTGAATTTTGAAATGACTGCATTATTTACATCTAAAGCTATTTCTTTTGTTAATTGCGTTACGTTTATGTTACTAACAAATCAGCATATTTTAAAATAGCCGTGTACACTTATATGGAGGTTAAGCTTCCCTAAGGCAACCTTTATGCTAAGTGAAAAACCTACGAAACTTTGGCTAAACTTTTATATACACTTATATGATCTGTTTTTGTTTATCAGATTTTAATTTGCAGATTTTTTATAATTAGTTAATAGTTATTTTATTTTAGTATCCATTGAACATTTCAAAGTGTCAAGGTAATCGGAGAAGTGTTCTGGTACTCAATGAAAAATATAAATTTTATATTTTTTGTTAAAATTTACTGAATTTTAAGCTTCAAAAGTTAAAGGAACAAAAATGATATATAGATCTAAAAGAATCCCACATAAATGGTTCTCTCGCAAACAGTATTTGGAATTAGATTCACAGGAGATACGTGGATTAATTTTGCGAACAGATGAATGTAAACCAAAGAAGTTAGAATTGTTCATGCGAAAAATTAGTGCCGGATATAAGGATGAAATATTTTGAGAGGAAAAGTGTGGTTACATACCTAGTTCCTTTAGCTAATCTGCAATACGAAATAACAAATATTTCTTTTCTTTTACTTTTAAATGCAATGATTTTTGGAGAATATTTTACGATACCTTCAAAGTAGTTTTTTATTTCTCTTTTAACTCTCAGAAATTCAAGTAAATCTTAGGGTACGTTATGAATATTTATCATGTTTGAATGATTTCTAATACGAAAACATCGAATTAAACAAGTATAAAGTTATTTTAAGTTTTAATTCGTATATAAGATTATAAATGCTCGTATTTTTGGTATATACATGTATACATACTAGACGACCCGACATACATTGGTCGTGTTTTAAAGCTGTAAATCTAAAAATTGTAAAATGTTTCTAAATAAATTATAAATTGGACCGTTTTGAATGAAAGTAAGGAAACAAATATTTTTAAAATACTTGACGCCATCAAGTGTACAGTCATGACAAACGTAATTAGATTAAACTAAAATCATCACATTGCCTGTATGGGTATTCAATCCTGGGGATTCAATACTGAAGCCTGTTGCGTTGACCTCTGCGCCACAGATAAGGTGGCAGCGAAGGGTTTCCAGAGACATGATAATAATCTCAAAGAGCGCGCAATTCTGAATTTTAAATAAAAATAACTTTTTTAGTAGTTCAAATTGTGAATCTAAATAATTCTCGAATCAACTTAATTACATACACAAAATTTCATCAAAATCTGTCCAGCTGTTTAGAAGGAGTTCTATTTACAAACACACGGATAAAAGAAATTTATGTATAAAGAAAATGGACATACAGATATACATACATATATATATATATATATATATATATATATATAAATAATATATAAATAATATATTATATATATATATATATATATATATATATATATATATATATATATATATATATATATATATATATATATATATATATATATATATATATACATATATATATATATATAATATATATATATATATATATATATATATATATATATATATATTATATATATATATATATATATATATATATATATATATACATATATGTATCGTGAGCCAATAGTATAAATTCAAAAGAGACAGGTAAAAACTCAGGCAGCAAAATTAACTACAGCGTTAATCCAACATGAAAAGATTTTCAAGCGAAAGAAGAATTCTCCTGGCTCTTGTGGTAATAAGCCGAACGATGGCCGATTGGTTAGGGTGCTGGCCTTCGGAACCGGAGTTCATGGGTTCGAATCCCACGGGAGGCATTGGTGTTCGTAGCCGTTCCAAATCGGCTTTAAACTGTAGGTCCCGGTCTCATTAGCCCTTGTGTTGCAAAAAGTAGACCGTAGTAAACCAAACCAAACCTAATCTTGTGGTAATAAGTGTTATGTAGAATGGTCGAAACAGTCTCTCTTTGTAAATCATTTCTTTATTCAACTGGAAGTTTCATTTAAAAGCGCCACTTGCGCCATTTTCATTTATTCGTGGCGAGGCCAAGAGTGGAGTGTGTTGACAGCTCTACGTCTACTCGCCAACTGACAACTATTGGTTCGCATACTTATAAAATCCTTCAAATATCTTTGCTATTGCCCGGATGATCCTATAAGCTTACGCGAGCGGGTTTTTTTCATTTATCATTTATTTGGTTATTACGAAAGATTTTCCTTTGTAATTGTTCACAACTCATTTAACTACCCCCTTTTTATACCTGACATATATATATATATATATATATATATATATATATATATATATATATATATATATATATATATATATATATATATATATATATATATATATATATATATATATCAGTGTGTATTTCTGTCTATATCATAAATCAACATTTTTAAAAGTGTTGTTACAATTAACCATTAATATTCGAACTTTTTGTCACATTCCCTAAACTATAGTAATAGTTTTCTGTGAAATGACTTGAAATGCTAACTTTTACAAATATAAAAGTATATATAATTTAGTATTTTCAAAAGCATACATTCATCTCCAGAAATATATTTGAATTTCTAATCATTTGCAATATTTAAGTGTTCGGTATGCTATTGAAGAAAACGAATTATTAGACGTTTTGGTTTTGCAACCTCTGTAATAATAGTATGACAGTTTCAGTACTACAAATTCTTTATTTACAAATGTTAAAATAATCCTTTTTTAACAAGCTAAATCTGGTGAATTATTTATATTATTTATTCGAAAAACTACCTTGAGGTTTTTTTATTGACAGGTAGATTTTTCGTTAGGGAGAAATTCATTAACTTTATTAATAAAATGAATTAATTTTTAGTTATTAAAACATGCTTTACTTTCCTTTTCAATTATGATACTTTATTTTTAATTTAATATTTGCTTTCAGTATTTTGTTAAATGTAACATATAAACTAATAAACTAATGGTATGATGTATACATGAGTTTTATGATCTTAAGATACACTTTGAGGGTTTGGTACAGGTTATTAAATCATAGACATTTTTTGTGTAGAATTTTATGGCTGGATATTATCTTTCAACTATTAAATTTTCTAAAGCTTCTATTATAGATTTGTAAATTACATAGAAATTTTATTAATTCTCTTTGGAGACATACAAATAATATATAATCTCGTAAATGTGCATGCTGATCCTTTCCTGCTGATCGTCTAGTGTTGGCATAATATCTAAAATTTCAAAAGTTTTGAAAAATGTCCATTTGCAGTATTCTATTGTACATTACGTTTGTAAACTAATCTATTCACTTTAAATTATAGCATTTGTAAAAATAAAAATATTAAACTTATAAACTTCTATACATAGCATAGAAATTTTATATTATTTAGTACGTATGAATATTCAGATAATCAAATAACCTGAAATTATATTTTTTATGTACTTTTTATTTATAAATTGGGATGTAAGCAACTAAAATTCTCTTGTATTTTGTTGCTTATAATAACAGCAATTTTATCTGTCATAAAACAGATTCCGGGTTCCCTTAGACCAGAAAAATCTTTTAGATTTTTTATTTCGTATTTTTTTATGAACGCATTTAAGTCAAGTCATAATCAATTCATTATAATTTCTATTTTAAGTTAAAAACATTTTTAAAATAAAATTGTCATAGCGCAATTCAACCCCAATTAAGTTAATATATGTTATAATATGACGTTTTAATATTTTGAGAATGATATTAACTGTAACCAGACTGACATTTTTCATTCTCCTACGAATAAATGTGTATAAAATATGGTAAATTAAAACTAATTAATTTCTAATAGTAATTATTTATTAATCCATTTTAGACACTTTGAATTATCTCACCCTAATATCAAGGATTTAGTCAGAGAGATTATTTAAGGAACTAACATATAGCGCGTCATATTATGGGATCAGTAACTTTCCAGAATTGTAAAGTACCCTTTGAGGCAGCTGAGAAAATGGTTTTTTTTTTTTTATGCGAATTGTCTTGCAACAAAAAATAATCTATAATTAATTTAAAATCATCACATGTGAACCTAATCTATTATTTAAACCAAATATGAAAAAAAATTATTTAAATAATATCTAAGTTTAGTGATAAAACATATGAAAATTATGCTGACGATATTTAAATAATTTAAAATAAGAAATGATTAAATAATGATTTAAAGGAATTGTCACAAATCAAAAAATGTTATTTTTAATTATTTATGAAATTTAATCGCCAGTTGTCGGGTAATATAGGGACTAAATATATTAATCGTTAAAAGAAATTAAGGATTTCGATATTTAAAGACGACTGTATTTTTCGCTATATGAATATAAAATTATTTTAGAACTGTGATAGTTTAGGAGAAGATAAATTTACTCTCTTTGAATTTTGCAATGTTATTTAAATCAATATGGATATAAGAATTATAAATTGAGACAGAGGACAATTTATGCTATTACTAAAATAATGGTTCTTGATATTTCTATAAATAATGAGGATTTTTTCGAGATTATTCTAGACATGAAAAATCGAGAAATAGATAAAAGGATTTCGAAATTTTAAAGGTGTGATGTATTTTCGCTGTGATATGAAGCATATTTATACCAACTTATTTTAGAATTGGACCGATAGTTTAGAAGAAGATAAACTTTACTCGCTTTGAATTTTAACCCTAACTCATCCAGAATCCAATATGGATGCCTCTATTCATTCCATGTTCAACCGCTTCATAAATTCGAGGACAAACGGACAGATAACTTAGGCTATTATTGTAAAGGAGATAATGGTTTCTTCGATATTTCTAACCATAATCAGGATTCTTTCGAGATTACTTCTAGACTTGAAAATCAGAAAGAAATAGATAAAAGGATTGGTTGAAATGCGTGTACAAAGCCGTGTGATAGTATTTTTCCCTGTTATATGAAGCATGTTCATACCACCTTATTTTAGAATCGGAACGATAGTTTAGGAGAAGATAAACTTTACTCGCTTTGAATTTTGCTAACTCTGACTCATCAAGCATCCAATATGAATGCCTCTATCCATTCCAAGTCCAACCCGTCATAAATTCGAGGACAGGCGGACAGACAGCTTATGCTATTATTATAAAGGGGATAATCGTTTCTTCAACATTGCTAAGCATAATCAGGATTTTATCGTGATTACTTCTAGATATGAAAATCAGATTGAAATAGATAAAAGGATTGGTTGAAATATGGGTACAAAGCAATGTGATACAAGCAAATAAATGATCTATAATGTATATACAAATGCTTATTTTTATAAGTACAATATATAGTGAAAATTAAATTGCATTTTTCTTTAATATAAAGTAAACAATTATAGGTTCATATATATTTAAAATTAATGATAGTTTGTTAATTTTATAAAATTTAACTTATAAAAGAAATTAATGATTAAATTCAGAATAAACAATAATAAAGCAAGGGAATAAAACATCTGAAATAATCCCCTATATAATAAAACCCCAAGTTATCTGTCCACTTGTCCTCGAATTTATGAAGTGGTTGGATACATACATATTGGATTTTTTATGAGTTAGGGTTAACAAAGCTCGAAATCCACTCTTTCCTTCCCTTTCTAGCATTTAATGCCCTTATTACAAGCCCTATTTACCCCGGTTAGGAGCAGGTGATTAAATTTATGAATTTGTCACATAAAAAATAGGTAAAAATAACATTTTTCTAGCAGTGTGACGTCACGCCTTTAACCATCTTATTTAATCATTTCTTAATTTAAATTATTTAAATATCGCCTGCATTATTTTCATAGGTTTTATCGCTGTAATTAGAGGTTGCGTAAATAATTTTCTTTTATATTTGGCTTAAATAGGAGATTAGGTACATATGCGAAAATTTTGAATTTAATCATGGATTAATTTTTGTTGCTATGAAAATTTAATCACCGGTATTAACAATAAATTGTATCTACCTCCAAGGTGTAGTGGAAATGACAGTTTCATTCCTTTACTTCCATTAATTACTGTGGCAAAAAAGTTGCGAAGAACTTAACGATAATTTTGACTCAGCTAAGAAATCTTTGAATTATTTTGTAAATGAGTTCAACGTGTTTCGAAACTGCATTCACAGTATCGGGGGACTTTAGAGGAGTATGTAGGTAAACAAATTAATGAGAGTGTACCAGATAATTCTCAGCAAAAAAAAATTTTTTTTTATTTGCCTCATAGGGTACTTCACAATTCTGGAAAATTAAAAATTTTACTGATCCCGTTTAATTACGGGCTATGTGCTAGTTTGAAATACTTTTGCAGATAGAAATGTAATTAAAAATCCACAGCTGCACAATCCAGGTATTCAATATATTTTTAAAAATTCAGTCAATTTAATAAATAACATTTTTTTACAATATAGATACAAGACAATCTACTGACACTTTACTAGTCGCCAGTTAATAGCAGCAATTTCCAGTATATAAATTAAAATTTCAAATTGCGTATTAACTTGCCACGTTTCTGTTGAAATGGAAACCATAAATCATGTCTTAGTAGACTAATAATCATATAGAAGCCTCGTAATTACGCTTTTCGCCTTTTAAAGTTCTAAAATATTAATTAAGCATTGAAAACTCATTAGCGGAGCAGGGTTGAAAACCATTTTCGGTGAAAAGTAGCTACAGGCAATCATCATCTGGTAATTTTAAAGGGATAAATTATTTCGAAAACTTAATTTACTACTATTTAAACGTATAACGTTTCGTACTTAAAATGCAAATTGCTTTATGATTAATATCCCTCTACCTTCTGTATTGAGAAAATTGAAAGGATTTGCACAATTATGGCTAGGCTAGTAAGACGTTTAAATAATTAAAATAGTTTTAATTGTTAAAGGACTTATGGAAGGATAGTATTTTCTGAAAAGAAATATTCTTGGAAGAATCAGTTATTTATTGTGATAGAATACGGTATCACTAATTCGGTAAATATATTAATAAAATCCATACATCGTAATTCAAGTCAAAAACGCAGTCACCTATTTTTATTTTAAAATGTTCTTATAGCAATGGTAAGCCTAGAGCAGTTCGTTCACAGCATGTGTCTCTCTCAGTCATGCAGCGCAGATCACATACGAATAATATGCATGTATGAATTATGATAAACTTAAATTAATAAATTTCTGGATAAATTATATGTTTTTGACTTTGCACGTATAAATCGTACTTCAAGTAAAAAACGCTGTCATCTATTTTTATTTTAAACCGTTCTTATAGCATAGGTAAACCTAGAGTTGTTCGTTCACAGCATGTATCTCTCTCAGTCATGCAGCGCAGCTCTCATACGAATAATATGCGTGTATGAATTATGTAAATTTAAACTAATAAATGTATGGACAAATTATATGTTTTTTACTTCGCACGTATAAATCGTACTTCAAGTAAAAAACGCTGCCATCTATTTTTGTTTTAAAATGTTCTTATAGCAATGGTAAGCCTAGAGTTGTTCGTTCACAGCATGTGTCTCTCTCAGTCAAGCAGCGCAGCTCCCACATGAATAATATGCATGTACGAATTATAATAAATTAAAACTAATAAATTTCTGGACAAATTATATGTTTTTACTTCGTTCGTATAAATCGTACATCATGTTAAAAACTCTGTCATCTATTTTTGTTTTAATACGTTCTTTTAGCAACGTTAAACCTAGAGCTGTTAGCTAACAGCATTTGTCTTTCTCAGTCAAGCAGCGTGGCTCTAATACGAATAATATGCGTGTATGAAATATGATAATTAAAACTAATACATTTCTAAGAGAAATTATTTATTTTTTACATTTGTGTTTAGTAAAAAATCTTAATGTGTTTAAGTACATAAAAATATTAATATTTTATAGATTCTACTGAATGCTTTTGTAAAGAAAATCTAAAATTAAATTTGCTTTTGGATGGTACGGGAATTCTGTCCATTTTAGTCTTTTAACCCTTTAAGGGTCACTTACATGAATTCTTTGGAATTTAATCAAATTAGTTTATAAATATTATCTTTAAACCTTATAGATGCGAAATGTATTAAAGTTTTTCTTTGCAATACTTATAGGAATTGCCTTAGATCATTACCATAGGAGGAATTGATGGGGTTTCACTGACTAACCCATCTCCTTGTACAGCGTGAACATACTTTTTAAAATTTTTTATTATATTGAAAGAACAATAAAAAAAGTGTTCTTAATAAAAGTAAAATAAATAAATAGTTTAACAATTTATAAGTGTTGTTTGAAACGATACTTTTGTTTGGGGTCGTAAGTGAAAAACAATTGCATTACTAACTTTCCAGGTACAGCAAATATAAATACATATATTTCAAAAAAATATATTAATTTCATTTATTGTAAGTTTTAAATATCAAAAACATAAAAAAATCGAAAAAAATCATATTTCTCCAAAAATTAGAGAAAAAAATGTTTAACAGGAAATTTCGCTGCGAAACCACTGTTCGTTAAAGGGTTAAGAAGGAAATAACGTTATAACAGAATGGTAGAATGTTGTACAACAAGGGTTGAAATGTTTGAATATGTGTTTTATTCTTAGAATCTGTCCAGGAAAGTTCATCCATTTTTCTAGAATGAAAGGTTTTAATTTAATTAAAAACGGCTTGCTATACAAGAAACTACCATTGTCACATATACATTAAATAATGGTTGTCCAACCTCTGTATATATTTTAAGTATTTCTTTCGTTTTAGTAATGAGATGTTATCTGCTTGTACATATGTCCATAGGTATAGCTTTCCTACGGTTTCTATATCTCTCTGTGTGTATAAAAAATATGACATACTTTTCACGGGAGACGAACAGGAAGGGTACTATCTCACCCAAGGAAGAATAATCTTTCAGTGTGAAATTTGTAAGCAGCTGTTTAAGCTATCTACCGTTTTTGATCCCAACTTCTATGATGGCTTCTTATTAAATATTTCTATTTATACAGAAAACAAACTAGCATTAAACTCAATTGGCCAAATGGTATTTTTTGACTTTAGATAAAATGTATTTGATCAGACTTTCTGCCCACTTTTTTAATACATGTTAAAACCTGTTTTTTATTTTTTTTTCGAAACTATGTTCCTAGATTAATACGTGTTTTGTTGTTTTCAAAGTGATTGCCTTTTAGTAATTCTTTGAGCTGAGGAATGAACCAGAAATTGAAAAGTACGAGATTAGGAATATATTTTCATCCTATATAGTAAAAAAACATACGTAATATGCTATTGAAGTTCTTCGATTTTTATAACGACTGGGCTTGGGTAATAGCCAACTGGAAAAAAACGTATATTATCCAATTGACATTATGCTATATCAACCTGTTTGTGCTATTAGTAGGCTACTATCGATATTAAAGAACGAATATTTATATATCTACACAGATGGTGTTCTAAAACAACCAAGGGAACAGTGCCTCTTTCATAACATTGCTAAAAGAATCAATAGTAACAACTCAAAACATAAGCACTGTCTATCAGGCGGAGCTTTTAGCAATAAAAGGACACTTAGCTTGACTATTAGTGGCAATTACACTTCTAGTAGACTGGTATTCTTGACCAGACTAAAGCTTTTAATTGTTTAGATCGCTCAAGAGAAAAACAGCCTAATTTATGTAATTGGTCATACAGATCATTTTGCAAACAATAACTGGTTAGATATGCAGCAAAAACGAACTCGATTGAGGTCAACCACCCTGTCCAGCCAGTGAACGTAAAGTAGACAGAAAGAAAATTCAATCTTTAAATAGCCATGATGACACAACTTCCTAACAAGAAACACTACCTTCCAGATTTTTTAAAGTCAATTTAAAGAGATTATACATATAGATAGTATTAACTGCCTTCCTGAGTTTCCATGGTTTTATTCCCATCTTCTCCAGCAGAATTTGGTTTACACTCTCCGAAAATTCGAACTACTTACTTGGTAACCAGGGGACCCGTGACTACTAATTATTTGTATCGGAAATTTGAAATGACTGCCTATTCAAAAGCCCAATAGAAGGCGTAAAGTAAATTTGTCTCAACCAGATTTATTTAAATAAATATTAACCTTAAAAATCAATGCAGGCTTTGACTAACTGAAAACAAAACTAATCCAATGACATCCAGACCCTTGAGCAATGCTGAAAAAGAGTTACACCAATTGTAAATTGGAAGTCCATTGATCTTGTCTTGTAAATCTTATTATTAAGTATTTGTTTTTAATTTTTATTTATTTTTACATTGCATCTGTGCTGTTACCCTCATTTTCTCAACTGATTTTACATTAACATTTTACAGTTCATTAATCTCAATAGGGAACATAATATTAATAAAATCATTTAAAATTAAATTTCATCAATATTGATATAAAAAAATTAGCAAATGTAGTAAAAGGTCTACTTGATTTTTTAAAATGGAAGTTATATTTCTATGATTAATAGAAAAATGTATAAAAAACATAAAATGACCCTTTTTATTATTTTTATAGAGCACTAATTAAAAATTCACATAAATGTTAAACAAAATCTAATGTTTCTAAAATCCGATTGGTATACTTCAAACAACTTTATTTTATTTAAAAAATATGAAATTCGACATTAATTATCAGAAACGTACCTGGAATAATAAATCAATTATTGATGTTCCCAATTGGGAACAATGGACTGTTGCCGCTATACTGCGACGAAATAATTTCCTCTACAGAGAGCATTTCTTGATGAATCAATGGTTTCATATTATAGCCTACATTCCTCTAAAATGTTTCTTCGGGTAAAACCAATTCGCTTTGGGTTCAAAATCTGGAAGATTTTCTCTAATAATAGTTTTCCATATAAAATGGAAATTTATGTAGGAAAGCAGTTCTCTTGGTACTCGAGTTGTAAATAACCTACTGACTGTTGTGTCGACCAGGACACAAAGTTCACCGCCCTATATCACAAAGAAAACGTTATGGCCATTTCCTTGTACAAAAACACAAGGTGATGTTTATTCGGAAAATCAAAAGTTTTCTGTTCGGAAATGAATTTTAACCTTTCAAATTAGAGTAAAATCGTTTATTTTATGATATTGCAGTGGAAAAACTGTCCGAAAAACCTAATTTTATTAAAATTTAAGAAACATGATTTTTTATGCTCAGCAGGCGTCGAAAACCACTCAATGCACAGTTCACGTTAAATGAAAGATTAGCTTGCAATGAGTTCAAGAAAAACTTGCATCTCAATTGCTTTCCCATATATCATGGCATAAGGTATAAACTCATGTTTTTGATATTTGTTTAAGAAAAATGTTTTCATATAAATTTATAAGTTTTAAACTTTGATATCTGTGATGTTTTGATATCTATGTTTAAATTTAAAAATAAATTTTAAATTCATTTTAATTATTTTTCTTATTATTTAATATTTAATATACATATCATTCTACTCAATTTGTAAATTCAGTGTATAGTCAGAAGTGAGCAATGTTCTCAATTGGGAACATCAGGAAAATCGTAAAAGAATTTTTTTCCACAATTAAATGACTAGCATATCTTAACTGAAACATTAGAAGGCAAGATATGCAAAAAAATAATTTAAAATATATCTGGATCTGAATTGGGCCTGTAAAAGGTTAATTCTAAAATATTCTAAAATGTATTGCATTTACTTTTTCTTACCTTAAATTCGAATGTTTTATAATTTTTATAATTCGAATTTTATAATTTGTGCAGCCCAATTTGTATTTGGTATGTTATTTATTTAATTTTTCAGCATCTTTTTAAGTGTTCACCATATTTATACTTCCATAATCGGAACTCAGAACAGTTTGCTTATCATTATTATTTTTTTTTTGTAAATTTAATGCCATTCAGATGGTATAAATTTTTTTTTACTAAAAATAACTAGTACCCAGATAGCATGCATACTTGCAGCAAGTTTGATTTTTCTGGATAATATCTTGTCGTAACAAATTTGACGCCACAAACTTGCAGCAAAACTCCTGCAAGTTAGATTGAGCATAAAGCGACCACTCCTTTGCAACGTAATTTTGCTGCTAAACTGTGGCAATCTTGTCATGACAAACTAGGAGAAAGCGAAAATTCCAATCATTGCATGAGAGTTAAGGTAAAGAGTGCATGCGAAAAAAGTTTCCCGGCCAAAGACAAGAATGACAACAAGGCAGACACGCCATTCCTCAAGATGCATTATGGATCTTTTAAAAAGGCATTTATTGTTTTAATTATTCAAGTTTGGGTAATTTTAAAGTAGCATTTCCCTATAATTTGCAACTATCTAAAATTTCTAATAAATTAAATAGATGTGTTACTTCTATTAATTCACTAACAATGTTTTCGTTTTCATACACGTGTATTGGGCCATGTTAAACATATGTTGAAAATTTTATCTTTTAACTGAATTTTTCTCAACTTTTCTCAACCGTGGTTTGCAATGAACTTGCTGCAAGTTTGATATGACAAGTTTGCGGCAAACTTGCACGACTTGCAAATTGGACTGAAACTTGTATGACAAGTTTACTGCAAGTTGGAGGTCAAGTTTGCTGCAAGTTGGAGGTCAAGTTTGCTGCAAGTTGGAGGTATGGTGACTTCGAAGTTTGCGTAGACTTGCTGCAGCCTTGTTTCACAATTGCAGACTTGTCATGCTAAACTTGCTTCAAGTTTGCTGCAAACTAAATTTGTTACCTGGGTAATTGCTATTCATTATTATTACTATATCCATTAATCTTTCAAAATCAAAGAAATTGTCTCTAAAATTTTTAAAATATGAAAATTACTGAAAAAAGTCTATCAAGATCTTTTAATATCAGTCCATAATTAATAACTATAGTACACTAGAAAGATAATTCAATGAATGTTTTTCTCCAAACTTCTTTCCTCCAAAATAAAAATTAGTGTGAGGAAAAATGCTTCAATACACTTTTGGTAGTGACAAAATTCCTAAGTACCCTCTCCCAGGCTAACCGAAAAATGCCACTAGTCAGCTCCCCCCTCCCCCCCCAAAAAAAACGGATTGGTGCTGGAATGCAATATTTGAATCCACCCCAAAACGCTAAATCCAAATTAGACTAAACAGTTGATAAGTTTTAAGCATTTGTGCACCCTAGTAGTAAAGTACAACAAAAACTTAAACACTGCAATTCACCTCAAGTAACAAGATCAGATAAATACAAATATTACTGACGAGTGAAGAAAATGAATTCACTCAAAATGCAACAACCACAACTTAATAATAACATCTCTTTTTACTGGAAACATTAACAGACACCAGGGAATGCATTCAGATAGGCTAATATTAAAACCTAAATCATACATCGTCCAGTCGGTTAGAATACAAAAATTCTTGTGCAACTTGGTGTATAAGATTTTATCTATTTTTAAAAATGTATTGCATCATAAAACAGAAAGAAATGAGGTTTTATAAAGTTAGTTCTCGATGCTTTTTTTTAAAGTTATTCTAAAAAGATAGTAATTTAGTTAATGTTTAATCAAAAATAAGTTATTATAATGGGTAACTTTTCATTTCAAAAGTTACTATATTCCATTAATGTTTACACTTTTACTAATGACTTCCAAGTATGCCAGGAACATTAGTATTCTATGAAATATGAATCTTTTTAAAATTTTAGATATTATGTATTAAAATCTTTAACGACTGAGTAATATTAACTATTGGCATTTTACCATTTCATAGAATGGAAATACCTGAGTGCATATTGATAATATTTCACACGCTAATGAACAACTTAAAATAATAAAATATCTGTAAATTTAAGTAAATTATTAAAAGTTATTATACTAATTAAAATTTAAAAGGGAGAGCTAGGCAGGAGCAGACATTGCATAAAAGTAATTTTTCAATTTTATAATGTGTAAATGCAAGAAGGTAATAAAAAGTTTGCTTAATAGATGTGTTACTTCTATTAATTCACTAACAATGTTTTCGTTTTCATGCAGGTGTATTGGGCCATGTTAAACCTATGTTGAAAATTTTAACTTTTAACTGAATTTTTCTCAACTTTTCTCAACCGAGGTTTGCAATGAACTTGCTGCAAGTTTGATATGACAAGTTTGCGGAAAACTTGCACGTAATATAGATTCAAAAAATCCTTTGTTTAGTATCTTTCAAAATGTTAAGTACCGGTAAGTTTTAAGTTCCTTAAAGAGAATATTTAAAGCTGGATATCTTGAAAGCAAAGCTTTAAAGTTACTTGTCCATTTAAAAAAATTAAAAGCATGGTATTTAAAAATATTTCTCTACGCAATTTTAAAATGCCTTCTCCATGAAATAAGGAATGAGTAGAAAGTTAAAGACAGTGTAAATTTAAATATCCAAAGTGATATGAATAGAAAATAAACAGAACTGCCAAAATGTGAAGAATTGGTGACTCCGGAATCAGAATATACTCTGGAATATTATCTGTTATTCGGATAAGATAAGTTATTCAGTTCCTGCACGAATTAAAAACAAAGAAATAGATGATGGAATTGATCATGCGAGAAATTAAGGAAAAGATGTAAAGCACAGCTCCGATTTCGCAGACTGAAGGAAAAATGTTAAATACCGAAAACCGTGAATTAGATCTAGAACAGAGCGGTGGCAATTTTTGTTTTCTCAAACCGAAGACTATCACGTACGTGAGTATGAATGAAGTTATGCGAAATAATTATTAAGTCAAAGGAAGAACTGCTCATTTTTATTCATGAATTTACAGCAGATAATAAATAACTACGCTCTATTGTTGTGCAAATATAATAATTCCACGTCTTTCTGACTGTACGGAATGATGCACTAATATTTTGCACAAATATTTATGCATCATGATTTATTTGTACAGACTTTAAAAAACATGTGTTGTTTTAAAAGTGTATTGATGTTATAAGAATAGTTATTGCATTTAAAGCTAAAAAAACAGTTCAATTTTAAGCAATATTTAAAAAAATACTGCGGTAAGAAATATTTTTACAGCATGCAAAACAGATAATAAATTTTAAATGAATTATAGTAAAAATATGTAAAAGAATAACTGGCCTAAATTTTAATTAGAAAAAAAACTATTTTTAATATTGATTTTAAATTTTTAAGACAGGATATAAAAAGAACTATAAATATATGAATCATGTCACTTACAATTTCCTCTGTTTTTTTAGTCTGTACTGATAAGATTTAATGTGTATTGAAAATATACACATTAAATCTTATCCGTTATTATCTTATCTTATTTTTTCAATGGCATTTTAGGTTTTTTGGAACATGTATTATTCTGAAATCCAAATTTGCTTTATTTTGAAATTATTCTTAAAAGGTAAAATTTCCAAAAAAAAAAAAAAAAAAAAAAAAACATTATGAATATTTCTATATAATTTTATATATAGTAATATTCAAAATGATTTTTTTAAATACCAAGAATCAGTCATATTCAGTTTGTGTTGTAAGTCTGCAAGCATTGTGTCAAAAAGATTTTTAGATTTTTGATAAAAGTAGTTTTACTCTTTACTCATATTTTATACTTATTACACTTATTAAAACAATCCCCAAAAAGAAGAAAACAATCATGTGTATATAGGACAAATTCTGAATATTTTGAGTGTTTTACATACCAAATAATATTATTAATCCTAAAATCCACAACCTTCTGAAGATCATTTACCCTTTAGTTTGCCATTATTTTTCTCACAAAATGTTTTCAAACTTTCAAAACTTAGAGTTCTAATTATATTCAATAACAGTGCAAAATTAAAGCAGAAATCAGTCATCCCATTGTTATAATACCAAGGCTATAATATTAAAATGGGTTTTGTGCTTTTCGCAGGTGTT
>CM063501.1:120929793-120952293 GCA_032207245.1 Pardosa pseudoannulata | reverse complement strand
GGTATGAGAATTCATAAATAATAATTATTTTACATATTTTCAACTTTTAAGTGTACTATTACCCCCTTATTTCATAAATACCTTACAATCATTACATTAATTTTTCTCTCTTGTGTTTTAAATATTTTATACTTCTAAATACACTAAGATTTTTCACGTGCAGAATACTGGCTCCTGTTAAATTTCTCTCCATACTCGATTGCAATTTTATCTACGAATAAATTAATTTATTTTAAAAAGTGTAAACATTTGACTTCTTGAAAGGTTAATCAATTAAACCTTTAAATTTGTGAAATATTTGGATGAAATAGGTCCTAACAGTTAATCAAAATTAAATATATACTCTTTACATTACATTATTTGCTTTAACATCTTTCGTTACTTTATAATTAAACATTTCTGTTTGCATTTTGATGTACATTTTAAGCATCTCAAAATGAGATTTAGATTATAATATTTTACCTTAAAATGCTTTCAAATATATGCCTTTTAAATCATCACCTTTAAAAATGTTCATTCTTAGTAAACCCTTAATAATATCTTTCAAAATTTGAAGCTTTAAGATATTAATTAAACATTGAAAACTCGTTTACGAGGAGAAGATAAAAATAAATCCAAGGTTGAAATTGTCGGCAGCAATCATTATCTGTTAGATTTCAAGAATTAATAATTTCGCAAACTTAATTTTCTGCTTTTCTCATGCATTAATTTTTGTTACTCTCTATGGAAATTGCTTTTATATGATTTATGGCCCTTCCTAACTCTCCGTTTTAGAATGTTAATTGGTTTAATAACTTTCGAAACTACTTAAATTTATAGATATTTCATGCTTATGAATTGTGCATTAGCATGTGAAAGGTTATCAATATGCACTCATATGTTTGGATTTTATAAAAAGTTTTATAAAAATGGAAATTAATATGTTCGAGTATTTTATTAAATATGGAAGTTTAGAAAATTAAAATGTAAAAGTTAATATTAATATAATTAGTGATTTAAAAAAATATCAGCCATTCTTCAATATTTATCTATCTTGTTTTTCTGTTCTAATGTATTCTTCCATAAAATGTATCTTTAAAATATTTAAATGTTAACATTATCTCGTACCTGTCTGTCGTATGCAATAAATTAGCTACGCTTTATTTTATCATTTTAATTATTTATAGGTTATCTTTCACCGAAGCAGCTTATATGTATAGATGATTCTAAAATGCAATGACATTGTTTTGTAAAAGGGATTTATTTTCACTGCGTTTTCTGATAACTCCTGTATAATTCTAAATTTGAGAAAAAATACACTAAGATTTTTCACGTGAAGAAAACTTGCTCCTGTTAAATATCTGCCTTTACTCGCTTGCAATGTTATCTACGAATAAAATAATTATCTATAATGAGTTATGTTAAAACGAGTAAACATTTGACTCTTTGAGGTTTGAATTATAATCAATCATATCTTTATATTTGTGCAATATTTGGCTGAAATAGGTCCTAACAGTTAAACAAAATTAAACAAATAGACTCTTTACATTATATAATTTGCTTGCACCTCATTCGTTACTTCACGTTTAAACAATTCTCTTTGCATTTTGATGTACATTTTAAGTATCTCAAAATGAGATTTATATTATAATATTTGCCTTAAAATGCTTTCAAATATATGCCTTTTAAATCATCATCTTTAAAAATGTTCATTCTTAGTAAACCCTTAATAATATCTTTCAAAATTTAAAGATTTAAGATATTAATTAAACATCGAAAATTCGTTTACGAGGAGAGGATAAAAATAAATCCAAGGTTGAAATTGTCGGCAGCAATCATTATCTGTTAGATTTCAAGAATTAATAATTTCTCAAACTTAATTTTCTGCTTTTCTCATGCATTAATTTTTGTTACTCTCTATGGAAATTGCTTTTATATGATTTATGGCCCTTCCTAACTGTCCGTTTTAGAATGTTAATTGGTTTAATAACTTTCGAAATTACTTAAATTTATAGATATTTCATGCTTATGAATTGTGCATTAGCATGTGAAAGGTTATCAATATGCACTCATATGTTTGGATTTTATAAAAAGTTTTATAAAAATGGAAATTTATATGTTCGAGTATTTTATTAAATATGATTGTATAGAAAATTAAACTGTAAAAGTTAATATTAATATAATTAATGTTTAAAAAAAATATCAACCGTTCTTCAAAATTTATCTTCTTTTTCTGTTCTAATGTAATCTTACATAAAATGTATCTTTAAAATATTTAAATTTTGACATTATCTATCACCTATCTGTCGTATGCAATCAATTAGCCACGCTTTATTTTATCAGTTTATTAATTTATAGGTTATCTTTCACGGAATCCGCTTATATGTACAAAGAATTCTAAAATGCTGAGACATTGTTTCGTAAATGGGATTTACTTTCACTGCATTTACTGATAACTACTGTATATTTTTAAATTGGAGAAGAAAAACTGAGTAGCATAAAATTCATATATGTTTGTAGGATGTGTGTTTGCACGCATAACAGCATTTGTTATCTCTGACGCAAGAGAAGGAAAATTATTTTTATGTTTATTAATTTATTCAACGGAAATAAATATTTATTATTCACATATTACTAAATAAGTTTACTATCTTCTAGAATTTTTATATCATATTCAACAACACACGCTGCATTGAATAGGCAGATGTTTAACAGAGGTAAGTGACTCAGCGTTATTAAAATAAATAAAGTAAAAATATTAGGTTGAATGAAAAATTCTCGATATTATTTCTGGCTGACATCAAATGTGCTGTAGAATTAAATATTAGGTTTTTATGCTTATGTGATGATTAAATAATGACAACTAAATTCGTTGCCTCGTTTTGATTCGCCGAAGATTCACGTCATACGCATCATTTCTGATTAAAGCCGTTGATGTAATGTTCAGTCTTTTTAAATAGTGTCTTATATATATTATAAGTATTGTAATGTGTTTTAACATATTACTGTAACATGAATTCATTGATCTGCATTGATATTTGTTTTCAGTTAAGTTTTCTAATTATCGTGTTTTTATTTTTGGCCACACAGCATCTTTTTAAATATGGAAATATCTGTTATATAAGTTGTCTTCTTATGTAAAAGTCAGTCTGACAGTAACAGAAGGCTGTGTTTCATGGAAGGTGCTGATGTTTGTTTATGTACCATGTATGTACTTTCAGTATTTTAGACTTCTGTAACGTTAGTTCAGTTTGATATCCGTCTGAGCTCTATGTCATCCATTATTCTATCTTAAATGAATGTCTGTGTCTAGATCTAGTTGTTTTATTAAACTGCATCATGTGAATCTCTTGTGAGGATAGTTTTATATATGATGTGATCCTTTCGGATACTTCTTTAAGAATCATCGACCCATACGTGAGGGGTCTTCATGCATATATATTTCCTTTTAATTACGATAAAAATGGAAACGCTATGGAATTATAGATTCTTCTAATTACTTAAATGTAAGGCTATGTTTCTCTATATAATAATAAATGTATTTTGTAGTTTTGATATACATGGACTGATGTGAAATCCCTGATAAAGAAATGGCTAACATACGGCTAAAAATCATTCACTGTACCGAATATTCGATTATAAGGATGGCCTATTGAGGACTCCGGTTTTAGTGTGTCTTTTTTAATAGTGGTAGTTTTACACTTGAGGATGTTTCTTAGAATTCTTTCCCTAGAAATTGGTTAAACCAAATTTATGGTGAATTATTATCTATTTTTGTTGTGAAGGTTCGAGTATTCTACGATGAAAGCACCATAAACCGAGTCGAACACAATTTAAGAATTCTAGAATATAATATATTTATAGAAATATGTACAGCTAATTTTTGATATGGAGGACTTGAAAAATAAATAAATAAAAATAAATAAAAAAAACTTTGACTATTTGGTTACTTATCTAAACTTGTTTCATTGTGAAGATGGTTATTTTTCTCTTTTATAACTATTTAAAGGTACATTAAATAAAATACCGTAAAATTCAAAATTCATTATTGGTAAAGATTAAACTTTTATTTCGAAATAATCACTTCCATTTATCATGCTATTAGTAATGGGATTTTTTGTGTAAATTGTAAGATGAACATGATAAAAAAACATGATTTTTTATGATATTTGAAATCTTATTATATTCTAATGTGCGTCATATGGTTGCTAGCAAAAAAAGTACTTGAATAGAGATTATGACTGTAAAACGTTTTTTCGCTAAAATCCTAAATATTAATCCTTTTTAACGGAGTATATCTTATATCATGAATTATTCTGAAAGTGATGTCAGTTTTTTACATTGACTCCACATTGTCAAACCATTTGAAAATTTCATTTTTTTATATTGAAATTTGTTTCAGAAATAAAAAAGAAAGCAGGAAAAATAATCCATCAAACACTCTAAAGTACACTTTTTGTATATCAATAAAAAATCACTAAAATGATTAATGATACAGAATAGTGTTTTTCATTGTGAAATGTAACGTAATATTGCAGTTAACAATAATAAAAATTAATAATCTTTTAACAAAAAAAATATAAAGTAAGTCACTACATTAGAACACTATGTTTTCCAAGTAGGTTTTACAAAAAAATATATGTTTGTTAATGGAAATTTGAATTATAAAGCTTTGAAAATATAAAAACATAAAAACCCTCAACATTTTCTTGAACTTCTTCCAAAATAGGAAATGCATGTAATTTAACCCAACTTAACTTAGTAATGACACGCTCTTTCTCGAGTAAAAAAATTAAGTAAAATAAAAATTAACTTAATGAACATTTTAACATGCTTAAGCATCTGCCGATTTCATATTTTTCCATATTTGTTATTACACTGGACTATTTCATCACTTCTTAAAGTTACATTGGAGGGCGACCTTCTAACTGAACTTGAATATTTCATCTCCTATTTAGTAAATTTACAAGGCATTCCCACATTTGTTTACATCACTTTTTCCTTTTATTTAAAAAACTGGTTTATTACATTTCAGAAAATCCTTTATTTCTGTCATAGTCTGCTCTATTTTTGTTATATGCAGATAACTTTTGCATTGTTGTTGTATAGATGTAAGTTTTTCACCCCATCAGAAAGCATATAATAAATCTTTTGTTAGCTTTATTAAAATTGAGAACTTTCACAGGATAAATCATTTTACCCTCAATGCCTATTTCGCCATTTCATGAATGAATTTGTAAAATATTTTTTTAGTAATTCCAATAATTATTATAGAAATACATGTTCAAAATTTAAAGTTCTTAGATTTAGTAGCTTTGATTCATTGAACTAGTACATTTCATCTAGCCATTGATATATCTTTGAATGTCAGTTAGTAAGGTATGTCAACTAGATATTTAGTGTATATATAATTTTCACAGGAATAAAAAGACTTTGAAAAGTGTCACCTAAGTTGATTTTGTGTTAGATAGACCTGCTGCATGGGACTACCACTAGGTGACGGATAAGAAGATAGCAACTAAAGAAAAAAGAAAGCTCATTTTTTTTTCATAATCAATCTGACACTGCTACAAGCAAAACCTTAATATTCTTTTAATGTTAAATTGATTCACACTATCTGAAAAAGAATTATACGTTTCTGTGTTGAAAATTACTGGATATTTGTGTGTTTGACCTTTTGTTTAAAATAAACCTAAAAACTTACAACTTTGATAATTTGTAAGGCTTGTAGCAGTAAATGATTAAATTAAACATTTCAAAGTCTGAGAAAAGACCCTCAACTTATTTAACAATCTTGTAGTGATGATCTTTGTACAAATTCGTGCTTTCATATGTGCTTTCATATGAGAAAATTTTACTGAAATAGATTAATGGTTTGGTAAAATAGTATAATCTGTTTAGAAAATACTTATGGACCTTTTGTTTGATAAAAGAACCTACAAACCGACCTCGGTAGCTCAGTTGGAAAAGACAACGATCTCGTAACTGAGAAGTTCCAAGTTCGGAGTCCAAGTTAAGGTCTGCCGTGTTTGTTAAAGGTGACTGAGGAAAGTAAAATATGTTCGTGGTCATGATGTTCACCAAATGTCTCAATCGATATCTCTGCGGTTGGCAGGTCATCTATAGGTCTTCTGCTTGGTCCCTGTTTCAAAATTAAGAGGACCCACTTGAGCATAAATGGTACTTTTACCCTTGTAGTGCTCGTTATAAACGAAAGGCGCACTCCTTTGCCTTAATACGAGCTTATGACTCAATCGTGCTTGGTTTCACCAAGTTGCATAAGTCATCAACAACAACAACAACATACAAACCAAGTAATAAACTTGCTAAAAGTACTAAACTAATTTGTAAGACTTGCAAGAGAAAATAGTAATTAGAGACTGAATAAATTCATCTGAAAAATCCAACTTTTTATGAATCTAGTGCTTTTGCTCTTTATGCAAAATTATGCTTTGAAATGTACTATACCGAAGCAAATTTTAATAACCTAACTTAATGGTATGGTAAAATACCGTGATCTATTCAGAAATTATTTTCTGGTCATTTTCATTAATTTTCATTATTTTCATTATTTTTCATCATTTTTCATTAATTTTCTGGTCTTAAAAGCACAACACACATACAACCTTGCTAAACTTACTAAACTAATTTATAAGGCTCGCAGCGAAAATTATAATTTGAAATACAGTAACCTGATATGAAACTGTCTAATAACCTTGTAGAGTTGCTCTTTTTAAGATCGGTACTATGAAATGTACTACAGTTATTTACAAATGAATATAATTTCTATAACATTGTAAGACACTCATGTATGTTTAAGTTTTTTTTTAATATTTTATTTTATTTTTTTACTTACATATTACGTTTTTTAAACTTGAATACTTGCCTGTCCTGAACAATAAGTGTTGAAAACGATATTAAACACTACATACTTTCTGTTTATATATTAAAATATTTAATTTTATATATTATTACTAGGTTTGTTCACAAAGTTTTGTAACTAATTTAATAATTTTTTTTATTTTGTAGTATACTCAGAATAATCTGAGCAATAATACTGTCGACATATATTGTATTTTAAACAAGACCGTAAGAAAAGAAAACAAAAATTTAGAACTTTACCATTAGCTTTTTTTCTCAGACTCTCTCTCTTTAAAAATGAATGAAAAACTATTAACTACTGAACAAACAAATTCTCCGAAAATTTATTTAAAATCACTTTTTAATGATAAACTAGCAAATGTGCCCGTGCTTTGCTACGGTCAACTTAATGTATTACTTTTAAATAAAGAATTTTTTTTTCGTGCATAACTCTCTAAATTCGTCACAGTAGAGTTCCAGTCATTGGCATATTTATATATTTCTATTGTAAGAGTATTATAACAATATTCAGTTCTTATACTACCATATTATGTACGTTGATTAGCAACGTTAATAGATCTTGACATATAAAGTGGTAGAATAGTAAGTAGAAGTTTTGACAACAACAGTTCTAAGTTTGATGGTATTAATAAATGTTGTCCAAAATTAAGGAAATTTATGACAAACCACATAGTTTTGTATGAAACAGAAACGCACATTCATACCGACAACCATATGAATATGAAGATAACTATATAAAATGATATTTTTTTATTTACCCATGAGAGTCACTGAAATTTGTACTTTTTGTTGTTAAAATATTGTCGATAAACATTTCATTGTAACGTAAAAATTAACGAAGAATTAAATTTAAAATAAGTTCTCATATAAAAATACTATAATTTGAGTCACATAGAAATGAAAGTTAATGCCTTTATATCTCAATTTCCAGGTCAAATCGAATGGATACTACGCAGACGATGTTTAAATAATATAAAATAAGAAATGAATAAATCAGATATTTAAAGTAATGACGTCATAATGATAAAAAAATACCATTTTCACCTATTTATTATGGGATGAATTGAAAATTTTAATCTCCTGCTTTTAACCGAGGAAAACTGCGCTTAAAACAATTACTTGGGATGACGTCACATTGCTAGAAATATTGTTTCTTTCACGTAGTTATGATGCGATAAATTAAAAAATTAATCGTTTGCGTTTAACCGGGGAAAATAATGCTTGGAATAATGACATAAAATGCTCGAAAAGGGGGAAGGAATGAATTTCGAAAGTTAAAAATTTACAAACACCTTCCCAGGGATGTACCTAATAATTTCCCAAATTTTCACGGCAATTGGATGCATGGTTTTTGAGTCTATCGAGTACATACATACATACATACAGACAGACAGACACAAATTCATTTATATATATATATATTTATAAAACATTCGAAAGAACTAATTATTTAAGAATTGTTTAAACTCGTTATTCTGTTTTATACTCGGATTTAAATATTTTGATAATTACAGCGGATTCCGCTTAATGTGATCGCGGTTAATGTTATCAATCGCTTATTGTTATCGAAATCACTTGGTCCCGATTTTCTTTATCCATTTTTATGTTGAAATTATCCCTTTATGTGATCGTTACATCGGTTAATGAGATCAGTTTTCAAACCTCATTTCGACTGGAATATTTACAACATATTAAAAAATAACTCATTTTTTTTCTTTCCCTTCGCTGTTTGAATTTCCGAGAATTGTCCTCTTTCTCCCAGGGTAATGGGGAATGAACGTAGATTGGGGTATTACATATTCCTGTAATTTTTCTTAATTACGTTCACCCTGCTGGTGGTTAGAGGTTGCCATATAGGCAATTCGCAACACATTCTAATCGAAACTGAGAAGGAGTGTATTCACATTTTACGCCTTGCTCGCTTACATGCAGGTTTTCGATATGGAAGCCTGAAAGCGAAATTATTTAACATTAAACAAAAGATCAAAATTTTAAATCGTTATAACAAGTTGATAATGATTACGAACAATTTATCAATGAGCTTCTTAGGAAAAATTGTAGACAGTAATCAATTGATCAATTTTTTTAATTATGTATACAATTTTGCCGTTTTAAAGGATAATATACAGTACATAAATATAAGGCTTGTTTTTTCAATTTTTCTTTAAATTTTAGTATATGTGAATTAAATGGTGGAGCGTAAATGTATCTGATTTTGCATATCGCTTATTGTTATCAATCAGTTATTATCAAAATCACGGTGTCCCAAACTGATCACATTAAGCGCAGTCCACTGTATTTGTTTCTTAAAAGATTGTAAACAGATGCTGATGATAGCCCGTAAAATATTATAATGACGGGAATTTTAATATTATTGATTGCACCTTCAAATTATGTTCTACAAGATAAAAACGGAGATATTCGGCAACGATTAAAATTTTATTATAAGTCTGAACATTAAAGAAAAAAATCGCTTTATAAGTAATCTAAGTTTAATTGCATGATAATACTAAGTTTTATTGCATGCTGAATCTGCATAGTTTATAAATATTATATAATCATCTAAATGAAATGTGACTAATGAAAAGCAATTTGAATGTTGAAGCTAACAAGCATTTAAATCTTTGCGAATTTAAATGGTATTTATCTAAAATGCAAATCTTATTAGTTTTTCTTTAACTTTTCAAATTTTAATCCTTACCTGATTTGTTTGCGAATTTACTATACGTGGAAAATGACATTTATGATTCTATTTTGATGTATTTTGATGGGATAAGTACTTAAGTCTCAGACCATTAGAGTAATTAACTACTTCACATTAAATCTTCCTAATAGATGTTTTACGCTGAATATTTAGGGAATATGTATCTTCATATTCATTCAAAACCATAAAAAAAGGTTTAATATATTAGTGACATGCCATTGTTTTTGAATAAATAGTTTAATTTAAATAATAGATATAAAATGAAACTGCAGTTCAATCGTTTATGTTTAACATAATCTGTTTGTTATTATGAAGTGTAAGTAGTTTCGCTCTAATTTCAATTTTAAAACTAAAATATCATGTCAGTTAATACTTTCAAAATCAATTAAATAGTTATAGTTTCAACACATACATTACATTTATTGAACTAAATTTATACACATACATTCCATTTATTAAGTATTAATTTGCATTGATATACGTAATCGTAGAACTGAAAGAAAAATTATTTACATTTATCCTTTCAACTGTACTTTAACAAAGCAAATGTTATTAACTTAAGTTATTCACAAATGAACACAATATCTAACTTTGTAAACATTTTGTACAAGTTATTATTTTTTTTAACCTATGTAATTTTTTAAACGTTAATACTCCTGTCTCGCCTTCAGATTTGAAAGTTTTTATAAACGTAATACAAATTACAAAATATATGTTTATATATTTCAATACTTAGCTTTTAGTCCTTATTACTAGTTTTTTGAAAACAAAGTTTTATTAAGTAATTTTATATATTTATTACTGCATTCCAGATTCTCAAAATATATAGACTTTAGTGCAACTAATGATTTTTTATTTTTTTAAGACTGTAACAAAAAAAAGAAAAAGCTAAGACTTTACTATTAGCTTTTTAGTAGCTTATATATATTTAAAAATAAATGCCAAGCGTTAAAATGCTAAAAAAAAAAGATTTTTGCAATTCGCTGAAAATGTATTTAAACATTCATTTATAATGCTCACTTTATAAAATATTCCAAAGAAATGTTTATTTAGAAATTAATTTTCTTTATATTAAAAGCGATTAAGCTATTTTGTACTGCGATTTAAAGATTTTAATAAGATACTTACCAAAAAAGTGAATATGCGTTTCTGAAAAGAATGTAAACAGAAGTAATATTAATGATAGGCTATAAAGCATTATTATGCCATAAATTTTAATGTTTTTGATTGCGCATTTAAATTATGGTTGATAAGATAAAAAAAGATGTTCAATGACTAATTATTTATTTTTTAAATTTCTAAATATCGTTGTATTATTGCATGCAGAATCTTAGCAGTTCATAATTACTATACTATTCCGTAAATGAACTGTGACTAATGAAAAGCAGCTTAAAGGTCCAAGCTAACATACATTTGAGTAACTATAAACATACATGTTTTTACCTAAAATGAAATTCTTATTAGTTCCCCTTTAAATTTCACATTTTCATCTTTCTTAGATTTATGAGTTTGTTATTTATTTATTATTCATTTGTGCTTCAATTTTAATATATATTGATGGGACTATTTATGTCTGAGATTATTACAGTTATTAACTTTTTCTTATTAAATATTCCTAATAGTTGTTTTACAGGAGATAATTAGAAAACATGTAGATATATTTCCTTCAAAAGCATAAATAAAGTATAATATATTCGCAATATGCTATTGTTATTTGTTATGTAGTCCTCGTTTATATTTGAGTATCAACCTGTGATCAAATGTATAGTGGTGATTTATTTTTAATTGATTTGTGTAAAGAATTTTTGTACTAAATTTAACCACAGGTTCTGAGAAACTACAGATATAAATATGAAGTTAAACTAAAAGCTAAATTAACAGCCTCCGAAACTAGCTTAATATAAAAAAAGTAAATTTATTATAATATATATACATCTATGTACATACAAAACTGATGCTAATTTTCATACAATAAGCTTTGTCCACATCTTCTAAATTAGTTCTGACAATATTTTTATACTTAAGTAATTTTGTAAATAGAGAGAGAGGACCTAATCTTAATTTCAAAATGTATGGAAAAGTGGGGTACCTTTGTGGGTTAAAAGGTTGGGCCCGGAACACTGCTGGTTGAAGGGTATCTATGGCTGATCAGGAGTGGGAATCTATGGATCATCCGTCGGTCTCAGGAACACTACTCCTCTTTTCGTCTCGACTTCCGAACCTCTTCTCTTCTCGACTCACGAACAACTTCCCTTTCAGTCGGACCCCGACTGGACTCTTGACTCTCGAACACCTTCTTTGGGACCTCCCAACCTCCTCTCAATTTTTTAGATTTTTCATATTTATTTATTTCAACCTTGTCCCCTCTTCCTTCTTATCGTCCAATCAGGATAGTTGTAAGAATCTCATTGGTCTGCTTAAACCCCGCCTTAAGACCGCCAACGTGGAAAACCTTATCCCTTCCAATTGGGCACTGTCCCTTAGGAACTCATAAATATTCCATAAAGGTACATTCTTATTTAATGTCAAGTACGGAGACCTGATTCTAATCTGGGACTGGGATCAGAACCCCGCCCGAGACCACCGTACAAGACCACAATATCCGTTGAATATAAATTTATGGTCCTCTATCTCTTTACAAAGATGTGATGAGGTCAGATGTGATGAATGAATAAATTATATAACAGATCTAAATCGCCTCATCACATATGTTATGAAGCGATTTAGATCTGTTATATAATTGATTCATTCATACAAGAAGTAAAATGTTCGGGATCTAAATCTGACCTTATCACATTATTGAATAAAGTGTTTGAGCAAATAATAGGAAAAAAATGTACTTCAGTTCATTCGTTTACACATAAAATAACATGTATGTTATTATGAAGCGTATGCTGTTTAGCTCTAATTTAAATTTTAAAACTGAAACTCAAAGGTAATGATTTTAAAATCTTTGTAAACATTTTGTTTATCACAAGTTTTTATTTAACTTTTCATTAAATTTTTTTCTGTTTTTTTGTACTTACCCAAGCTTAAATACTTCATAACTGCCCTTCAGATTTGAAATTTTTTTAAACGTAATACAAATTACAAAATGTATGTTTATATAATTCCATACTTAGCTTTTAGAACTTATTACTACTCTTTTGTAAACAAAGTTTAATTAAGGGATTTTACACATTTATTACTGCAATACAAATTCTCAAAATATTTCGACTTTAGTACAGACGACTGATTTTCTATTTTTTAAATTCTGTAACAAAGCAAAAGAAAATGCTAAGACTTTACTAATAGTTTTTTAACAGTCTATATCTTTTTTAAAAATAAATGCCAAGCTATTAAATGCTGAACAATAAAAAATTTTCAATGCACTGAAAATGTATTTAAATATTCATTTAGAATGCTCACTTTATAAAATATTCGAAAGAACTATTTATCTAGGAAAATGTTTTTCTTTGTTTTAAAAACCATTAAGCTATTTTATACTCCGATTTAAAGATTTTAATAAGCTGATTACCAAAAAAAGTGAATATTTGTTTCTGAAAAATTTGTAAACAGAAGTAATATTAATGATAGGCGATAAAACATTATTATACCATAAATTTTTATGTTTTTGATTGAGCATTCAAATTATGTTCGATAAGAATTAAAAAAGATGTTCAATAACAATTTATTTATTTATTTTTTAAATTTCTAAATATTAAAGAAAGAAGATCATTGTTTTATTGCATGCAGAATTTTAGCAATTCATAAATACTATATTATCACCTAAATGAACTGTGACTAATGAAAAGCAGTTTAAAGGTCCAAGCTAAAAAGCATTTGAGTAACTGTAAACATACATATTTTTGCCTAAATTGCAATTCTTAATAGTTTCCCTTAAAATTTCAAGCTTTAATCTTTCCTAGATTTGTTTGTGAATTTATTACACTCGAAAGATGACATTTAAGCTTCAATTTTAATATATAATGATGGGAGTATTTATGTCTCAGATTATTTTAGTATTTAACGTTTTCTTATTATATATCCCTTATTAAATATTTCTTATTAAATAGTTATTTTATGTGAGGTATTTAGAAAACATGTAGATTTATTTCCTTTAAAAGCATAAATAAAAGTTTAATTCATTCGCGAGATGCTATTGTTTTTGAATAAATTATTTAAGTAAATAATAGAAATAAAAATGTACTTCAGTTCATTCGTTTACCCTTAAAATAACATGTATGTTATTATGAAGCATACATTGTTTAGCTCTAATATAAATTTTAAATCCCACAGGCAAGGGTTTTAAAATCTATTAAATAGTTGTAGTTTCAACGCATACATATTATTGAAACTTTTAATGAAAATTATTTATATGTATTAATTCACGTAATTGTATAACTAAAATAAATTAATGATCATAATTCATGAACTGAAATATAATATACCAAAGAAAATTTTTATAACTAAAGTTATTTACAGAAGAAAACAATTTCAATAACTTTGTAAACCATTTACGAAAGTTTTTATTATTTTTTTCTCATGATTTTTACCTCAGCAGTTTTTTTTAATTACAAATGTTTGCCTGACCTCAGACCTAGGCTTCATGGCTTAATATTTTGAGGAACCTACGAAAAGTTACATAACATTTGCATAATATAATATGTAAATAATAGAAAAAATGAACTACAGTTCATTCGTTTACACTTAACATGTTATTATGAAACGTATGTTGTTTAGCTCTAAATAAAATTTTTAAACTGAAACCCACAGATAATGATTTTAAAATCTATTAAACAACTGGAGTTTCAACACAAACATTCCATTTATTGAAAGGTACTTACATGCATTAATTCACGTAGTTGTATAACTAAAATAAATTAATGATCGAAATATGTGCATTGAAATGTATTATACCAGATAAATATTAATAACTAAAGTTATTTACATATTAACATAATTTTTATAACTTTATAAGCCATTTACAAAAGTTTTTATTGAAGTATTTAATTTTTTTCTATGTTTTTTTTACCTAAAAAGATTTTTAAACATAAATACTTGCCTGACCTTAGACCTCGCCTTCACAGCTGAAATTTTTGAAAAACTTATGAAAAGTTACATTATATATAGTATAATATGTAACTTTTATAAATTTCCCGTTTTTCGTAAACACAATTTTTAAGCAAATTTAAACTTTTATTTTGCCTTACATATTCTCAAAATATTTAGTGCCATCGACATGTTTTGTATTTTCTCATAGGCTGTAAAACAAGAAAATAAAAAGTTAAAAATTTAACCAGTAACTTTTTAATAGTTTATATTCTTTTAAAAATAAATGCAAAATCATTATCTGCTGGAGTAAAGTTTTTTCCTGTGCATTGAAAATTCCTTTAAATATCCATTTATAATGCTTGTATTATAAAATATTAGAAACAACTATATTTTCTTTTTGTTTTTAAACCCATTAAGATATTTTATACTCGGTTTTTACCGAATTTAATAATAGCTGTTTACAAATGAAGACGATATATATTTCTTATAAGATTGTAAACACATTTAATAATTATAATATGCTGTAAAACATCAGTATGACCTGAATTTTAATGTTGATTGTGCGTTGAAATTAATCAAAAAATATATGTTCGATAGCAATTAAAAAATTAGTTCTATGCAGCTAAATGTTAATGAAAAAATCTCTTTATTAAAATTTTGAATAATAATTTTCCTAGTATACCAAATCTTCGTAGTTCATAAATATTATATTATCATCTAAATGAACTGAGAGTAATGAGAAGCAATTTAAAGTTCCATGCTAACAAGCATTTATTACTCTTTAAACATAAATGATATTTATCTAAAATGCAAATCTTATTAGTTTCCCTTTAACTTTCAAGGTTTAATCCTTACGCCCGATCCGTTTGCGAATTTATCATATACGGTGGGATAAGTATTTTAGTCTCAGAACATTAGAGTAATTAACTTTTCGTATTAAATTTTCATATATTTGTGTGTGTTATATTTTAGAAATATGTCGATGTGAATTAATTAATAAGCAAAGTTCTATATATTGATAACATGCCACTATTTTTTAATAAATTGTTTTAGTTAAAGTACCAACTTGCACTGAAATATGTAATTGTGTAACTGTAAGGAAAATTTATCGAAATTTACTTTCTTTTATAATTTTTCAGTTAAATATAGCTTTGCTGTTGTTTCTGATGTTATTTGCACGATTAAGCCATACGCTACTTGTATTAAAGCAAAGTACGACTTTGCACAAAGGGAAAGTATGTTCAAATTGTAAACATTTTATAACAAGGAAGCTACTTGACATAGTTCCCGGATTCCAACGATAAAAAATCTTGCAAAAATAAATGAGGATGGATCCACATGTGATAATAACTGACTTTATTCTTAAAATAATCACTTAATTAAAAACAAAACTTCTTAAAACACATTAAGTTTAACAAAAATAAAACCAGGCATCTTCAATAAACATAAAACATATCGAGAAACGAGACAGCTCATCCACCGTAAAAAAAAAAAAAAAAAAAAAAAAAAAAAAAAAAAAAAAAAAAAAAAAAAAAAAACAGAAATAAAAGAAGAAAAAAAAAAAAAAAAAAAAAAAAAAAAAGACGAAAAAAAAAAACAGCATAACGAGAGACTTGTCTTTATATATTCAACTGGCCGTGAAATACAGTTCACAAAACAAATCAGCATGCCCTGAGGGCTTCTTCACGGAATAGAAGAAAAAAATTATAAACTGCTGATTAAATTTAACATGGAGGTTAATCAGTGTGTGGTGGAAACAAACAGACAATATAAAGTTAACACAAATGGTTCCTCTTAATTTAGAAGCAGGGACTAAGCAGAAGACGCATAAGCTTGGCTTGCCACGCCTAGAAGTATTCATTGAGAATGTGGAGGATGCAGTGACCACGAACATATTTTACATGCCCCAGACACCTTTCATGTACACGGCGGGTGTTAGGCCGGCCCAAGATGAGAACCCTCAAATCTCCGGTGACGAGATCATAGTCTTTGCGACTGAGGTACCGGGACTTCAAACAAATTTAATATAACCTTGAACGGCGATTCACGGGTTGCATCCCCACACTGCGTCACTGTATGAGCAGAGCGCATGTATGCATCCATAGAATCTATTGACCACTTTGGTAGAGCATTTTCATTGATCTTTGGACAAAAACCGCTTCCGAAGCCATGCTCCGACAAGGCCATTTTATCGTCTACCATCTCTCGATTTCGACATGTCATACCCGCTCCAGACGGTGGTAATGGCTCGCAGTGGGCCATACTATGGAGGGGCCATAACAGTAATGAATAAATCATAAATTTCATATGTCAGATTACCAACAAGGTAACGAGCATTCGTGACGTCATTTTTAATTTTAAAAACGTGCTTGCTGGCTATTTTATTTTCATAAAATTTCATAAAACATTTTGTCATCTGTGGCGAATTGTAAGCAAACATAACGTTTCAAATTAATGGGAAAAAACTCTTTAATGGTTTAGAAATGAAATATACAAAAATCATATTTCAATTTTAAAAATTGCGTCAGTAGTTTTTCTACTGTGTCATAGTGAATCCCTGTAACAATTTTCGTACATGTAGCAGTCACCATTTAAATACAATGTGTTTACTTACAGACAATCAGGCACATACACAAAGCATTACCCTTTCTTAAAATAAATTACACATTTTAGTAGATACAATTGCTGCACTGACCTTTTATGTAGGGCCGAACGATGGCCGATTGGTTAGGGAGCTGGCTTTCGGTACCGGAGTTCGTGGGTTCGAATCCCGCAGTAGCAAGGATGTTCGTAGCCGTTCGGAATCGGCTTTAAGCTGTAGGTCCCGGTCTCATTAGCCCTCGTGTTGCAAAAAGTAGACCGTAGCACTCCAAACCAAACCAAACCTTTTTTGTAGGTGGCGCTACGAGAGCCATCTAGATTTTCCCATGATGCAACTCACTTTCACTATGTGTGCTTGTCTATGATGTTGCTTTTTGTGTTGAGTCTTGTGAAGTGTTTCTTTGTACTGTGTTGTGTGAGGTAACCAACGAATAGAAAATTATTCCTCAAACTCGACTTATTTTTTCACAACAGCCTTTCGCATAATAGGAGTCTAAACAACATAAACCTTTATGTACAAATTAGACAATAAAATGTGTTACCAACAACCATTTGAAATCGATTAACGATTAAAAAAATAATATATATATATATATATATATATATATATATATATATATATATATATATATATATATATATATATATATATATATATATATATATATATATATATATATATATATATATATATATATATATATATATATATATATATATATATATATATATATATATATATATATATATATATATATATATATAAATTATTTAAAAAATTAAAAGAGTAAAATTAAGCTCTCTTTGTGGAGTCATTCTATGTGAAACAAGATCACTTAGGGTAATTTTTCATCAGGGTTTTCTTTAAATGTTTTTGAAATTTATTAATGTAAGTGTAAATTAGTTTTGAGTAAGCATCTTCTAAGGCAAAGATTAAGACAAAGTGACGCATATAATATATTCTACAATTCACTCTATAACTCGCATTCTAATAGGAGTTTTTTAATATAATTTTTAAGGTAAATAAATAGAGAATTATTTGGTCGGAAATAATTATTTAAAATATTTATTTCCAAATTTTTACACCTATTAGATTTCTGAGTCTCCCACATATCTATGACATTCTAACACACACAATATATTGTGTTATTTCCAAAAATACTTAACACATACGGTAAAAAAATCCAATAGGTGAATTTAAGTCGCTATTTTAGAAAACATTTATTTCAAAGGCGAGCATCAAACTTCTATTTATCTCCATCCAAATTTAGTAATTTTTTCGACATTAAAAATCTACAAAAAAAGCTGCATTTATTATAATAACAGACAACAGACTGTCTGACAAATGTTCTTTTCTTTTCAGTGACTATGGAAGTAAAGTTACAATGCCCATAAATAAAACACTGAGATTAAAAGATGAAAATAAATCACTTTAAAAGCAAATTTCCATCTTTATGGCGAAAAATGTGTAAACGATTGTAAATCACGCAGAAACAGCATTTACGACGCCAGTTTTTCATTTTTTATTTACTTTCTGAAGGGGGAGGTGGAAATTACTTTTGACTTACGTAACTGAATATTTCCATACCTGAAATATTTATTATAAAGTAAACTCAGGAGCAAGGTTTTTTTAAAATTAAATGATCTTGGAATATTTCAAGTTTATGATTAAATTCGAAAGTAATAAATGGATAAAAGATGAAATTGGATTATCAGTTTTACCGACTATTGGCAAAATAATTTATTTTAAACGAAATCTTACGAGGTTAAAAATGAGAAATTGGTTCTTATTTCTTGTCGTATGTTTAGTTGATTCGGATTTCTTCTGTACCTCAAAATCAATTAATTTCTTTTGGAAATAAATGGATCTCCGCAATATGATATAAATAAAAGTAGTAAATCTGATAAAGAATTGTATTTGTTTATACATTTCAGATTTGTAACATCATTTATCAAAACATACTTAATCTTTTAAATTAGAAAAGTAGTAATTTAAAGCTCACATTCATTTATTGCATTTTTGTTTCTACTTGATTTTGAAACTTAAAAAAATATATTAGAAAAGAAAATTTCCCTGATTTATAGAAATCATGTTATCGAATATATTTTCTAACATTTCCGATGTATACATAGTAAATATTTCTTAAAATTATTTAAATTAAAAGTGAAATGAGATCAATTTAAGTTCAATCAAATTCCCCAGTTTTTATTTTGATTCATGTTTGACTGTCTGTTAAAACTTTGTCACATGTAAATATGTGTTTGTTACTTTATAATTTCTTTTAATAATGTACAGATTCCTTGTGTTATGGAGAAAAAATTTTAACCGATTAATTTTAGTTCAGATTTAGTTCAAGTTGATTTATTAGAAGTCTTTTAATATGTTGAAAACTTTTAAATATCCCACGAGAAATACGTGAAATTGTCAACGAGAAAAGTAATCCCACGCCAGGAAAAAGTTTTAATCAATCTATTTTAGTTCAAGTTGGCTTGTGATAATGCCTTTAATTTATTGAAAGTTTTGTGCTATCACTTGAGAAATCCGTGAATTCGTCAAAGAGAAAATGAATCCTAAATGGAAGAATTTTTTTAATTGATGTATTTTAGTTCAAGTTGACTTGTGATAATGCCTTTAATTTATTGAAAATTTTGTGCTATCACATGAGAAATCCGTAAATTCGTCAACGAGAAAAGGAATCCTAAATGGGGGAACTTTTTTCACAGATATATTTTAGTTCATGTTGACCTGTGATAAGGCCTTTAATCTATTGAAGATTTTGTGCTATCACATGAGACATCCCTCGAATTCGTCAACGAGAAAAGGAATCCTAAACTCTGAAAAAAGTTTTCGCCGATTTATTTTAGTTTTAGTTGACTTGTGATAAGGCTTTTAATCTGCTGAAAATTTTTCGCTATCACACGACAAACCCACGAGAGAAAAGAAGTACTAAACCAGATTTGCTCTGTTTTAAAGATGTACGTCTTGACATGTAATAAGGCTTTTAGTGTGCCAGAATGGTTTCTTTCTAACTTATTTAAGAAGAGATTTCAAATATCGAAAGCATTTTTCTTTTTCTTTTTATCTCTTTCTTTGGACTTCCTTAATTATGTCCATCTTGAAATGCTTGGTAAATCGTTTGTCTATTGTTAGAAACACGATATTTGAAAAACTACATTAGTGTTAAATTTTTAGAACGGCTGTAAAAAATAACAATTTTATAATGTATACCCATCTACAATATTTCATGCTTTTACGATTCAGTTGTAGATGGGGAGAAGTATTCAAATGCAATGCGAACCTCCGACTTTGAAATACTCGTTTTTAATTCATTAAAATGCATTATTTCAGTCTGTATGTTTCGAATTAAAAACATTTTCTCCCATTTCAGAGAATTTTTGTTTTATTATAAATTACATTTTAATCTTTCAATTTTCTGTAATAACGTTTCGGAGAAAGTCGTAATATTTTATCTTCAGTCAATTTGCAAGGTTAATAGCTAATATAAATTACACTAAAAGTAATTCTTTCCGTTTATATTTTCATTTAACTAGCTATGTAAATCTGCAAGATATAAAAATATTTCCTAAATATCTTGTACTATAACCTATAACGTAATTGCATTCATAGACATTATTGAACTGTAACATATTTATGCAATTTAAAAAATTTGAACGTCAATGGTATATGACAGTCCAAAAGAACAGTTGTGCTGTTTTATATACGAAAGATCATTACATCATAACACAGCTAATTCATGGTCATTAAGATATAGTACTGGCTTCGACAACCTGAGAACCAAAGTTTGTCGATTCATCCAATTGATAATTTCTACAGTTCCTATGCAGCTGTATTTTATATTTAATTAAATTTTATGAAGTTTATTTTCTGTAAGAACAGGAACAGCTTAATAGTCTTCCCTCACGCTAACTTGTACATTTTAAAATGGCAACAGATTCATAATATGATTCCTTTTTGATTAATTATAATTTGAAATTTTTATGTTGCAATTTATGTTTGCTTTTTCTTTTGTATTGTAAATATTTTTTCGATATTTTTTCGAAGATGAAAATATCACTGACGCAAATCGTCTTACAACTTCATAAAGTTTATTTTCACAATCAAAGGACCGAATGACGGCTGAATGGTAGAGCGCTGCTTTTAGGTCGTTGGCTGGTTCGAATCCCGCTGCTCACATGGACGTATGTATGCTTTTGGAAATGTCTTTAACCAGTAGGTCTGTGTCTCATTAGCTTTAATGAGTAAAACAGTAGATAGTAGCACTTCAAATCAAACCAAACCATCACCCTCAAAGGAATGTGCTTAACAACACTTTGTTTGGTAAGATTCATAGTGTTAACACTTACCTTGCAGCGAGATAAAAATGTTCCCTAAACGTGCAGATTTATATACGCTCCTACAGATGTTCCTGAGATTTAGACACTATCTAGAACTAACAAATAGCCCCTCATATGACGGGATGAGTAAAATTTTTAATTTTCCAGAATTGTAGATTACTCAACAAGGAAGGTAAAAAAATAGTTTTTTGGCTGAGAATTATTTAGTACAAACTCAATAATTTCTTTATCCTCAAACTCCTCAAAAGTCTCCCGATACTATGAATGCAGTTTAGAATTCCGTTGAATTCATTTAGAAAGATAATTCAAAGGCTTCTTAGCTACCCAAAATTCCCAGTTTTTCCAATTTTTTTTGCTAAAGTAATTAAGGGAAGTAAAGGAAGGAATCTATCATTTCTACTATATCCTGGAGGTTGATAGAATGTGTTCTTAAATTCTGTGATTAAATTTACAATGCAACAAAAATAATCGATGATTCAATTTAAAATTATTACATACGTACCTAAGCTATTATTTAAGCCAAATATAAAAGAAAATAGTCAATAAGTAATATCTAATTTCTGTTATAAAAAGTATTAAAATAGTGTAGACGATATTTCAATAATTTAAAACAAGAAATGGTTAAATGCGATGGTTGGAGGAATGACGTCATAATGCTAGAAAAAATAATGTTATTTTTACATATTTATTATGTGACAAATAGATAAATGTAATCCCCTGTTCTTTACAACTAAAATAAAGATTTGAAATACTGGCAATAAATGCTAGAAAAGGGGGAAATGGGTGAATTTCGAAACTCGCTAACCCTAACTCATCAAGAATCCAATATGGATACCTGTATTCGAACCTCTTCATAAATTCGAGAACAGACGGACAGATAACTTAGGCTATTATTATATAGGGGATGAATCCAACATTCTGTCCTGTTTAAGACAAAGGGCTTG
>CM063501.1:120902293-120914793 GCA_032207245.1 Pardosa pseudoannulata | reverse complement strand
ATGTGCTTCATACGATTATCATGAATACTTGGATTTAAATCAATTAGTAATTAAATACAGAGTAAACATATATTCATTCTTTTATGCTGTATGAATTAAAATGTCCTTTTAACACTTGTTGAGAACAGAGAGGGGTTCAAATATCCCAAATGTGGAATTTTATCATATTACAACTGAAGTTATTTTTTTTGTTTCTATAAGAAAAACAATTATTTTGGATAGTATCATTTGGGAAAAGTTATAAAAAGTTATAATTTAATACACGTTCTACAAAATATGGTAGAAAATGAAAATTGTTTCTTGCACAATGTTCCAAATATGATACATTTATGAAATTAAAATTATTTGAAGCACAACTGAACTTTGATTTTAAAGTGTATTTTTCTATTATTATTACATAAGAGTACAATAGCAAAAACATTTTTTTAAAATTTAGATGGTGTATTTAAAGGTTAAGCTATAATGTTTATTATTATACAAGCCTATGAGAGCCATCTTTTTTGACAACTATCGTCAGTTTCCTTTTACAGTCATGCCATAATGTAATATTCATTAAGTGACCCTAAAGAGGGAAAACTATTATTTACAGAACACTGTTCTAAAAAAGCAGTATAATTCCAAAATACTTAATAAATACTTGAGGGAGTCATAAGGCCATTTTAATGACGATAAGTGTCATACTGCGATGAAATATTAACCATGACTCGGAGGAGTAAGGGTTCAATTTATCACCTTTAAGAACAGCACTGGGGTATTGCACACCCCTCATCCATTCAATCGATATTAATGATGGCAACTATCACACGAATAAAGGCTATGGGACAAGTTATTAGCATTGTATTTATTGCTTTGGGAATAGAGAAAAAGCCCGCAGGATAAATTTTAATGTGAGTTATTATAAAAACGCAAGGGAAAATAAATGCAATTTAGAAAGATATTTTAGATTGGAATGTCGTATTACAAAGCTTACAAGGAAGATATTTGGGCGAGCAATTTTTTTAATATAGTTATGGATTATTCACCGTTGTAAGAGACTAAAAACTAAACATGTAATTGGCAAAAAGAAAATTTGATACTTCCGGAGCAAGGTTTTGTAAAATGCGTAGAAGTTATTTTCCAAGGAAAAGCAACTTTATAAATTTTATTAACATTATTTAATATTAAAATTTAAATTGCACGGTATGCTTAAAGTTTAAAAAAAAAGAATTTTCTTTGATATTTTATAATTCTACTTAGTACATCAATTATCACTATCGTATGAACATTGTCTCAAACACCACTTGTTGTCTTCAAATTGTCAATGACTGCGATTTGTAAGGAAGTATATTTTTATGCTTATATTCACCATAATTTTGTTGTAAAGTTATTAATAAAAATACACTTTAGAAAATAGATCCAGTAGCCTCTGAACTGCATGAGAAAATGGGATAATCGTGGGATTGAGCATGGTATGGAACGAATGAACTAACTTTAACATATAGTTAATTGGGATGTCCTTAGAATTTCTCCAGACTTATTTAAAATGTAATATAAGAACGAAAACTGTATTAGTAACAAACTGCAAAACTACACAAATTATAAATTCAACGCAGGAACAAAGAATATACATAAAGTATGAGCAAAAAAGAACGAGCTATAATATCTCAGTCAGATAACCCTTTAAATCCTAGCATCTGTTTTATAAGCAGCTTAAAAACGGTTTGTAGAACTTTTATATATTTTCGGACTCAAGTTCCAATGTCTCTAGATGTTGGATGTTTGTTATTTATAATTTTCTCATTTTGATAATTATTTTATGATATTTCAGGCCTCGAACATAAATTTATTTTTTCATCAGGTACATCCAATGATATTATGTCAATTTGATTTATATGTTATTCAGCTTCATTTTACAGTAATGTGCTTACGCGTGATACCAAATAAATGTTCTGCCATAAAGAACTATTTTCCAAATACCATTTACAACAGCTGCTTACATATGAGGCCGAGGTGTAATGTTGAAAGTGTTTTAACTTAACTTTAATTTATTGCTTTTATTATGTGGATATTATGTCAGATTTAAAATATTCATCAACACATGCTCGATTGAATAACCAGCCTCCTGCCGCCCACCAAACTACGTTTGGTGTGGGGCGTTTGGTACAGGCCTGGTGTCCACACCCAGACACAAGACCGCCTGCTGGCCATGAGAGGTATTTGAAATATCTCCGGTAATAATGAATTGAGGCATCAATAAGCTCATAACTGGGTGATTGAGTTCGAGGCTTCTGCTGCTTAAATACCGCCATTGTCACTAATGGTGGCTGGAATAGCGAAAAGAGGTTTGTTGTCCTCTATGTTCAAACAATTGCTATGGATGTCACCGTTTTTGATCCTAGCGATGGTCTTCAAAACGAAAGACCGAAACCGTCGTTTTATCATTACTAGTTTCCGGTTTATGCACATAGACCAGTCAGCAACATAAATAACATCAAAGTATGAATAACAAAGGAAAAGGCAAAACGAGAAATAAAGTAGTAGTGAGAGAAAAGTGAAAAGAGGTTAATGGGTTACTAGATGGTTACTGGAGTCAAGATGGGCGGTCGACATATGGGATTACACTACATTTGAGATATATTCAGATTACAGAGCGCGTGTGGAGACTACTCCCATCTAGTATTATTCTTTGATATTCGACTTCGAATTTTTAATTTTCTGTCGATGAATTTCATATAGTCTGATGTACATTGAATCAGTTTTACTAAACTTTAATTTAAAGACATTACAGTTTTTCCTTAATTTCACATACTGTTTAACATATGTATGGAGAACTGGATCTTGTTAATATGATTTATTTTAAATTTACACTCTATTTTATGGGATCATGCGACTATTAAATCTACAAAAATTGGATTTTTCATAAAAAATATATTTAAAAAAGAATTTAGTTCTGAATATTTTAAAACAAACCGCTTAAAAACAAATTTCAACATTAAGAGGCGTTATGAATAATGTGTCAAATGTTTACTATAAATAATTTAAAATTTAACTTGATTTATCTCAAACTGTGTATTTTTCATGTAACGTGCATGTTATCACAAAAAGTTTCTAACATCTTTTAATGAAATTTTACAGGTTGTATGCAATGAATTTTACATTCGACAGAACCTAATTTTTTTTGTATATTTTCCAAACTATTTTTTAATGATATAGTTTTAATTTTTAAGGAAAAATCTAATTTTTCAAATATTTTTTAATTATATGCGAACCTTAATAATAATTTATTAATAATAATTTTGGTTTAAAGTTATTTAGAGGCATTGTAGTATGATTTAAATCAATAATTTTACCTTAAACTTAATTATATTTTTAGTAATCGTGCATGTAAACCTCGATATTATTTTTGTTAACAACAAAGTGTCTCTCATTTAAAACTTTCTAGCAAAAATGTTTTTATGTTTGAAAAAATGAGATATGTGTGTAAAGATAATAATTTTTTAACTATGTTCCAGTTATATTCCAATTTTCAAGATATAAAAAGTTGAAAATGATAGCTATTTTACATTTTTTCGACTTTTAAGTATCGCTTGATAACTTGAATTATTTTTTAAAATGCCTTACTTAATTTATTACTTTAAAACTATTTATATCTTTAAAATTTTAACTTTAAATTTATAATAAAATGATTATAAAAACCTTTTTAACAAAAATATTTTTTATGTTTGAAAAAATGAGATATGTGTGTAAAGATAATAATTTCTTCTGTGTTCAAAAATGTTTGTAAAACTGGTAATTTTCAAGATATAAAAAGTCGAAAATGATAGCTATTTTACATTTTTTCGATTTTAAAGTGTCGCTTGACAACTTTAATTAATTTTTAAAATGCCTTACGATAATTTATTTTCTTTAAAAATATTTATATATTTAAAATTTTAACTTTAAATTTATAATAAAAAGATTATAAAAAACTTTCTAACAAAAATATTTTTATATTTAAAAAAATGAGATTTTAAAATAATTTCTTCTATGTTCACAAATGTTTGTAAAATTGGTAATTTTCAAGATATAAAAAGTCGAAAATGATAGATCTTTTACATTTTTTCGAATTTTAAGTGTCGCTTGACAATTTTAATTATTTTTTAAAATGCCTTACTTAAATTTATTACTTTAAAAAAATATATATCTTTAAAATTTTAATTTTAAATTTATAATTAAAAGATTATAAAAAACTTTCTAAAAAAAATTTTTATATTTGAAAAAAATGAGATTTTAAAATAATTTCTTCTATGTTCAAAAATGTTTGTAAAATTGGTAATTTTCAAGATATAAAAAGTCGAAAATGATAGCTATTTTACATTTTTTCGAATTTAAGTGTTGTCTGACAACTTTTATTATTTTTTAAAATGCCTTACTTAAATTTATTACTTTAAAAATATTTATATCCTAAAAATTTTAACTTTAAATTTATAATAAAATGATCATAAAAAACTTTCTAACAAAAATATTTTTATATTTGAAAAAATGAGATATGTGTGTAAAGATAATAATTCTTCTAACCATGTTAAAAAATAAGTTTGTAAAACAGGTAGTTTTCAAAGTATGAGAAGTCGAATAATGATAGCAATTTTACATTTTTTCGTCTTTTAAGTGTCGCTTTACAACTTTAATTACTTTTTTAAAATGCCTTCCTTAATTTATTACTTTAAAACTATTTATATCTTCAAAATTTTAACTTTAATTTTATAATAAAATGATTATAAAAAACTTTCGAACAAACATATTTTTATATTTGAAAAAATGAGATATGTGTGTACAGATAATAATTTCTTCTAACTATGTTCAAAAAAAGATTTGTAAAATTGGTAAGTTTCAAGGTATAAAAAATCGAAAATGATAGCTATTTTACATTTTTTCCACTTTTAAGTGTTGCTTGACAACTTTAAATACATTTTTAAATGCCTTACTTAAATTTATTACTTTAAAAGACTTTATAGCTTTAAAATTTTAACTTTAATTTTATAATAAAATGATTATAAAAAACTTTCGAACAAACATATTTTTATATTTGAAAAAATGAGATATGTGTGTACAGATAATAATTTCTTCTAACTATGTTCAAAAATGTTTGTAAAATTGGTAATTTTCAAGATATAAAAAGTCGAAAATGATAGCTATTTTACATTTTTTTCACTTTTAAGTGTTGCTTGACAACTTTAAATATTTTTTAAATGCCTTACTTAAATTTATTACTTTAAAAATATTTATATCCTAAAAATTTTAACTTTAAATTTATAATAAAATGATCATAAAAAACTTTCTAACAAAAATATTTTTATATTTGAAAAAATGAGATATGTGTGTAAAGATAATAATTTCTTCTAACTATGTTCAAAAATGTTTGTAAAATTGGTAATTTTCAAGATATAAAAAGTCGAAAATGATAGCAATTTTACATTTTTTCGTCTTTTAAGTGTCGCTTTATAACTTTAATTACTTTTTTAAAATGCCTTACTTAAATTTATTACTTTAAAACTATTTATATCTTCAAAATTTTAACTTTAATTTTATAATAAAATGATTATAAAAAACTTTCGAACAAACATATTTTTATATTTGAAAAAATGAGATATGTGTGTACAGATAATAATTTCTTCTAACTATGTTAAAAAATGTTTGTAAAATTGGTAATTTTCCAGATATAAAAAGTCAAAAATGATAGCTATTTTACATTTTTTCGACTTTTAAGTGTCGTTTGACAACTTTAATTATTTTTTAAAATGCCTTACGATAATTTATTACTTTAAAAATATTTATATCTTTAAAAATTTTAAACTTTAAATTTATAATAAAAGGATTATAAAAAAACTTTCTAACAAAAATATTTTTATGTTTGAAAAAATGAGATTTGTGTAAATATAATAATTTCTTCTAACTATGTTAAAAAATGTTTGTAAAATTGGTAATTTTCCAGATATAAAAAGTCAAAAATGATAGCTATTTTACATTTTTTCGACTTTTAAATGTCGTTTGACAACTTTAATTATTTTTTAAAATGCCTTACGATAATTTATTACTTTAAAAATATTTATATCTTTAAAATTTTACCTTTAAATTTATAATAAAAAGATTATAAAAACCTTTTTAACAAAAATATTTTTATATTTGAAAAAATGAGATATGTATGTAAAGACAATAATTTCTTCTAACTATGTTCAAAAATGTTTGTAAAATTGGTAATTTTCAAGATATAAAAAGTCGAAAATGATAGCTATTTTACATTTTTTTCACTTTTAAGTGTTGCTTGACAACTTTAAATATTTTTTAAATGCCTTACTTAAATTTATTACTTTAAAACTATTTATAGCTTAATTAAAATTTTACCTTTAAATTTATAATAAAAAGATTATAAAAACCTTTTTAACAAAAATATTTTTATATTTGAAAAAATGAGATATGTATGTAAAGACAATAATTTCTTCTAACTATGTTCAAAAACGTTTGTAAAATTGATAATTTTCCAGATATAAAAAGTCGAAAATGATAGATCTTTTACATTTTTTTACTTTTAAGTGTCGCTTGACAACTTTAATTATTTTTTAAAAATGCCTTACGATAATTTATTACTTTACAACTATTTTAGTTTGTAAACTAAATAGATACAACTATCTTTATAACTATGATAACAACTATCTTTAAAATTTTAATTTTAAATTTATAATTAAAAGATTATAAAAAACTTTCTAAAAAAAATTTTTATATTTGAAAAAAATGAGATTTTAAAATAATTTCTTCTATGTTCAAAAATGTTTGTAAAATTGGTAATTTTCAAGATATAAAAAGTCGAAAATGATAGCAATTTTACATTTTTTCGTCTTTTAAGTGTCGCTTTATAACTTTAATTACTTTTTTAAAATGCCTTCCTTAATTTATTACTTTAAAACTATTTATATCTTCAAAATTTTAACTTTAATTTTATAATAAAAAGATTTTTAAAAAACTTTCTAGCAAAAATGTTTTTATGTTTGAAAAAATGAGATATGTGTGTAAAGATAATAATTTTTTAACTATGTTCAAAAATGTTTGTAAAACTGGTAATTTTCAAGATATAAAAAGTTGAAAATGATAGCTATTTTACATTTTTTCGACTTTTAAGTATCGCTTGATAACTTGAATTATTTTTTAAAATGCCTTACTTAATTTATTACTTTAAAACTATTTATATCTTCAAAATTTTAACTTTAATTTTATAATAAAATGATTATAAAAAACTTTCGAACAAACATATTTTTATATTTGAAAAAATGAGATATGTGTGTACAGATAATAATTTCTTCTAACTATGTTCAAAAATGTTTGTAAAAACGGTAATTTTCCAAAATATAAAAAAGTCGAAAATGATAACTATTTGAAATTATTTTCGACTTTTAAGTGTCGCTTGATAACTTGAATTATTTTTTAAAATGCCTTACTTAATTTATTACTTTAAAACTATTTATATCTTTAAAATTTTAACTTTAAATTTATAATAAAATGATTATAAAAACTTTCTAACAAAATATTTTTATATTTGAAAAAATGAGATATGTGTGTAAAGATAATAATTTTTTAACTATGTTCAAAAATGTTTGTAAAACTGGTAATTTTCAAGATATAAAAAGTTGAAAATGATAGCTATTTTACATTTTTTCCACTTTTAAGTGTTGCTTGACAACTTTAAATACATTTTTAAATGCCTTACTTAAATTTATTACTTTAAAAGACTTTATAGCTTTAAAATTTTAACTTTAAATTTATAATAAAAGATTATAAAACACTTTTTAACAAAATTATTTTTATATTTGAAAAAATGAGATATATGTGTAAAGGTAATAATTTCTTCTATGTTCAAAAAATGTTTGTAAAATTGGTAATTTTCCAGATATAAAAAGTCGAAAATTGATAGCTTTTACATTTTTTTACTTTTAAGTGTCGGATTGACAACTTTAATTATTTTTTAAAATGCCTTACGATAATTACTTTACAACTATAAAACTAAATTATATATATCTTTTAAAATTTTAACTTTAAATTTATAATAAAATGATTATAAAAACTTTCTAACAAAAATATTTTTGTATTTGAAAAAATGAGATTTTAAGATAATAATTTCTTCTAACTATGTTCAAAAATGTTTGTAAAATTGGTAATTTTCAAGATATAAAAAGTCGAAAATGATAGCTATTTTACATTTTTTTCACTTTTAAGTGTTGCTTGACAACTTTAAATATTTTTTAAATGCCTTACTTAAATTTATTACTTTAAAACTATTTATATCTTTAAAATTTTAACTTTAAATTTATAATAAAATGATTATAAAAACTTTCTAACAAAATATTTTTATATTTGAAAAAATGAGATATGTGTGTAAAAATAATAATTTATTCTATGTTCAAAAATGTTTGTAAAATTGGTAAGTTTCAAGGTATAAAAAATCGAAAATGATAGCTATTTTACATTTTTTCCACTTTTAAGTGTTGCTTGACAACTTTAAATACATTTTTAAATGCCTTACTTAAATTTATTACTTTAAAAGACTTTATAGCTTTAAAATTTTAACTGTAAATTTATAATAAAAGGATTATAAAAAACTTTCTAACACAAAAATGTTTTTATGTTTGAAAAAATGAGATATGTGTGTAAAGATAATAATTTTTTAACTATGTTCAAAAATGTTTGTAAAACTGGTAATTTTCAAGATATAAAAAGTTGAAAATGATAGCAATTTTACATTTTTTCGTCTTTTAAGTGTCGCTTTATAACTTTAATTACTTTTTTAAAATGCCTTCCTTAATTTATTACTTTAAAACTATTTATATCTTCAAAATTTTAACTTTAATTTTATAATAAAAAAGATTATAAAAAACTTCCTAACAAAATTATTTTTATATTTGAAAAAATGAGATTTTAAGATAATAATTTCTTCTAACTATTTTGAAAAATGTTTGTAAAACTGGTAATTTTCAAGATATAAAAAGTTGAAAATGATAGCTATTTTACATTTTTTCGACTTTTAAGTATCGCTTGATAACTTGAATTATTTTTTAAAATGCCTTACTTAATTTATTACTTTAAAAATATTTATATCTTTAAAATTTTACCTTTAAATTTATAATAAAAAGATTATAAAAACCTTTTTAACAAAAATATTTTTATATTTGAAAAAATGAGATATGTATGTAAAGACAATAATTTCTTCTAACTATGTTCAAAAACGTTTGTAAAATTGATAATTTTCCAGATATAAAAAGTCGAAAATGATAGCTATTTTACATTTTTTCGACTTTTAAGTATCGCTTGATAACTTGAATTATTTTTTAAAATGCCTTACTTAATTTATTACTTTAAAACTATTTATATCTTTAAAATTTTAACTTTAAATTTATAATAAAATGATTATAAAAAACTTTCTAACAAAACAATTTTTATGTTTGAAAAAAGGAGATATGTGTGTAAAGATAATAATTTCTTCTACCTATGTTCAAAAACGTTTGTAAAATTGGTAATTTTCCAGATATAAAAAGTCGAAAATGATAGATCTTTTACATTTTTTCGACTTTTAAGTGTCGCTTGACAATTTTAATTATTTTTTAAAATGCCTTACGATAATTTATTACTTTAAAAAAATTTATATCTTTAAAATTTTAATTTTAAATTTATAATAAAATGATTATAAAAACTTTCTAACAAAAATATTTTTATATTTGAAAAAATGAGATATGTATGTAAAGACAATAATTTCTTCTAACTATGTTCAAAAACGTTTGTAAAATTGATAATTTTCCAGATATAAAAAGTCGAAAATGATAGATCTTTTACATTTTTTCGAATTTTAAGTGTTGCTTGACAACTTTAAATATTTTTTAAATGCCTTACTTAAATTTATTACTTTAAAACTATTTATAGCTTTAAAATTTTAACTTTAAATTTATAATAAAATATTATAAAAAATTAAGCGTAAACAGAATGTAATAACATTAAATCAAATTTAAAACGAATTGTTCCAGGACACTTATTAACTTAAAAATATTTTGAAGTTTGTAAGAAATCACTTTCTTTATTGGAAAAAATATAAGATGCGTGACAAGCGGAATTGATTTTGAAAATCTACAATTCAGCCATTTTTATATTTATTCTCTAAGTTGTAAAGAAAGAAAAAGTAGGGGTTTTTTTTACACACTCGACTTTTCTTTAAAAAACAACAAGAATTGACAAAAAAAAACCTACTTTTCATTGCGCTCTTTCTTAAAGATCTGAGGCCAATGAACCACACAAAAACCGTTTCTAAAGTTTCCTTTGTGAGGCCACTTTTATTTTCAAAATTACTGACATTAAAAGATTTTCTTCACGAGTCAAATAACACCCATAATGACATCTCCTATAATGCGGCTTCGTAACTTAACGTGTAAACACTGTTTCCATTCGTTTTAAATCGTTAGGTTCTATTGCGGGTTCTCTGTCAGTTCTCATTTCTTCTTGTTTGTTTCTCCTACCCCTAAAAATGATGAATGAACTATCTGTTTATTGTATTTCCGTTACATATTTTCTGAATCTAGTGACAGTTGCCTTTTCTAAATGACTTTTACTTCTTCTCTGATTAGCTATACACACAAAAGAAAAACAACGCTGTATTTTTCGGATAATTTTATTTCCAGATAAAATGATTGTAGATACTTTTTTAGTAGAGAGTGAAACCCGATAAGGAGGAGATAGTTTGCATATTTTTTAAAACACCCTTTTACTCGTCAGTCATTTATAAATGTGAATTTATTAATGTTAAGAATTATCAAAGCAGATATTGGAAGGATAGATAATCAAACTATCTGCCATCAGTTTTAATAATTAATTATATGCATTAAAAGTCATAGGAATTCAATTGTTTTTGCTTTCCTACTCATGATTTTTGCACTTATGATTATTGAATTGAGCCTCTGTAGCCAAGTCAGGAAAAGCAAATATTTCGTAACCGTTGGGTTGCAAGATCGAGGGTGCAGTCGCCCAAAGGTCTATCTACTCATCTTTCTCTTTACTCTTTTATTCAATTTTTAACTTTTTCAATTTGTAATTAAGGTCTGAGCTTTTCCCCCCTGAAACTAATTCGAAGTTTCATTGGGTATTTTTTGTACAAATCGAGTCATGGAGGTTACGCAGGGTGGTCCAAAGTTCAGTCGCAATGACTCACGAGGGATGGTATGGAGACAATAATGCAACTGTCGTCTCTCACAATTTCCTTCTTTACCTTTTTAGCCTTCTGTATTCTATGTCGAAGTGGAACAAGAAAACTAACTACAGAATTAGCCCTCGTTTTGGTCCGCGTGGTTTGCGACATCACTAACTCCAGCGTCAATAGGCCCCTCTAAAGGACCCAATTGTACTCAATATTCTTATTACAATAACTAGTCTGCCCACCACTGGTGCCTTAAGCCCGACGGGCGAGTCCCAGGCTCTTTGAGGAAGGCTGGCTGAGTTGAGTGTCCCAATAACTCCAATCTGCCCGTATGGTCTCATGGCCATATGGATCCGGGTCTCTGCCAAACTGTCTGCTCATTAATGGCGGCTGAGGCATGTAATATACGTTCGTAAGCTTGAATGCCTCATCCCCCAAATTTCCAAACGATTGGAGGTGGTAAGCCAAGCCTGGGAGTTTTTTGCTTCGTCTTTGCTTCTAAAGTACGAAGACCCACTTGAGCAAAGTCAATATTTCCCCATGGCGATTCTCATCAAACGGAAGTCGCACCCTCTTTCAAAGTTTAGTCAGTCGTCAACCCACGTCATTCCCCACTCAAATGAAACTGTATATAACCCTCAGCCATGGACCAGTCGTATAACACGAGGAGTCACTTGAACCTTGAGTAGGCTTTCATAAACAAGGGGATGAGTAACAACAAGAATTATTGATTTGGCAGAGTCGGAACAACGTTTGACAGATGCATTTTTTTAATAATCGTATACATCGAAGCCTTTATGAGTGTTTTAATATATCTTATATATTCATGTTACATTATCAATCCCCAATATGAGTTGTCTCTATATTTTTATTTTCAAATTTTCCTACATTTATCAAGGCCTAATAGCTATTTCTTATCTAACATAGATATAAAAATGTAGTGGTTAAACACAAATTGCATAGGTATGTATGTATGTATGTATGCATGCATGTATGTATGTATATATATTATATATATATATATATATATATATATATATATATATATATATATATATATATATATATATATATATGTGTGTGTGTGTGTGTGTGTGTGTGTGTATGTGTCAGGTCTAAGAAAGGGGTAGTTAGAAATTACGTGAATTAAAAAAGATTTTAACAAGGGAACTCTTTTATAATAATAATATTTTAAAATAAGTAAATGAAGTAAAGACCCACGCTCGCGTAAGCTTTTAGGATAATCCGGTCAGGCTGAAGCATTTTTGAATTATTTGATGAGATTGCAAACAGATAAGTTTCAGTCAGTGCGTGGACA
>CM063501.1:120867293-120897293 GCA_032207245.1 Pardosa pseudoannulata | reverse complement strand
AATATCTTTTAAATATTGAAACGCAAAGTATTTGACACATGCATATTTATTTTTCTGCAGAGTCTAGACAGCTGATTTTCATGTTATGAAATTTGGAAGCATGAATTAAGAGTAAAAATATGCGACTAAATTATCTTTTATGAATATATCTTAGAGCATTGAACATTATCTTTTACTTGTATTCCATAGTAATGTAAAATAATGAAATTCAACATTTTGGTGATTTCTTTAGAGAAATTTTTAATGTAATTTGTTTATATTTCTTCTTTCAATGTTAACTAGTTAACATTTTATCATAAACCGATTCCAGGGTTTGGGTGCTTAAAAGTAGAATTTTAATATATTACTTTGTTAATTCAATATACGTTTAAATCTATAAATGAAGCTATATTTATACAATTTATCGAAATGTAATTTAATAAATCTATGATCTATAGATTATTTGCCTTCCTTATATTATATTTCTACGATACTTTGATACGATACTTTGAAGAGGAATCTTTTATATGGTCGTTGAAAACAATTAATGATTCTATTTTAAAACTCTTTAATTATCTCAGGTACGCTGACTCTCATAATTTTCAATTTATTAATTATTGAATATAATCCTATATAAAATTTTGAAATTCGAAAACTTATTTGAAATGTTGAGCTTTATAACTATAAAATATAGTAGGGTTGCTACTTTAAAAGCTATAGTTAAAATAGATACGTTTTAAAGAAATACGCTGCTCTTATTTTATTCTAATATTATTATAGAAACGGAAAGATTTTTTCTAGGAGAATTCAGATGAAATGTATATTACACCATCTCATGGATTTGTGAAATGTAACTGGAATAAAGAATTGAAAAAGGTGTTTTTTTCATATTCAATTGCTATAAAAATAATGTAACTATAATTTCACAGCACTCAGTACAGTTACTGCTAGTAAAATTTTTTTTTAATATTTTTTTATGAATAGTTGACTAATTCAGATTATTTTCTGTTACATTCCATGCTGATTAAATTAATTTATCTTATTATGGCATATTAAAAATTTTTGTTGCAGACACTGCTTGATTTCTTGTCCGTATATGTTTTAATACTTTTTGTTATTCATAAATTGTTTGCATGCTGACAATTTTCGGGATCGCAATATTTCTCACAACCTCTTCCGTAAAGTAAAAATACGAAATTTTTGCTTTCACATACTTTGTTTTCCTTTTCAAAATGTGAACATTCTATGTACATACAAATATAGTGATTTAAAACTAGTGTACATCTTCTTGTCAGTACTTGGTTTAATACATTCTGTTACTCATACATTCTTTGCAAACTGACAATTTTTCCGATTGCAATATTTCTCACAACCTCTTCCGTAAAGTAAAAATACGAAATTTTTGCTTTCACATACTTTGTTTTCCTTTTCAAAATGTGAACATTCTATGTACATACAAATCTGGTGATTTAAAACTAGTGTACACCTTCTAGATTATATTTATATTTTAATAGTTAGTCCTGCATGAATATAGTAATTGTAATAGCTGATTCAAAATGTATTGTTATTATACTCTAATGTAAAGGTTCCGGTGGGTATTTTTTAGCAAGCCGAGTCCGAAGGGTGAGCCGTTGCTATGTTCCGTTACTGTTTACAAGATCGGTTACAGTGACTCATGAGTTATGGTCCCAAGATCCAGGATTACGTCTGTCACCTCTTAAAATTTTCTGGTCCTTATTTAGGCCATTAGGTTTCCATTACGAAGAGTAACGTTCAAAATTCATCAGGATGCAAGATTCATCAGGACACATAGCCTTCTTCTCATCTCACGTGCTTCGTACCACCCTAAATAATTTCGGAGTCAACAAGAGGCTTGCTAGAGCATCCAGTAGTCTACTAAATTCCTCCACCTACCGCTAATTTGCTGTTTTCGCTAGCTTGTGGCGCCTGCTTAGAGACGCCACCCGAAGGTCACTTTGAAGGGTGCTGGCGGAGTGGGGTAGCCCAGTACATGCGATCTGCTTACCACCACCAGGGGTAGCCTGGAGGTCCTCAAAGACATATGGACCCGGATTAGTGCTTAATTGTTATTCTTGTTAAACTGTGTATATTCTCTGAAATTGTTTGTAAAACAAGAAAATATTTTTGGCAGTTTTTATATGTATAATAAATTATTTAATTTTCACTGAATCTATATTTCTTACCATTCTTCTTCTTTGTTTGTTACTTTTGTGTTTCCATTAACCTTGAATTTTTCTATAATAAACCATATGTGATGTATTTTTTTCTTCACTCCCCCTTTGCTTAGGCTGACTTAGATTTATATAACCCACACCCACATCCAACTGAAGAGTTTATAGATGCAAAAGCCTAAGTGTGTGGGGAGAACCTTTCGACATTATTCATTTTAATGTTATAATTAAATTATTGACTTTAAAAGAAAGCTTTTTTATCACTATCACCATTTTTACCAAGTATTTTCATTCATTTTAAAATTTTAAAATTTATTTTGTACATAAGAGTAGTTTGAACTTAATATATTATAAATTTCCTTTAACTTTTTAATATGATTACGATTATTACCTATTTTTTTAAATATTCGATCTGTGTTTCCCTTTCGTATTTTTTAATAAACATCGGAACGAGATTGCATCTAACTTGCATGTAATGCTGAGGGTTGCCTATCATTCCATATTTACAGTTTGATGAATCTAGTTTTCCAATTCTGTACAAGTAGGTTGTGAAACTTCCATGACTGGTTATGAAATAATTTATTATTTTATTTTCAGACATTATAGTATAGGTTGCTCTTTCTTTTTCCCTATTGTCCCAATAAACTTTCCAATCTCTATTTATGTTTTCTTTCATATATTTTTTAAGTATTGATACCGGGAGCTGTATTAGTTTGTAATTTATAGATTTCGTGGTGTTTTTTTGCTAAAATATCTGCATATTCGTTACCGGTATTAACCATATGAGCTTTGATCTAAATTATATTAATTGTTCGGTTATTCATGTTCCTTTTCTTAGGCTGCTAAACACCTTGTGCTTGGTAGTGAGTATAGGTCACTTAAATCCTAATTACAACACTTTAACATTTTGCGGCTTTTTTAAGTTAGGCCACATCTTGTTCGTTTAAAAATTATTATACAATCGCACAATAAATTATTAAAATATCTTAAACAAAAAATTTCAGTATTTAAAAAAGCATTTTTGGGTTATTACCTATATAGTTTATATACTTTATAATGATATCCATTGTAATATCGATGTCAGATTACAATATAAAGACAAGATGAATAACTAAATGTTATAATAATACAAAGTACAAAACATCAACAGTTTATTACAAATAGTTCATTTATGTCCCACAGCATTATATATGTTAAATTTAAATATTCCATAATGTAGAGTGTGATTGCAATGAGAAAAGTAGAGGCAGAACTAAACGTTAGAACAATCCTAGATAAAAAATTTAATATTTTAAGCTAATAGTTTTTATGTTATGCCTCACAGTATTAATATAAATTACATTAAAAATGTTTTCGTGATAATAATTGCAAATAAAAGCTTTTAAAGACAGATCAAAAGAAGATGAATAGAGATAGAGATTATAATAATCCTAAATGTAATTTCAACATTCTACAAGCAATCATTTTTTATTTTATCCATCAGCGCTAATAACTTCATTTTTTTATTTTATAGTGATTGCAGTGAAAATGGAAGGTGTACTACGAGATGGTATAACAATCAAAAATACAATATAACAATGTTCACTGGTTGGTATGGTTTATAGCGCACACAAGTGTTAATGAGACAGGGACCTACTGCTTAAAGCAGATTTCGAACACCCATGCCAGTAGCAGGATTCAAACCCGCTAACTCCAGTTTTGAAGAGCAGCGCTCTAGCATTTCGCCATGGTTCGGCTGTTTAGAGGGTGATTTTTTTACAGTTATTCCAAATACATACATACATCTAGACGTCAAACGTGAACTAGTCTTAATTAGTTCAAGAATGATTAAAATGGATATTTAAAGTTTCGAAATTAAAACTTATTTGTACATGAATACTGACATATCAATGAAAATTTCAGTCAGAGATGGTGAAAAAAGATTCTTTCGTGTAAACCTGTGGAATTTATCGTGATTTCCATTCATTATTTATTTTAAACAAGAAAGAAAAAAATAAAGTTTTAAGATTTAAATGTCTGAAAACTGAAAACATTTCAACTTTGTAGTAAAAAAATATTATAAACATTTTTTATTAGTATAAAAGTTATTTAAAAGTTTTAAAATTATTTTTCTCTCGGTATATCTTGCAAAAGCAAACAAAGAATTATGTAACTAAGTGCTATTTTGATGAAAAAGTGGTATTTTTAAGGTTGAGTTTAGACCTCTAAAGACCAATGAGATCGTGTCCTAGAACTTTATGCTTTAGGACACAATGCCATGCCTACAAAGTAGTAGAACCATGAATTCTGATAGTGAAGGACAATGTGCTACCCATTCTGTCATCTTTCAGCTATTGAACAAAAGAAATTTAGTTGGAATACGCTCACTTTTAAACCATAAATAATAAGTTTATAAAAAATAATAACTTATAAGTATTAAAATAAAATAATATTTAAACATGCAGTGTTAATGTTTATTTATATATATATATATATATATATATATATATATATATATATATATATATATATATATATATATATATATATATATATATATATATATATATATATATATATATATATATATATATATATATATATATATATACATATATATATATATACATATATATATATATACATATATATATATATATATATATATATATATATATATATATATATATATATATATACATATATATATATATACATATATATATATATATATATATATATATATATATATATATATATATATATATATATATATATATATATATATATATATATATATATATATATATATATATATATATATATATATATATATATATATATATATAACGAAGAACTTAATAATATTTTTTCTACATGATGGATAATGAGACCGGGACCTACTGCTTAGTGTCGTTCCTTAACGGCTAAGAACATCCGTTCCACAGTGGAATTCGAACCCACGAACTCCAATACCAAAGAATAGCGGTCTAACCAGTAGGAGGTTCAAATTATGATTTTTGGTTTGGTTTAGAGCGCTACAGATACTCTTTGCAACAAGAGGGCTAATGAGACCCTGGCCTACTCCTTATAGCTGTGTACTACCTGTAACCAGCCACCCACCCGAGGTCGGGTGTAGGGTGCTGGTTCGGTCTGGCCGTCCGGCAACAATGCGTTACGCAGGGTCCAAGTCAGCATTAAGTCAAGCAAGCAAGCCCATAATATTTAAAATAACAAAAGAAATATATATATATATATATATATATATATATATATATATATATATATATATAAATGTAGAAAATCTAGACTAATAGTTACAATTAATGCAGTTTACGAAAATGCGGGGGATACTCCGCAGGAGTCCTGCCCAGGTAAAAGTCTGGTGTACTACATGAAATTTTCTGACATGAGAGCAGGTGTTTGCGAGAGAAGCAATATCTTCACAGGGCAGTTGTGATGGCAATTCGTAAAGGGGTACTTTGACCCTGGCGGTGTGGCATTAGGTTACATTCATGGCCACACGATGGCGCCTTGGTTAGCGGTGAGCCAGTCAACCAGGCTCCCGGCCTTCCTTATCAGTACCGGGTTTTTGATTAGGCTCTCTGCCCAGAGTTCCTCGGATCTGTCAGAGAGTTTCTTAAGATGCATGTCGTGTGTCAGATTGCAGTCGTGCAGATAGTGATTGGAGTCACCAACTGCACCGTAGACACAATCTTCCGATGAGCTATCCGAGACCTGAAACCTGTGGAGATACTGAGGCAAAGGTCCATGGTTTGTAAGAATTGCATTTACTGCCGCATTTCCACTCAGTCTAGACAATTTCACTTTTCTTAAGAAACCATAGAGAACCCTGCCTGTAGTGACCGAATCCCAGGAATTTTGCCACTCGAGGAGCATCTCTTGCTTAAGTTTTTGTTTTATATATGATCTAGTTAATAAGAGTTTTATTTCTGGCTCGCGAAGTGTCGCTTCTTTAGCCGGCTTATCGGCAGCCTCATTGCCGTGGATGCCACAAGGATAGATATGTGTTGAAAAGGTGAAATTGGTCAAAAGGTCATTGACCCAGCCGAGGTCAACTTTTTTGTTTGTTATTTCCAGATTTTTCAGGGTTGTATGGATAACCTGAACTTGGTGATTCATTTGATGAAATTGGTGAATTGCCTGAAGGCTAGACATACTGTCTGAAAAAATCTGGAACGAGCTGGGACCAGGCTGCTGGGCAATCCAGTTTAACGATTCCGAAATAGCTTTCAGTTCTGCCTGGAAGATTGTGGCTGAGAGGTTTAAAGATTTCGACCATTGGTGGATTGTTTTCCCTTTTTTTATCTATAAATGCGGCTCCGACTCCCTTGTTTTCAAGCCATCTGTGAAGACAAGTACCGAGGACTGTGCTTCGACTTGCTTCCCTCTAACGCTGAAGGTGCGGTCTGCTGGATGAAGGTGGAGGGTGTTTAATTTGCGGTTTACTTCCGCGGGGGTGGGGAGTTTCCGCGCCGATTTTAATTTTCCTTTCTAGCCGAAATAAAGCAGAGGACTTGGCTGTCCGAACGGCTACGAACATCCATCCCACTGTGGGATTTGAACCCACGAACCCGATTCCGAAGACCAGCATCATAACCTTTCGGCCATCGTTCGGCCAATTGTGATTTTTGAAATAAAGACATTGGTAACAAGATATTAACTTCAAAGATCATTTATTGAAAATAATAATTTATAAGTATAAAATAATATTAATATTTTAACATGCAATAATGGTTTTTAATATTTTTAACAACGTGTTAGATATCTGATAATATTAAGAAATAATAAAATCTAGACTTAAAAGTCTATTGTCTCTTGAAATGGGCATAGGTGCAGGTTAAAGAAATGCACATTTAAAAGAAACACGCAACCGAAAAGAAGGGACTGATTTTCAAATATTTAAATTATATTATAATACGACGATATGAAGACTTATTGCAAACTTTCTATTCAAATTTAGCGTTGATGATTCACCCCTTTCACTGATGACTATGAATATTTACATAAGCCATTTCAAAGAAAATAAACTCTGTTGATTACTTTCGAAGAACTTTTGCAACTGTTTAATAAAGATATCCAAGAATGAGGCATATCAAGCGAGGCAATTTATTTCTCTTACATGCCATTTTCAGATTTTAGCGTTCATGAAACATCGCGATACACAAGGAAATATCGAGAGTAAATTCAAAAATAGATATCTCTTTCAGCTATAAATCATCCACTTCTTTTGCATCAAGCTTCTGCTCTTGACACATATCTTCATTACGAAGCCTTTGAAGAAAACAGCCCGATATATCTATTATTAAGGGTGTAAGATTTACAACTTTCCCAATCTTTTCTCGTATTCCCCTTATAAATCATTTGCATTTGTTAAAATCGATTCAAAGTTTAATGACATCCCCGGTGTTGTGTTCTTTGATAAAAGGGAAAACTGCTCATCAAAAGTTTTATTGTGAGAAGTATATTAATGTAAAATTCGTCTTCTTGCTTCAAAAGGAGAACTGATTTAATATTGTAACACGTTCAGTTTATTAAAGAATAATACTAGTGATAGTAGTAAGAATATGGTAAATAATAAATATTCTAGCGTATTGAGGAGTAAATTTCTGTTTCTATTTCAATGAAATATTTAAATACGAAAATATAACTTTGTACGGATAAAATAACGATCTAGAATTTTCTATTTGTTATTAGATTTAGTATCTAATAGAAGAAAAATCAAATTTGGGAAAATAAAATATAACTTCACCAAGAATTCCTATTAAATTACTTATGGCGTGGGTAAGAAGGTCTCTTTGTGAATCAGGAATTATGTTTATATCCTTTGTATCTCACTGAACAAATATAAATCTGAGCCTGAGATTTAGAATAAGTTGTATATTTATTTATGTGTGTAATCAATGAATATATATGTTTAATACATTTTAATAGCAGTTGTTAAATATTTCCAGCATAGTAATGAAATTTTCTGCGTGTACTTATTTCAGTACTGAATCTATCTCTGACTCTATCTAGTTATTGTTTCTTATTTTAGTATGGTAGTTTTGAATATAATTTTCCACATTCTTCTAAAAACATAATCACGAACTGAACAAGTAAATATAGTAATAATATGACTGAACAAAATTTGAAGATTAACAAATTAGAATTGTAACTATCGTCTTTAAAGTCTCACTCTTATATAGAAAATTATGTATTATAAAATTTTATATTTCTCGTATTTCAGAAGTTTTAGCAAAACTTTTTTAAGAGTTAAAATTAATGAAGAAAATTAAAAAGTGTAGTATAAAATTTTAAATATATAGAATTTATATCAAGATATAAAGTATAAAACATTTTAATTTGTATTGGCACATATACGAAAGATATACTAAGTAAAACTATTGTATTGCCTTAGTTTGATAGACACCTACATAGTGCAACTCATATAAAATCGGAGGATTTGAAGCGAATCAGAACGAATATTCTCTACCTTAACTAGGACTAAAATAAGATCTAAAACAGAACTTGGAGCATCTGTAAAAGAGTAACCATACGATAATTTTTTATGTGTCGTATTATTCTCTGATCCAAGTTAGGATTTAGTAAAATATTTTGTAGAAATCCGTTGCAGTCACCAAAGTCGAATTTTGGAGTTGTTCTGAAAATTAGCAAGATCACACAATATAAAAGGGAAATCTTAATCTGGAGAGTGAGAAGAAGTTAAGCTGTAAGAGCAGTTTTAGTCAGGTGTATTTATATTTTATTGGTTACTCAATTTTACATCATGTGGCCTCTTATTGTAATTTATTTTACATTATATGCTACAATTTATAAAAGAAAATATTGCTGACATAAATAAAAATATTCATTTCTCCATTACTTTGGAGATGCAAGCTTTATATAATATCTCTAATCACCTTAATTACTTTGCTATTACTAAAAACATATTGCCTGAATTATATATAAATTAACGTTAAAAATATAATGAAATATGATAATTTTTAGGTTCCTTTCTACTTTTAAACAAGTTCATTGAAACTTTATCCTTTACTCCTGGTAACACGAAAAGAATTTGTTTTGGAGTAATAATGTCTCCGGAATTAATTCCGGAATAATGTCTAAGAAAATTAACAATCATAGTGGCACTTTTCTGTCACTTCGCAACAAACCATTTACTTGTTCCTTAATGGAAGAAAACGCGACAGCAGATACAATTCAGAGTATTCAATTATTGTACTGGTTATTTTAGAACGGTGATCAAAATGCAAATTAAAAGTGCCACATTTTTAGCACAAAGAAACATTTATTATTTTTGTTACTTGCTGACTTTGTCTAAAATAAACGTTCCTCGACATTATGCCAGTAAACAAAAGGGCTAAAAAACGGCATAATTGTTTTCCAAAAAATTGCGGATGACCTCTCTCAAAAATTTCGGCCAAATGATGCCCACTCAGCACCGCTCTTGGCGAGGTGTATGGAAAAATCGGAAACCCAAGAAGATCGCCAAAACGTATCTGGAGTAGGAAGAACAGCCTAAGAATTTATGGCTCAAGCAACACTTAAGCTAGACAATGGTAGAAGACGTAGAGAGGAAAACGGCAACCTACGTATGGTTAGCGCAGGAACATTGACGGTCACTTGGACATGAACAAACCCCATTCCATAAATTAAGGGGTCAGGAAGGCGGGCACTCCTGGTATGCCCTTTTAGATGGAATGTAGCTATAACAAAATGGTAAGGAAAACTGACTACTTTGTAAACAATGTCTCTTTAATATCTTTTAAATTTTAACTAGTTTGTATACTGAATAAGTTAATATAAAATCCTTAGAAAGAACAACAGAAAATATACTCTTTAACAATTAACTTTTAGATTTCGGCTGGTACAGCAGTTGTACCATAAATATTTAGAGACCCAAAAGTCGGCTAGGGTACAACAGTTGTACCTTAGATATTTCTCCCCTTTTTCAGTGATAGGGTCATTTGTCATTTGTCATTTGGCCAGTCCCTCCCTATTGTTGAAGTTTTGCTGAGTACATCACTACCGGGAAAGAAGAATGTGATTTTGTTTGGCGGCATGTGAAACTACTGGCGCTTTTTGTCCATGTCCAGCAGTTGTTTGTAAACTAGTTATTCTTTCTTGGGAACCAAATCCGTTTGGAAGCGAGTCAAAGTTTCTTTCCTTCGTCGTTTATTTTTTATAGTAACAATGCTTTCTGAAACACAACGTTTATGTACCTTTCGAAAAGTTATCAAATTATATAAAATAACTTGTTTGCCAAAGTGCCAATAATTCTGAAAAAATGTCAAATACAACTTTTAGACTGGTTTTAGAGTAACCCTGCATTGCACTCCCAGAGAGTGACAATAGGACAAAACATTTTTTCCTCTTGAGAAAGTGGAAGAAGGGGGGTGGAATTTTCGAAAATGCTGCCGATTTGTAGTCCAAACTCAAGCCAGAGGTCAGCCGAAGCTTAAAGGTTAATAGCAAAATACAAACATGTTAAAGAGCTTCATATAGTTAAATTTTTCGTTCCCACAATAACCTTCGATAGTCGAAATCTCTGTGTCCAAAAACAGCCAAAGTCATCTGAGAAAATTTCCTTTCAATCTAGTAGTTCTAGACTGCTAATAGCCGAGTGTAATGCTGACAGTGGGGAATAATGGACTCATTGTAAACACCGAAGTTAGCAGATGTTTTTTCCTGAAGTTTTTAACAACACGTTGAGAAATACTACTTGTTGCTGGATACTATTTAACATTTTATCACTATTCTATTTGATTTTAAACTTTTTTACATAGATTGGAAGGTAAAAAAGGACTGGAGAAAGGAAAACATGTAAACTGTGAGATATTGGGCTGGGAACTGGAGAACAATTGAAATTTTAGTGTCTAGGTCTTAAAGAATTAATCCTAGGTATTATTCTAATTTTGATATGAACTACTTATCTTAGTTTAAAAGTCGTAATTTACTACTACCAAATGGTGTCGAAGTCTATTAAAATTTTAAATACAAAAGATGCTATGTTTAATAGTTTCTCGAAAACTAATTTGAAATTTTGTACAATAGTACTTTGTACAATTTTCAGTCATACCACTATCCTTCAAATTATCCAAGATATAAAATATGCATATGCCTAGATCACATAATTCTACCAAGAGATGTCTTTTGACACCTTAAGGGCTTCATAATAATATCTAATATTAAACTAATTACACGTTTTGTGACATAATGTCGATTATAAACATTATTAAATTTTATTATTAAAATTTTGAATACAAAAGATTCTATGTTTAATAGTTTCTCCAAAACTATTTTGAAACTTGTACAATAGTAGTTTGTATAATTTTCAGTCATACCACTATCCTTCAAATTATCCAAGATATAAAATATGCATATACCTAGATCAAATAATTCTACCATGAGATGTCTTTTGACATCTTAAGGGCTTCAAAATAATATCTAATATTAAACTATTTACACGTTTGGGGACATAATGTCGATTATAAACATTATTAAATTTTATTATTAAAATTTTAAATACAAAAGGTTCTATGTTTAATAGTTTCTCCAAAAATTATTTGAAACTTTGTACAATAGTACTTTGTACAATTTTCAGTCATACTACTATCCTTCAAATTATCTAGGATATAAAATGTGCATATAGCTAGCTCATCTAAATCTACCATGAAATGATTTTAGACAGCTTAAGGCTTTCATAAAATTATATAATTTTAAACTATTTACACGTTTTGTGACACAATATCAATTATAAAGTGTTAGATACTCACAATTTTGGTTTTAATGGAATATACAAGAGTAATTGTATAGCGTTGAAATTTTTTTGCTTCCAACAGTTTTTAGTCCAAAATACTGCAATAACTAGTTCTGAAAACACAGATAATTTCCTTTACTCTCCAATAATCGCTAACAAATACGTAAAACTGTGCTAAAACCTATATTCCTTAACTTATGTCCTTTAACTATCAAATTTACAACAGTTTTGACATCTATTTCCATTTCAGTAAAAAAGTACCAAATATTGTTTTCCGTGTAAACCTATTCCGTTTGGTTGGAATAGGTTTACATGGTTAAAAGTCATGGTTGAAATAGTTGTACAGATTTTGCACGAAAATTTTACAGAAGAAAGAAAGAAAGAAATTCATTAAACTAGGGCGTATTGTTAAAAATTGTTACAAACATTCATACCAACAGTGAAATTTGAAATTTATTTCCTCCTTTCTACTCCGCAAACTTCTGCAAAAATAAAAAAATATAAAACGACTCTAATCATTATGCAAAGTTCATTAACTTACATAATAATTAAATGGTTTACTCTTTGTAATTATAATCATAGTAATGTGAAAAGCTTTTTACCTTATGAATTAGTAAATAAGAAATCTTATTGAAAAACAATGGTATGTATGATATTGAAGTTGCAAGCCTAGATGGGGTGATAAATCTGGAAAAAGCTGAATAAACTAATTAAATGCGAAATCAAAAACAGTTCTTGAGCACAGTGCTTTCTCATTACTGTCATTTACAGATCAAATTATATCCATACTTTATAAACAGTAATTTGAAGAAGATCTTTTAAGAAAGCCTTTATTACGGCAATAAATCATGACTCCATAAGCTTTTAAAGACTGCATTTGACAGAGATCTACTCGACAGAATAGAATAGTTTCGTTTCTAGTTTCTCGTAGGTAAGAGTAACTGAAAAGCGTTGCTGATAATTATTTGTTTAGAGATTTTCATGTTCTTTTTAACACATAATGAAACTGTATTTAACCATTAATTTATTTTTAGATAAAGTCGCATGGTTATAACCTGAATATATTCAATATATATCAATCGTATAAATTTGTATTCATTATTTGGGATTTTGATACTATCAACCAATGCACAAATTATATAAGGAAGGTATATATATATATATATATATATATATATATATATATATATATATATATATATATATATATATATATATATATATATATATATATATATATATATATATATATGTATAATAAAAAAAGTCAACGATAATAAAACTCATATAAGAGTTACAGAACATTATGAAATATCCATTTCTTTTTTAAACGTTTTATATTCAAAAGCATTACATGTACAAAAGGGAAAAATAACCACAAACCCATTAAATTTTCATATCAGTTTGAAAAAGTAGGTTCGACCGTGAAAGTCTGTTCGCAGAAATCGGAGTTGAACAATCTCGCTATAGACTACTTCACTTATTCGAACGTAAAAGACCCATCAACATTCAGCTGTCAGAACCAAGACAGCCTCCGAAGGAACTGTTCTACATATTCCTGTACTTGGCAGAACCAGAAAGTTGAATCTAATAAAACATTAAAGCATACTTCATTATTTTCTTGCCGAAGAACGAAAGCAATGCCAGTGACCCCCCCCCCCTTCGACCCTATTCAACAAGAGGGGTTGCTAAAGCGGGCCAGTCGTCTTTGGCCCTGGTAACAGTAGCAATTGGATTTTGCTCGGTAGATTGGAAGACCCCTTCAGAGAAAAAGCAGGTCACGACGGAGCGAAAGGATAACTTCATCAGAGGCAAGGAATGCTCCACCATTTTTTTATTTTCAAAAGGATAGGGTCATCAGAGGCAGGGAGTTGATCCAACAATTCCAGCAGTATATGGATACTCCATATTCATATTTAAGTTGTCTTGTTTGTGTAACTAGATTGTTCTGCATTAAAAATAGAATTGTAAAATAAAGAATCTGCAAAAGGGTAAGTCTTCTGAATTGTACCTGATGTCTTAGTCCTTGTGTTATTTTAGCAGTCCTGGTATAAGTCATTGGTACGCATAGTTTCTCCACAAAGTCCATGGATAAGGTGAGAAGTTTGTGTTAGTTTCTCCAAAACCTTATGAGACTTTTCTTAAGCAAACCACTAGAGAGCATTCAAAACAGTAAAAAAATATTACCATGTTCCTTATTAAAGTAGAATCTTTAATTCAACCTTATTCAGACCAAAATGCCCGCCTTCTTTTCCGACAGTGTCTTTCAAACCAAAATAAAAAAAAACTCTCTGTGCTTGACAATTCACCAATTTTGCCTTCACTCATTATATCATTCTAATGCAGATGGAGCACTCACGTTGATATAATGTGATCAGGACTTGGTCCTTTATACTCTGCTTTATCTCTGAATCTGTTAAGTAACTAACATGGACAAACATCATTCTGTCTTAAATGAATAACTCTGGTGTTTCTAATATATAGGTATAGATTGGTTTGGTTTGGAGCACTACGATCTACTGTTTTGCACACGAGGGCTAATGAGACCGGGACCTACTGTTTACCCATATTCTAACACCAACTAAATATTTCTGAAAATAAAACTTTATCGATAACATTAATATTGTGTAACTAAGCATAAAAAACAAAATTTTAAAAATAAATTTAATTTTTAAGTAATTAGCTGTCCTTAATTAGGCCAACGGTAATACACTACTAAAATTTAACAAATATATTTTTTGCATTAGGCTGATTCAGAGGTGAAATTTGAGAAACATTAAAAAAGAACATTACATTTTAAAAATGTTGTTATTCTCTTTTGCAGTTCTTGAACTGGCATTTTTTAATAATAGAAAAGTATATTCGTTGTAGGATGCTAATACCCAAAAAAATTTATATCCAAATTTTACTGGTTTATTTTCATAACATCTGCAACTGTGCCTTAAAATATTTTACCATTCTTTCATCGATATGAGATTTTCAGAAAATTTAAAATTGCTAAGGTTATGCTGAACTTTGTCATAAAAAGGTCGAATTTTATAATAAAAATCTTGTATCAATTGAATTATCGTTAAAATGGATAAAATGTTTGGTGTATAATACCGTTTTTTGGATAGCATTACTCACTAATATAGTGCCAATGTCTGAGTACAAGTATACTATGTTTGAAAAAAAAAATAATAATAATAAATAAATTGATTAAAAAATGACAATTTTTTAATTTGTTGAAATAAATTTTTACAATACAATATACTTTATTTCTCAGTTTTTTTTTTGTTTCGATAAAGTTTTATTTTAAAGGTTAAAAATAATTTACTAGAAAATATTTATAACTTTATTATTAAATGGAAACTATTTACTCCTGTTTATAGGACACTAATATGTTAAAGCCGATTCCGAACGGCTACGAACATCCATGCCAGCAGCGGGATAAAAACCCCCGAACTCTGGTTCCAAAGAGCAGCGCTCTACCATTCGGCCATCGTTCGGCATATAGGTATATAATCGTTCCGTATACAGTTATATTTTAATCTCGATATATATAGAAAGTAACGAGTTAAAAAAACATTCGTGACTGTTTTTAAGTAATTAGTACTAGAATATTTTCAGTGTCATCAGTAATTTGGTGCTCTTATTATTACGTGACGCTTAACTCTGACGCTTGAATTAAAATTACGCCATGTATTTTATAAATATAAAATACATCAAATATTATATTTTTACAAAATAATTTAGTACATTATATGGAATAGAAATTGATTAAAACAAGTTAAATAAAAGAATCTACATTGCAAAAATAGAAAATATCGTTTATTTCATTGATTGCACATATTTACCTTTATAATCTATAAATTTATCCAATAACAGTAAATGAAATTATAAATTTATTTAACTGTAGTAAATAAAATTTCATTGCGCTAACATATTTACATTTCCTTTATTTACAGTACACTTTCAGTTATTTGCATTGCTATTATAGGTAGAGGATTTTGTGATTTCATATGGAAATAATAAATTCATGAAAAAGCATTTAAAATTCTAAATGTGAATTTTGCTATACTTGAATATTAAAAGCTCATTGATAACAAACAAATGTAAATACCATAAATTTATTGCAAATAGAATGAAGTATGTTTTTAAACTTCCGATATACCTTATATAATTTAGAAGCACTCAACATTTTATCTTCAATATTACGTTTTTTCCTACAGTTATAAAATGTTTATAGATAGTTTTAAAAAGGTAATTGACTAAAAAGAAAAGAAATGATGATTTATAAATACTTTATATTTTCAAGTATTTATTTTATTTCAAGCATTTATTTTTTAAGTGAAACATTAACTACTGCTATAAGTTTACTTTATATTTTCAAGTAAACTTATAGGAGTAGCTAATGTTTAACTTAATGTTTTAAAACTATATTAACGTTTTAAGTGCTGTTACCCTTTTTTCGCTTTGTAACACTTTTTGGACTGCTTTTTAGAAATACTGTACATTAAAAATAAATGGATATTATATAACAGCTATTTTTTAGATATACAGGAAAAATAAAGCCAAATGGACTAAAACAGCTATTCGCAATTTATATTTCAGTGTGATAGAAATATTAAAAAGCGAAATAATATCGGATGTGGGTACTACATTAAATTTTTTCACAACAATTACATTGTATGCTCTCTTATATTTTAACTATACTATGCGTCACCAAAATTAACATTTGCTTACACCATTCAAATTAGATTCGTTTCTCAATGAAACGGTAATTGAGGAGAGCTGAAATACTGCCACCAAGCGGCAATCTACAGAGTTATTATCAGTTTTATTGTTACATGTGAGTAAATATTAATATTGTGAGCTTGAGATAAAGATTTTTCCTGTGACAACTGAAAACTAATTACAAATCGATGATTAATTTATTCAAATGATATCCAATTAAATTGAGAAATATTTTTTAACTTAATAACAGTTTTACACAAAGTTTTAAGAAAGCAAACATTAATAATGAAAATGGTAATTGGTTTAAAAATGAAACTTCTTAAAGATCACGAAGTTTACACATAATTTTTTTTAAATTCATAACTCAGTGATGTTAATAGCAATAACATAGTAAGACTTTTAAGTTATTTAAGTAATGATGGTTATTTCCACCCACGTTATGTTAAAAGTAGAATAAATATACCCCTGCGATCTAGGGTTTAGAAAACTTTTAAAGGAAAACAATTCTTTTTGAATAACAAATTGATACTCCAACTGGAAAGGCATCACAAATCAGAGGAATCAGATGATGGTTATTTCCAGACACGTTATGTGAAAAAAAGGATAAATATACTCCTGCGATCTGGGTTTAAAATACATTTAAAGGTGAACAATTTTTTTAATAACAAACTGATACTCCAACTGGAAATGCTTCACAAATCAGATGAATCAGATAATTGTTATTTCCACCCACTTTATGTTAAAAGTAGGATAAATATGCTCCTTCGATCTATTGTTTAGAAAACTTTTAAAGGAAAACAATTCTTTTTGAATAACAAATTGATACTCCAACTGCAAATGCATCACAAATCAGATGAATCAGCTGATGGTTATTTCCACCCGCGTTAAGTGTAGGATTAATATACTCAGCGATCTAAGTTTAGAAAAATTTTAAAGGTGAGCAATTATTTCTTAATAACAAATTGATACTCAAACTGGAAGTCCATCATAAGTCAGATTAATTAGATGATGGTTATTTTTACTAACTTTATGGTGCAAGTAGTATGAATATACTCATGCTATTTATTGTTTAGAAAACTTTTAAAGGTGAACAATTCTCTTTCAATAAGAAATTGACACTCCAACTGGAAAGGCATCACAAATGAGATGAATCAGATGATGGTTATTTCCACCTACTTTATGTTAAAAGTAGGATAAATATGATCCATCGATCTATTGTTTTAAAAACTTTTAAAGGTGAACAAATCTTTTTGAATAACAAATTGATACTCCAACTGGAAAGGCATCACAAATCAAATTAATCAGATGATGGTTACTTCCAAATAAGTTATGTGAAAATAAGGATAAATATACTCCTGCTATCTGGGGTTTAAAAACATTTAAAGGTGAGCAAATCTTTTTGAATAACAAATTGATACTCCAACTGGAAATGCATCACAAATCAGAAGAATCAGCTAATGGTTATTTCCACCCTGCGTTAAGAGTAGGATTAATATACTCTGCGATCTAAAGTTTAGAAAAATTTTAAAGGTGAACAATTCTTTTTGATTAACAAATAGATACTCCAACTGGAAGTGCATCACAAGTCAGAAGAATCAGATGATGGTTATTTTTACCAACTTTATGTTACAAGTAGGATAAATATACTCATGCTATCTATTGTTTAGAAAACTTTTAAAGGTGAACAATTCTTTTTGAATAACAAATTGATACTCCAACTGGAAATGCATCACAAATCAGATGAATCAGATGATGGTTATTTCCACTAACGTTATGTAAAAAATAGGTTTAATAGACCCCTGCTATCTAGGGTTTAGAAAACTTATAAAAGTGAACAATTCGTTTTGAATAAACAATTGATACTCCAACTGAAAATGCATCCCAAATCAGGTGAATAAGATGATGATTAATTCCACCTACGTTATGTGAAAAATGAATTTAATGTACTCCTGAGATGTAGGGTTTAGAAAACTTTTAAAATTGAATAATTCGTTTTGAATAACAAATTGATACTTCAAATGAAAATTCATCACAAATCAGGTGAATAAGATGATGATTATTTCCACCTACGTTATGTGAAAAATATATTTAATATACTCTTGAGATCTAGGGTTTAGAAAACTTTTAGAAGTGAACAATTCGTTTTGAATAACAAATTGATGCTCCAACGGAAATGGCAACACAAAAAAGATGAATCAGATGAGGGTATTTTCCATCCACATTATGTTAAAATAAGTATAAATATACTCCTTCGATCTAGGGTTTAGAAAACTTTTAAAAGTAAACAATTTTGTTCAATAACAAAATGATACTCCAACTGGAAATGCATTACAAATGAGATGATTAATTTACTGAAACATCTGAAAATAGTTTATTTTAGAAACAGATAGTGCTTTATCAATAATTTTAAGCAAGGACATAATGTAAATATTACAAATGAAAACGGTCTTTAGTTGAAATATAAATAATTTTATAGTTGAAATATGAATAAATTTACATATTCATTACATAAAATTTATTTTAATAATAAAATAATCCTAATAACAATAACTTACTATTGTAAAGAGCAATACGTTATTAAAGTAAACAGGCTTATTTTAACCCACTTTATGTTGAAATTAGTATTAATATATTCCTGCAAACTATGGATCAGAAAATGTTTAAAGGCGAACAATGCTTTTAGAATTTAAAATTATTAGTCCATCTGGAAATTCATTAAAAATCAGATATTTAATTTACTGAAATTGCACCTGAAAGTAATCAAATTTTGAAACGTACTCCGTCTTAAAAATAGTTTAACTCAAAGCCTTAAAAAAGTAAATATTATAAAGGAAAATATGGCTTAGTTGAATTGAGAAATATTTTAAATGTTCACGGCATTTGCATAGTAATTATTTAAAATGTACTTTAATAGCATAGTGATCTTATTAGCAATAAATTAATATAATTAATTCTATTACTTTATTAAAGTACCATTATTTCCACGTAGGTCATCTTAATATTAGAATCAAAATACAACTGCATTCTAGTGTTCAGAAAACTTTTAAACGTGAACAGCGTTTTTAATTTAGATTAATACTCCAACGGAAACGTATCGAAAATCAGATAGTTAATTTATTGAAATTACATCTAAAATTAATTAAATTGAAAAGCATGTTATAATTAAACAACAGATTTACACAAAGCCAAATCTGAAATATTAAAAAGGGAAACGCTGCTTGTATGAAATATGAAACATTTTAAAATTTTATGAAACATGTTAATTATTTTAGAATTTAAACTGGGAAAAGTGCAAGATTCGTAATTACAATCCGGAGTTTATTTAAAAATTTCTGCGTGTTATTTTCAGCGAGCACACGTGAAATTCAAATTTAAAACAATTCTGCAGAACGATGATCTCATGTAAGCGAAATATAAGGATTGTTACACGTCAGTGAAACGAAAATTTTATGCATAGAACGTATAATGGTTAAATGTTTACAAGGATGCAAATATGGAATGTTTCGAAAAAATTATATTATTCATTTCAAAACGTTTTCTTAATTATGTAAAAATTTTCAAACATTAAATTTTATGATAAATATATGTTTATATTATCTCCAAATTAAAATACTTAAACCAGAAACTAAGGGGGAAATATTAAACATTTTTCCGTACACGTAACAAAATTTTCTTATTGTATATCATACCTTATTGCATATCAGGTTATATTTCTGTTAAACATTTATTATTGTTTGTAACATGGTTGTATAAGTATTATTTTTTTAAAGTGGCATATATAATTAAAATATAATTTCAAATTACAAATATATTTCATAGTAATAAATTACTGTATTGTAAAAAATTAATAATATAATTTTAAAGCGTAAGTAATATAATTCTTTTAATACATTTTCTTGAATAGGTAAAGATTTTCAAAAATTAAATTTCATCATAAATATATGTTTATAGTATCTTTAAATTATAATGAGTACATCAGAAATTAAGGGGGGGAAATTATACATTTTTTTCGTACACATAACAACGTTTTCGTATTTATATCATATCTTATTGTATATCAGGATATGTTTCTGTTAAAGATTTTATTATTGTTTGTAAAAGGGTTGTATAAGTATTATTTTTTATAAAGTGGCACATATAATTAAAAATTAATTTAAAATTACAAATACATTTTATAGCAATAAATTGCTATAAAATATATTGCAAAAAAGTAATAATATAATTTTAAACCATAAATTATATTATTCCTTTTAATACATTTTCTTGATTATGTAAAAATTTTCAAACATTAAATTTCATGATAAATATATGTTTATATTATCTTTAAATTAAAACACTTAAACCAGAAACTAAGGGGAAAAATTAAACATTTTTCTGTACACAAAACAAAATTTTCTTATTGTATATCAGGTTATGTTTCTGTTAAAGATTTTATTATTGTTTGTAAAATGGTTGTATAAGTATTATTTTTTATAAAGTGGCACATATAATTAAAAATTAATTTAAAATTACAAATACATTTTATAGCAATAAATTGCTATAAAATATATTGCAAAAAAGTAATAATATAATTTTAAACCATAAATTATATTATTCCTTTTAATACATTTTCTTGATTATGTAAAAATTTTCAAACATTCAATTTCAGGATAAATATATGTTTATATTACCTTTAAATTAAAACGCTTAAACCAGAAACTAAGGGGAAAAATTAAACATTTTTATGTACACGTAACAAAAGTTTTTTACTGTAAATCAGGTTATGTTTCTGTTAAATATTTTATTATTGTTCGTAAAATAATTGTATAAGTATTATTTTTTATAAAGTGGCACATATAATTAAAAATTAATTTAAAATTACAAATACATTTTATAGCAATAAATTGCTATAAAATGTATTGCAAAACAGGAGTAATATAATTTTAAAGCGTAAATTATATTATTTCTTTTAATACATTTTCTTGATTATGTAAAAATTTTCAAACATTAAATTTTATGATAAATATATATTTATATTATCTCCAAATTAAAATACTTAAACCAGAAACTAAGGGGGAAATATTAAACAATTTTCCGTACACGTAACAAAATTTTCTTATGTATAACATACCTTATTGTATATCAGGTTATGCTTCTGTTAAACATTTTATTATTGTTTGTAACATACTTGTATAAGTATTATTTTTTTTAAAGTGGCATATATAATTAAATATAATTTCAAATTACAGATACATTTTATAGCAATAAATTGCTGCATTGTAAAAAATTAATAATATAATTTTAAGGCGTAAATAATATAATTCCTTTTAATACATTTTCTTGATTAGGTAAGAATTTTCAAACATTAAATTTCATCATAAATATATGTTTATATTATCTTTAAATTATAATTATTAAATCAGAAATTAATAGGGGATATTATACATTTTTTTTCATACACTTAACAACGTTTTCTTATTTATATCATATCTTATTGTATATCAGGTTATGTTTCTGTTGAAGATTTTATTATTGTTTGTAAGAGGGTTGTATAAGTATTATTTTTTAAATTAAAAATTAATTTAAAATTACAAATACATTTTATAGCAATAAATTGCTATAAAATATATTGCAAAAAAGTAATAATATAATTTTAAACCATAAATTATATTATTCCTTTTAATACATTTTCTTGATTATGTAAAAATTTTCAAACATTAAATTTCAGGATAAATATATGTTTATAATATCTTTAAATTAAAACACTTAAACCAGAAACTAAGGGGAAAAATTAAACATTTTTCTGTACACAAAACAAAATTTTCTTATTGTATATCAGGTTATGTTTCTGTTGAAGATTTTACTATTGTTAGTAAAATGGTTGTATATGTGTTATTTTTTATAAAGTGGCACATATAATTAAAATATAATTTAAAATTACAAATACATTTTATAGCAATAAATTGCTATAAAATATATTGCAAAAAAGTAATAATATAATTTTAAACCCTAAATTATATTATTCCTTTTAATACATTTTCTTGATTATGTAAAAATTTTCAAACATTAAATTTCATGATAAATATATGTTTATATTATCTTTAAATTAAAACACTTAAACCAGAAACTAAGGGGAAAAATTAAACATTTTTCTGTACACAAAACAAAATTTTCTTATTGTATATTAGGTTATGTTTCTGTTGAAGATTTTATTATTGTTAGTAAAATGGTTGTATATGTATTATTTTTTATAAAGTGGCACATATAATTAAAATATAATTTAAAATTACAAATACAATTTATAGCAATAAATTGCTATAAAATGTATTGCAAAACGTGAATTATATAATTTTAAAGCGTAAATTATATTATATCTTTTAATACATTTTCTTGATTATGTAAAAATTTTCAAACATTAAATTTATGATAAATATATATTTATATTACCTTTAAATTAAAACGCTTAAACCAGAAACTAAGGGGGAAAATTAAACATTTTTATGTACACTTAACAAAAGTTTTTTACTGAAAATCAGGTTATGTTTCTGTTAAATATTTCATTATTCTTCGTAAAATAATTGTATAAGAATTATTTTTTATAAAGTGGCAATATATAATTAAAACATAATTTAAAATTACAAATACATTTTTATAGAAATAAATTGCTATGAAGTGTATTGTAAAAAAAGAATAATATTATTTTCAAGCATAAATTATATTATTTATTTTAATAAATTTTCTTGATTATGTAAAATTTTTCTGATAAATATATCTTTATATTATCTTTAAATTAAAACGCTTAAACCAGAAGCTAATGGGGAAAAATTAAACATTTTTCTGTACACATACCAAGCTTTTCTTATTGTATATGATATCTTTTATTATATATCAGTTTATGTTTCTCTTTAAAATAGTATTATTGTTTGTAAATTGGTTGTATAAGTATTATTTTTTATAAAGTGGCACATATAGTTAAAATATATTTGTAATTACAAATACATTTTATATATTGCTATAAAATGTATTGTAAAAAATTAATATTATAATTTTAAAGCATAAATTATATTATTCTTGTTAATACATTTTCTTGGCTATGTAAAAATTTACAAACACTAAATTTCATGATAAATGTATATTTATATTTTCTTTAAATTAAAACACTTAAACCAAAAACTACGGGGGAAAATTAAACATTTTTATGTACACTTAACAAAAGTTTTTTACTGAAAATCAGGTTATGTTTCTGTTAAATATTTCATTATTCTTCGTAAAATAATTGTATAAGAATTATTTTTTATAAAGTGGCACATATAATTAAAATATAATTTAAAATTACAAATACAATTTATAGCAATAAATTGCTATAAAATGTATTGCAAAACAGGAATAATATAATTTTAAAGCGTAAATTATATTATTTCTTTTAATACATTTTCTTGATTATGTAAAAATTTTCAAACATTAAATTTTATGATAAATATATATTTATATTAATTAAAACGTTTAAACCAGAAACTAAGGGGAAAAATTAAATATTTTTCTGTACACAAAACAAAATTTTCTTATTCTATATCAGGTTATATTTCTGTTAAAGATGTTAGTATTATTTGTAAAATGGTTGTATAAGTTTTATTATTTATAAAGTGGCATATATAATTAAAACATAATTTAAAATTACAAATACATTTTAAAGCAATAAATTGCTCTAAAATGTATTGTAAAAAATGAATAATACAATTTTAAAGCATAAATTATATTTTTCCTTTTAATACATTTTCTTGATTATGTAAAAATTTTCAAACATTAAATTTCATGATAAATATATGTTTATATTATCTTTAAATTAAAACGCTTAAACTAGAAACTAAGCAGCAAAATTCAACATTTTTCCGTACACATAACAGAATTTTCTTATTTATATCATATCTTATTGTATATCCGGTTATGTTTCTGTTAACGATTTTATTATTGTTTGTAAAAGGGTTGTATAAGTATTATTTTTTATAAAGTGGCACATATAATTAAAAATTAATTTAAAATTACAAATACATTTCATAGCAATGAATTACTATAAAATGTATTGTAAAACAGGAATAATACAATTTTAAACCATAAATTATATTATTCCTTTTAATACATTTTCTTGATTATGTAAAAATTTTCAAACATTAAATTTCATGATAAATATATGTTTATATTATCTTTAAATTAAAACGCTTAAACCATAAACTAAGGGGAGGGGTGGAAATTAAACAATTTTCCGTACACGTAACAAAATTTTCTTATTTTATATCAGGTTGTGTTTTTGTTAAAGATTTTATTATTATTAGTATAATGGTTGTATATGTATTTTTTTTTATAAAGTGGCACATATAATTAAAATATAATTTAAATTACAAATACATTTTATAGCAATAAATTGCTATAAAATATATTGCAAAAAAGTAATAATATAATTTTAAACCATAAATTATATTATTCCTTTTAATACATTTTCTTGATTATGTAAAAATTTTCAAACATTAAATTTCATGATAAATATATGTTTATATTATCTTTAAATTAAAACACTTAAACCAGAAAATAAGAGGAAAAATTAAACATTTTCTGTACACAAAACAAAATTTTCTTATTGTATATCAGGTTATGTTTCTGTTGAAGATTTTATTATTGTTAGTAAAATGGTTGTATATGTATTATTTTTTATAAAGTGGCACATATAATTAAAATATAATTTAAAATTACAAATACAATTTATAGCAATAAATTGCTATAAAATGTATTGCAAAACAGGAATTATATAATTTTAAAGCGTAAATTATATTATATCTTTTAATACATTTTCTTGATTATGTAAAAATTTTCAAACATTAAATTTAAGGATAAATATATATTTATATTACCTTTAAATTAAAACGCTTAAACCAGAAACTAAGGGGGAAAATTAAACATTTTTATGTACACTTAACAAAAGTTTTTTACTGAAAATCAGGTTATGTTTCTGTTAAATATTTCATTATTCTTTGTGAAATGGTTTTATATGTATTATTTTTTATAAAGTGGCACATATAATTAAAATATAATTTAAATTTACAAATACATTTTTTAGCAATAAATTGTTATAAAATGTATTGTAAAAAAGGAATAATGTAATTTTAAAGTATAAAATATATTGTTTCTTCTAATAAGTTTTCTTGATTCTGTAAAACTTTTCAAACATTAAATTTTATGATAAATATATGTTTATATTATCTTTAAATTAAAACGCTTAAACCAGAAGCTAATTGGTAAAAATTAAACCTTTTTCTGTATACCTACAAAAGTTTCTTATTGTATATAATAACTTATTATATATCAGTTTATGTTTCTCTTTAAAATATTATTATTGTTTGTAAAATGGTTATATAAGTATTATTTTTTATAAAGTGGCACATATAGTTAAAATATATTTGTAATTACAAATAAATTTTATAGTAATAAATTGCTATAAAATGTATTGTAAAAAATTAATATTATAATTTTAAAGTGTAAAGTATATTATTCTTGTTAATACATTTTCTTAGTTATGTAAAAATTTTCAAACAATAAATTTCATGATAAATATATATTTATGTTATCTTTAAATTAAAACGCTTAAATCAGAAACTAAGGCGTTAAAATTAAACATTTTTCATTACACGTAACAAAATTTCTGATTATGTATATAGGTTATGCTTCTGCTAAAGATTTTAATATTGTTAGTAAAATGGTTGTATAAGTATTATTTTATATAGTGTAGCACATGTAATTAAAATATAATTAAAATTACAAATACATTTTATAGCAATCTGTTTTAGGACTATTAAACTGGTTAGAGATATATCAAAATTAAAAATATGAGACAAAGTCCTACTGAAACAAATAAGAACTGAATTTTTATATTGTTGATATATAGTTATTATTGATTTTCATTATTGATTTATAATTTTTTCACTATATTTATAGCTAATGCATTTTTTCAAAATATGAATGATGGCAAATTTTGTACAGCAGCAACATAAGATTGTAAACGTTATTGTGCAGAATTAATTTTATTAATTTTAAGTATAAACATTTAAAAAATATATAAGGTTAAAAATAGAGAATAATTTATAAATTATATTATGGTCTACAAATATTTTCCTGGATATGTAAAGCTTTTCAAAACTTAAATTTCATAAAAGATATATTCATGCTTTTCTTGTTTTAATTTAAAACGCAATTTTATACGTAAACAGGAAACTAGATGAAAAGAATGAACACTATTCTTTTTTACTCTTAATTAAAATTTTCTTATTATGTTACACTTTTTTACACTACATAATTTTATAAAAATTTTGGAATTATTAATAAAAGGGTTTGATTAGTGTTACTTATTATAGTTAGGACCTTATGATAATTAAAATATAATTTGAGAATTATGCCTTAGTGATATTTTTAATAACTAATAAAACTGGCTAAAATCCCACATGTGTATTAAAATTAAGACAAAGTACAAATCCCGTATATAAGAAATTGTTGTTTCCAAATATTGATTGATTTTTCCCATAATAATGAATAGAGGAAAATGCGAACAGATAGGGATATTACTTTTCATACTTTGGATGAACTGGCATCGATTTAAATATAGCAAAATGCAAAATATTGTCAGAAGGTAAATGTAGAGATATTTATATTCAATTGAAACACTAGGATTTGCATATACCACGACTAACCTCTATTGAAATAACCATTACACTAAGAGCCCCAATACTGTATTTGAGCATATTAAATTTTGTGTATTCCTTGTATACTTCCTATAAAATATCCATAAAGTACTTGCAACTTACATCTGTAGGTCTGAATGTGCTTTCATAAGGAGGTTAGCAGGTGGCAGAGGAGAACATAGATAGTAGAAATTATTCTCCTTACTGAACAGGATCAAAACTGAACGGATTCTCCAGAGTGGCTTTTGAAACATTTTACACCTGTCAGGGTAAGTTGTCCGTTGTACATGTACTGTATTTTTACTCTTAAATATCTCTAGAAAAATTACAGCTTAAATATGGAGGTGTGGGATGTCCTCTCGCTAGGAGGTAAGTACGTGGTAGAGGGGTATAGATATAAGAGGAAAATACGCTCTCCTGACAGGATCAAAATTGAGAAGATTCTCCAGTATAAAATTACGAAAGTTTTACACTGGCAGGGTAAGGTTTCCATTGTATATTTAATGTAATATTCCTACAAACTTTTAATAAAGAAATTGCAGCTTTTATCTAGAAATATGGGTGTCCTCATGCTAAGTGGTAAAAAGGTGCTAGAGAGGTGCATATATAGGAGCAAAAAACCTCTTGTGCAGATCAAAACTAAGAGGATTCTTCAGAATGGCATAACGAATATTTTACAGGTGTTATGATAGGTTGCTTATTGTATGTTTACTGTTTTCTCTCTGTAAATTCCTCATAAAGAGATTACATATTAAATATGCTGGGTGTCTTCTACTAGAAAAATAGCAGATAATAAAGAAGTACATATATAAGAGCAAAAATCCTCCCCCCTGAGCATTATCAAAACTGAAAGGATTCTTCAAGGTGGCTTTGTAAATGTGGGGCAGGTTGCCCATTTCTAGGGATAAAATTAATTTTTCGATAACATAAAATGTAATTGAATTTCGTCAAACTCATCCTCAATTTACCGTTATAAAAGAAAGTAATGGTGTACTTTAAATACATTTAAATTTGATAAATCGGGGTTTTTGTCGAATATACTCACATTCATAGTTATAATATTAGATTAATTTTTTCCCTGTTCTGTACTTGACATATGATACAAACAGCTAATACTTTAAACGCCAGTATATGATGTGATAAAAAATGAAAAAATTCTAAATACAAGGATTTATATATTTTATATTTAATATCATTGTGTATCCCATGTGATACAGAAGCATATAAAGTTTTAGATAGGATATCATATGAGTTGTAAAAGTCATGCATATGGTTAAAAATAGATATAAACTATAAAGCTATTACAGTCAATAGATTTAATATTGTACATTTATTTAAGGAAGTCGGTATGTACCTATCACATCATATTTTCATCATAGATGATTATTAAATCCTTATTTGTAGGTGAGATATTATAAGAAATTTTATAGTTATACAAGTATTTAGCATTAAATTAAGGATACTTCCAAGTTTTATAGTACTAAATGGACGTCAGATCCAAGACAGCAGATAATTGTCAGAAGGTAAGTAAAAATATGTATCATCTGAATCCAGGATACCGACAATTTCTGGGATATATGTGTTAAGATCTTTCTCATCTTAACAAAGATAACGAAGGATCTCTGTCATTCCCAGCAGCTGCCCGTCTGTTCAAACGGTGATAGAGTATGCAATACGATAATTGAATTCCAAATCTTTCTCTAACAACGGGTCATTTTTTTCCGTGTTCCACAGATAAATATTGGGATTTGTCAGACGCTTCTATCTTATGATAGGGACTTAGGAAACAGAAAAAATAGAATTGTTTTGATATGGAGAAGAATAATTCATTTAAGTGTAACTTGAGGTAAATCTTACACGAAAATGAATGTTCGAAAGTGTTCGAAGAATAAATGACTCGAAAAAACTAAAAAATAAGAAAATATAACAGTTAACCCTAAAGTGTGTTATCACTTGAATATTTATTAGTTCTGAGTATATTATAGATAGAGAGATACATACGAGTATACCTGCTTGAAATTATATATTTTTTTTAAACAAAAAGTTCAGAAATTGACTACAGATGTCGCTAAACAGTAAAACGTGAATGATATCGTTTGGAGAACCATCTATAAAAATAAATTATGAGCAGGAAGTCATCGTGAAATAGAATGAGTAATCTAATATTATTTGAGGTAATCTAATACATTTAATTACATTAAATGAAATAAATCGATCATACTTTGGATGGACTCTGCAAATTTGTAAACTATTATATAATACTGTGAATATTTGTGTATATTGTTAAAAGCTAAGTAAGCTATATATATTGGTAAAATGAAAACTGATGCACACACACACACACACACACATATATATATATATATATATATATATATATATATATTATATATATATTAATTATAAGTTATTAAATATTTAAGAATTGTATAATTATTAACTTTAAAAATGTCAAATGTCATACAAAAATAAGTTAATGTGACAAGTTTGAAATATGAATGGGGTTGTTTAAAACAGTGTAAAAATGTAATATTATTGTATATACTGAACAGCCATATTCATTATTTGCATAGCTTAAAATATGAACATGTGAATAGAAAGATGATATAAGTAAAAAATTTACCTGCAGCGACGCAGAAGGTGGTAAACT
>CM063501.1:120852293-120862293 GCA_032207245.1 Pardosa pseudoannulata | reverse complement strand
AGGTGTGAAGATCTTCATTGAGAAATGAATGTTCTTTATAATTGTATTGAAAAGAGTTGATTTAGATAGTAAATTGTATGTTAAAATTTATTGGCGCGTTATATACAAGTAAAGAAGTATATTCTTTTATATTATAAAAGTTATTTTATTATATAAATATTTATTATTTAAAGTTTGCTTATTGAGCAGAAAATGATTTTTTGCTGATTATTAAAAAATTTAAAGCATGAAAAATTAAAACAAATATATGGAACAATTTAATGTTTTCAATTTTTTTCCTGGATATATCCACACATTGAATGTTAAGTGATTTATATTTCTATGTGTGTTTAATAAAATTGTATATTTACATTCGAATGAAATTTATGTTTCTACTGCAAAAGCCACTGAGTACGGAATGCCCCGTCTGTTATTGCCATGTGATGATACTACATTACGGATGAGTAATTTACTATTTTATATATAAACGTTTAAAATATTCAATGGAATATACTTAAAATTATGATACTAGACACTGGTGTTGCTAAAAATTAGACCGTAGCACTCGAAACCAAATCAAACCATGATACTAGATGACCCGACAGACGTCGTCCAGTTTTAACACTGTAAATCCAAAAGGTGTAATACGTTTTTAAATAAATTATAAATCGGATCATTTTAATGGAAAAGTAAGGAAAATATATATAAAATTACTTGACTCCACCACGAGTACAGTCATCACAAATGTAATTATATGAAATTATAATTCCCACATCACTTGTACGGAGATTCATTCCTGGACTTACTGAAGCCCGTTGAGCTGACCACTATGCCACAGATACGTTAGCAGTGTAGAGTTTCAAGTGGCATTATACTATTCTCAGTAAGAGCTCGCAATTCTAGATTTTTAATAATAAATCATTTTCTATCAGAATTTCAACCATTCTCGAATCAGCTTAATTACATACACAACATTTCATCCAAATCAGTACAGCCGTTTAGGAGGAGTTCTATTACAACATAGACAGAATAATTTTATATATAAAAATGGTCCCACACAGGAGCAGTATATCCAACTTGATGTGCGTCTAGCAAGTGCTGCCCTATGAAAGTTTCCACTCCGATCTAAAATACGAATTTAAATAGGAAAATAATTATGTGTGGGCTTCGCAATAGCAACTAAAACGCTGTTACGGTATTAAGACTTCTGAGTTAACTATATTCATAAGCAAAACTTTATATTTGAAATAAATGAAATTCCTATGTGGGAAACATAATTACCTAGACCGCAGTCTTGGTGAAAAGCGACTTGTTAGGGAATGTAGCAGTATGAAAAAGTTGCTATATAACTTCGATACTTATACTCAGAATACTTACACAATCTCAATATCGCTGGGGTAGTGGTTCGACACAGGTCTTAGGTTCGACCCCCGGGTTGGGCGAGGTCGACTCAGCCTTTCATCTCTTCAGTGTTTAGATAAACTAACGACCAAGCATGCTTGGTAACTAAACGCTGGTGGTTCTGCGTAAGGCTGACGACCTAACTGGAACATATGCTTCTTACCCCAAGACCCTTGGTCTAGGAAACGGAGATTGGCACATTAGGTACTGGCCTCCTAGGGACTGTTAAGACAAGGAGTTCAGTTTAATTTTAGAGTACCTACAAGTGCTATATATGAAAATTTTAAGTTAATCCACCACGTGCATGGTCATTTTTAATCCACTACATTACATTTTCTTGAACTGGTTCGCCGAACGATGGCCGAATGGTTAGAATGCTAGTCTTCGGTACCGGAGTTTGTGGGTTCAAATCCCACGGTGGCATGAATGTTCGTAGCCGTTCGGAATCGGCTTTAAGCAGTAGGTCCCGGTCTCATTAACCCTCGTGTTGCAAAAAGTAGACCATAGCGCTCCAAACCAATCGAATCGAATCTTGAACTGGTTCACGTTATTTACTTCGTGCCAATTACATCACGCAGTAGATTATTTTAATGACACGTTACACATCCCATTAAATTTATTTAATCACCTAAAAACTACTAATCAATTTCTTAAACAACTTCTCAGAAAGTCTTTTCTTAATTCGTTATCCTAAAGTACTTTTTTTCCTTTTATCTAAAATTAGCTGAAATTAGACTTTAACGATCCTCCTTCAAAATTTTTACTTTTTAAAATTTTTCTTTTCAGATTTCTATTTTATTCAAACATAATTACCTGATTTTATTCTGCTTGGATAACTTCGATGAGAAATTTTAATTTGATTTTTGTTTAAAAACTCTGTTAAACTTTTATAACTTAATGGATATTTGGGCACATTATTTTGTGAAATAAAAATTTAATAAAGTCTAAGTAAACCTAATGTGAACAGATACTATATTTATTGACTATCCTTTAATTTTCTTATAACAAGAAATTCAATTTAACACTGGAACAACGGCAATCTTGATATAGCGAAATTCACAGACTGAGTTAAGTTGACACCGATCAATTTATATTCATGTTATTATACAAAATGTACTCTTCATTTTTACGAAAATAATTAAAGTGTTTTAGATATTAAAGTGTTATAATACTTGATATGAAATAATAATATTATACAATATAGATAATTGTAAATAGTTAAAAAAGTACACAGGGTGTCCGAAAACGACCGCATAAACTCTGCACAGCTAGATTCCTCGTTGGGAGTATATAAAAACTGCACAAAGAAGCGTTCCTGTACTATACATAGTTTACGAGAAAATACGAAAAACAAAGTATGACATCACTGCAGGTGAAAGAAAAAGCACTTTATTGAATATATCAACAGCAGTATATGCAGAGGCATACTCCCTAACAGTTTCCCTAACAGTAAGGCATTTCCATTACATCGGCCGTACATCAGGTACATATCGTAGTAGTCACGAACGGAATACATGGTCACCATACGAAGAATACCAGTAGCTGCAAGACGCAGCTTTTTAAATACCATTTCAATGGCGGTTTAACGTCATTCCATGGCGCGGGCATGCATGACGTGATATGCGAGGCGAACGTTTTAAACATTATCCCCTGGAAAGATATGCAAATACTGTTGTTGATATGTCCAATAAAGTGTTTTATTTTTCCACCGGCAGTGACGTCATAATTTGTTTTTTCGTATTTTTCTCGTAAACTATAGATCGTACAGGAACGCTTCTTTGGGCAGTTTCTATGTACGCTCAAAGAGGAATCTAGCCTTACTTAGTTAATGGTCATTTCGGGACACCTTGTATATGCAACTTTAATTGAAATATTTAGTTTCATATTAATAAATATTTCTAACGCATTTTATGCATAGTTTGTGAAAATTCATGTCATATATTTTGTATACTTTCGACATATCGGTATTTTAATGTTGGAACAAATATCTAAAGTTTTTATCCATACTTGCAGGCTTGAATCCGATCTCATTTTCAAATCTGCCCAGATTCTTCAGCAGTATTAGCTTATTCAACCTGTATTTTCAATTGCGAATATGTGTTTTACGTGTCTATTCAGTGAATTGTTGACGGTATTGTCTCTTAAATTTTATTCTAGTAACTTCTTTGTATAAAATGTGTCAAATGATTCCAACAAGATCAAGAATATTGCATAATACATGAAATGGACTTTTTATTTTTGTTCCTGCGTCCACAAAATATTTCTGAACCATTTTATCGGTAAATTTTCTTGAGATTTTTTTGAGAAAAAGGATATTGTTTAACGAAGCTGTTTAGAGTGATTATCGCCAATATCGAATGTATACTGAAGGGCACTCAATAAGATTATTATTACTGTTTTTTCATTGTTAAACTGTCAAAGTTATAACATCGTGTTTGAGTAAAAATGTATTGTATTAGGATATTCTTTTTTTTTTTCTTAAATACAAATAATAGTTTCAGGTTCCATTTTATCAATCCAGTTAGACCACTGTTCTTCGTTGTTTTACATTTAAAACAAATTCAGAGTTCTAAAAAATTGTTTATAATGGTATTTCTTACTTTATTTTCAGAAGGTTCTCTCCGACGCAATATGGAGCAATCAGGAGAGAATAAATTTTGAGGACGTTTCCGTCTTTATTCATATATGATAAACATTGAGCTTGTATTTACTATGATCATAGGTGGCAAGACAAAACTTGATAACAAGTTTATTTGTCTGTAAGCGGAAACAGCTGTTCATGAAAGGTTACAAATTTTTGATATCAAGTAATCAATGTAGTAAAGTTTTTTCAAAGTTGTATACACAGTTCAAATGTTGAATGTGGATTTAAGCACGTGAATCAAAATAGAAATGTATTTTCCAAATTATCACTTTTCAAATATTTAACTAGACCCTAATATTGTGAATGAATACTTTTCTTACTTGTATATGGATGCATTTGAACACAACTTCAAGTGATTAGTACATTTAAGCGTAAAAATACTATTTATATAATTCCAGAAAATAGAGATTGTTTTGCCACAACTGTCTGATATTAATTGCTACAATGCTTTTTCAATTTTTTTTATCTTCTATAAAAAATTGATCATATGGATGTATTACATGTGTGTGTGTGTGTGTGGAATGAGATTTAGAAAAAATTCCATTCAAGATAATTACGCTATGATGACGTAGCAAATTTAACTACTTTGGAGTGTAAACGGATTATATTTATTATGCTCTTTTTAATCGGGAAATAATATATTCTTGTTTTAGAGATATATAAAATACTTTGGAAAAGTCTATACCTCTGTACAGAGAAATTCTTTTCTGAATAATATAACTTACATTTTTATAACAGAAATATTTACTCAGTGAAATAAGTTATAAAATAGTATTTATTAATTAAGACTATATAACTGTGAAATTAATTTCACCCTGGAGATTATAACTTACATTTTTATCCGCTATATAATATTAGCCTAAGTTATGTGTCCGTCTGTTCACCAATTTATGAAGCGGTTGGACCTCGAATGGATTTCCCGGCTAAGGGTAGGCGATTAAATTTATCAATTTATCCACATAATAAATAGGTAACAATTACAATTTTTCTAGCATTATGACGTCATTCCTTTAACCATCTCATTTAACAATTCTTATTTTAAACTATTTAAATATCACGTGCATTATTTTCCTACGTTTTATCACTGAACTTAGGTATTAAGCAAATAATTTTCTTTTATATTTGTATTAAATAATAGATATATAGTAGTATTATTAAATGACTAGCATATATCCCATCATATGACGGGATCAGTAAAATTTTTAATTTTCCACAATTGTAAAGGACTCTATGAGGTACTATATTAAAAAATGGTTTGTTTTTTATCTGAGAATTATCGGGTACGCGCTCAATAATTTATTGATCTTCATACTCCTCTAAAGTCTCCCGATACTGTGAATGCAGTTTAGAATCACATTGAATTCATTTAGTCAAACCGTGTGGTTATGTATAAAAAACAAACACATAAAAGAACAAACTTCTTAATTTTCAAAGATATATCACTTTAAAGTTAGATATTTATAAGTCCGTGAAATAGACTCCTAGATTTATATGAAAAGAATTTGTTGTTAATACCGGTGATAAAATTTTCATTGCAACAAAAAATAATCAATGATTCAATTTAAAATGATCACTTATGTACCTAATCCACTATTTAATCCAAATATAAAAGAAAATTATTTACGTCATATCTACGTTCAGTGATAAAAGGTATTTAAATAATGTAGACGATATTTAAATAATATTAAATATGAAATGATTAAATGAGATGGTTAAAGGAATGACGCCACAATGCTAGAAAATATTGTTATCTTTACCTATTTATTAAGTGGTAAATGGATAAATTTAATCGCTTGCTCTTAACCGGGGAAAATAGGGCTTGAAATTATGGCATTAAACGCTCGAAAAGGAGGCAAAGCTTGGATTTCGAACGTTTTAAAGACGACAGTATTTTTCGCTGTGACATGACGCATATTTGTACAAATTTATTTTAGAATCCGATCGATAGTTTAGGAGAAGATAAACTTTATTCCCTTTGAATGGATGCCTCTATCCATTCCAGGTCCAACCGCTTCATAAACTGAAGGACAGACGGACAGATAACTTAGGCTATTATTATATAGGAGATGAAATAATAAATATAAATATATAAGTGATAATTTTAAATTTAATCATCGTTTATTTTTATTGTAATGGAAATTTTATCACAGGTAATAAAAGCAAATTCGTTTCCTAAAAGTCTAAGAGTCTATCTCATGGACTCATAAACATCTAGCATTTAAGTTATATATCTTAATTAAGAAAATTAAGAATTTTGTTTGTGTGTGTGTTTATTTTTATAAATAACCATACGGTTTGACTAAATGAATTCCGTTAATTACAGTGGCAAAAAAATTGGGAAGAACTCAACGATAATTTCGACATAGCTAAGTAAACTTTGAATTGTTTTTTAAAGGAATTCAAAGGAATTATAAACTGAATTCACAATGTAATGATACTTTAGAGGAGTATGAAGATACACACGTTATTGAGCGCGTACCAGCTAGTTCTCAGCCAAATCACAAACCATTTTATTGCCTGCTTCATAAGGTACTTTACAATGCTGAAAAATTGAAAATTTACTGATCCCTTCAAATGACGGGCTACATGCTAGTAACAGAAATATTTACTCAGTGAAATACGTTATAAAATAGTATTTGATGATTAAGATTAGTTAGTGCTAAGCTAGTTTTCAAAAATTTGAAGAACAATTTTAACTATATAAGCTTTCATTTAGAACGAATACAATAATGAAAGAACAAACTTTTATATAAAATTCACATAAAACTTTGATTTTTGATATTGAATGGGTAATAAACTCACTAACTTGTTATTTTACGATATAGCTAAATGCAAACTATATAATAGATAAAGTAAATTTGTGTTTCCTAGTAAAAGATAATTGAAAATTTTCTTTCTCCGTCCCCCTAGAATAATTTCTTTTATAATATGTATAATCTATTTCATCTTTATAGCTTTCTTCAGTATTTTCTAAAAACGTGTTTTATAGCAGAATGTAAAATTTAACAATGCCATTTAAACTTTTTTGGTAATTGCATATCAGCTCCCTAAATATGTTCTCTTTTATCTCAGAACAGTACTTCACAAAAACGTATTAATCTACATAAGGATACTTTACTCTTTTTAACCTATCCTAGGAGAATAGCTCTTTAAGATTTTTGAATTTACCCATTTCTTATTTTTTTTTACTTTGTAATTACGTCAGGTTTTCTCTTAAAAAAAGATATTCTTATCTGTTTCGTTAAAGTTTTATTTTTTTCTAATTATTTAAGATTATTTTGCATTGTTCTTTAAAACGCCTTTTAACTTTTATTTTCATTTATCACTTTTTGTATATTGCGTATCAGTTTTAATTTTAACTGTTCGTATTAATGAATCGTCAATGCTGTTCTTTCAAAGTACTCAACCAAACACTTATAAATCAAATTTATTATTATCAAATAATACTGTTGGAGTTACATTAATGATGTGAAAATTGAATGGAAAATATGATGGAATAAAATTTTCATTTTCAATTTTTAACTTTAAAATTAAAAAATTTGAAATTAAGATAAATTCATAAATATATATTTTCAGTATTATACTGATAGCGCATTACGTACAATTTAACAAAAGTATAAGATGTCTAGAAAAGACATTTATGCATACCTCAATATAATCAATAGACGTATCTCAAATGATATTAACGTCACTGTTATATAGAGTACTTTTTGACGACACCCGATGTTTTCTCATTATTAATTATTAATTATTAATTATTTCAGCATTAAACATTCCACCACATAATAGAGAAATTTGTCGCAAAGTCACGAACTACTATAATGCCCTTCCCATTCATTTTCAGGTTTACAACAGCCAAGAGACAAACAGTAAACTGCCTTTCCGTTTGAAACTAAAGGCAGAATTGTCAAAAATTGAGATTTGATCTACTGCGTGAAATCAACCTATACACTAAACTTACGTATTTCTTCTTTACACACTGAACAATTTTTGGTACAACATAAATACTATACTACATCAAATAACGAACATAAACATATAACTATGATTTTAAAAATTAAAACCAATCGACGGTAAACTCGCACACCGTCGAGTACAACACAATTCTTCATCTCTCTCTCTTTCATCTCCCAGCGTTCAACCGTTTCTGTAGTCAAATGGTGCAGTGACGTCAATCTGGCATCAAAGTCACTTATTTGAAACGCTGTTCAGGAATTTATATATATATATATATATATATATATATATATATATATATTTTGCTTTAAAATATTTGCTGGAATTTGTGTACAAGAAAAATTGTCAGAATAATTTTCATCTCTATTCAGTTCTATTTTTCTTGCCTTCTTATTTAGAGGGTAGAGCCTCTGGACTAAAGGCAATGGACGATCGTTGTACAGTTGGGGCTGACTCGACGCAAATTCCTCTAAGAGAGTAGAGCCTCTGGACTAAAGGCAATGAACAATCGGTGTAGAGTTAGGGCTGACTCGAAGCAAATTCCTCTTAGAGAGTAGAGCCTCTGGACTAAAGGCAATGGACGATTGTTGTACAGTTGGGGCTGACTCAAAGCAGATTCCTCTTACAGAGTAGAGCCTTTGGACTAAAGTCAATGGACGATCGTTGTACTGTTGGACTTGACTCGACGCAAATTCTTCTTAGAGAATAGAGCCTCTAGACTAAAGGCAATGGACGATCTTTGTACAGTTGGGGCTGACTCAACGCAAATTCCTCTTAGAGATTAGAGCCCCTGGACTAAAGACAATGGACGATCGTTGTCGAGATGGGGGCTTATTCGAAGCAAATTCCTCTTATAGAGTAGAGCCTCTGGACTAAAGGCAGTGGACGATCGTTGTAGAGTTGGGGCTGACTCGACGCATATTCCTCTTAGAGAGTTTAGAGAGTAGAGCCTCTGGACTAAAGGCAATGGACGATCGGTGTAGAGTTGGGGCTGACTCGAGGCAAATTCAACTAAGGTTAGTTATACGTAAGACTTGGTGTTTAAAATTCAATGCATATTGCATTTGAGCAGAATTTTTACTATATTTAAAAATAATGGTTGGAATTCATATTTTATTTATATAAAATATAAATTTGGCGTTATAGAGCCACATTTTAAAAGTAAAAATTCATTAAAAAAGTTTTAAATATAAACCGTATAGTTTTTAAATTTTGAGAGACACGGAGTGTGGAATGCTATGTGCTCCACTTTCCTCTAACCCATCGCATTCATCCGTAAAAAAATCCAGACAACAATACACATAATTCAGGACTGAATATATGAACTAAAACAAATTACTGAAAAAAGGCGTGAATTTATGCATCTGATTAGCAGAAAAGTAATTGCTGCTTCAAGAATGTTAATGAGCCTATGCCAATAAATACAAATGGAATGTAAAATCTCAGTTTTGTAAAATAGTAACAGCGTAAAGAAATTTAGATAACAACTGTAAATAAATTTTTGTGGTGATTGCCTTTTAAGTATATGCACTAAGAAAATGATTTAACCAAGAACAAATGTGTAATAAATTCAATTTAAATAATGCAGATTATTAAAATAAAAAAATGTTTAACACTTTTGACAGTCTCTAGAAAATGTTTCTCAAAAATATGGACAAAATAAAAAATCCCACTAGTTGTAAAAAACTATTTTTTCAGCTTTTTTTCTCATTTGTCCTCAGTTGGTTCTATCCACCAATCAAAATTTCGAGTAAACATTATCGGAAACCGTTTTTGTTTTATAAACACAAAGATTCTTTCCTTATTAAATTCTGCTGTATTTTAACTATAAACATTTCTAATCTTTGTTTTGGAATATAATATGAATTCTTACTTTATTGCAAATAATGTTATTTATGAATGAATATTTAAGCCTATTGCTGATCGGATTTAAATTAAAAATTCCCAAGTGGTTTTCTTATATTATAATTTTAACGCTTGGCATGCATATTTACTTCACCGCCAACTTACGCATACAGC
>CM063501.1:120844793-120847293 GCA_032207245.1 Pardosa pseudoannulata | reverse complement strand
ATACTACGCAGACGATGTTTAAATAATATTTAATAAGAAATGAATAAATGAAATATTTAAAGGAATGACGTCATAGTGATAGAAAAATATCATTTTCACCTATGTATTATGTAATAAATTAAAAATTTTAATTTTCTGCTTTTAATCGGAGAAAACTGCGTTTAAAACAATTACTTGGGATGACGTCCCATTGCTAGCAATATTGCTTCTTTCACTTAGTTATCATGCGATAAATTAAAAATTTAATCGTTTGCTCTTAACAGGTGAAAATAATGCTTGGCATAATGACATAAAATGCTCGAAAAAGCGGGAAGGAATGAATTTCGAAAGTTAATAATTTACAAAATCCTTCCCAGGGATATACCTAAACATTTCCCAAATTTTCACAGCGATTGGATGCATGGTTTTTGAGTCTATCGAGTACACACAGACAGACACAAATTCATTTATATATATATATATATATATATATATATATATAGAGATAGAGAGAGAGAGAGAGAGAGAGAGAGAGAGATAATTTTAAGAATTCACAGAAATTTTATAAAGATTATGAAGACTCCATAAATTTATTTGATTCTTTGTTTTGGTACTCTTTTCTATAGTTGCAGTAGAGGTAAATCCTTACATAAAGGTACTAATAATAAATCAGAAGTATGCTTCTTTAATAAATATAAAAATTACCTTTTACGAAATTTATATCAACGTTTGAGCGTTTATAGAAAAAAAATATTTAGGAGGTTTAGTTAAAAGTTAATTAATTCAGGAAGAAACTTTAATTATCATAAAATTAAATTTAGAAATAAAAAAAACCCTGTCATTTTTTATAACTTTTATTACGTAACAAAAATTAAGCTTAAATTGCTAAACTGCAGGAGTTGAGGACTGTCTTTTTTACGGTCACACATCTTAAAATTCTGTATTAACATTTTCTAAATGGGGATAATTTTCGTAGATATATTTTTGCATTACTAATTTATTGTCCTGGTAATTATATTTTTGTGTATAATTTTTTTTCCAAATAAAATTTAATAAAATATACAGTTTAATTTCTATGCAACCTAGAATAACTGTTTCAGTGAAATGAAAGTACGTTTAAAAACGATAATATCATGCGGAAGAACAAGGGGCAAATCCCTTATATAATAATAGAGTATAGGCTTTTTCAAGAGTAAATTAAAAGCATTAAGGAAATTCCCTGGCGATTTAATTATACATTAAAATAACTTCCTCTGTATTCAATTTACTTTTATTACTAAATTTCCGAGTTATTCTTAAAAACCACCTTTAAATTAAGTCTATAGTTATTTTCTAATTTACTCGTAACAAAATAATTATGCCCATAAAAAGAATTTTAGTATTTTAATAAAATGTTTATTACTTTCTTTTTACATGAAGTAACTACTCTTAAGAGAAATCATTAAGTAGAAACAAACTAAAATTTATTTTAAACCAAAGCATATTTAAGAGATTTAAGATATTAAGATATATTTATTTGAATTTAAAAAGTTTGAAAGTAAGAAAAACTTTACACAAATTCAATGTAGAGAAAATAAAATTAACGATAGTTATTAATAGAAGAAGCTGTATGCAGCGTAAAGATTCTTTTATTTTACTGGTGTTTTTTATTTTACAAATTCATCTTCGAGCAATCAACGGCAGCAAAATTAAAACTCCGTGGAGAAAAATTAACGTCATTAAATTTTATTTTATAGAGAAAAATAAATATTGCTTTCATAAATACCTCAAAAGTATAATCTCAAATGGTGTATTTTCTCTAGTGTAAGAAACTGACTTTGCTATATTATTGGATTTTCTTAATTTTTTGATTTGCTTATGGGTAGTACTTTTCCTTTCTTAGAATAAATGCAATTTATTGAAATGACATTTCCAAATTACACGCACACACACACACATACATACATGATGTCCCAAAAATAAAGTCTCTCAGCTAGATTCCTCGTTGGGAGTAAATAAAAACTGTCAAAGAAGAGTTCCTGCACTATCCGAGTTTACGAGAAAAATACGAAAAAACCAAGTATGACGTCACTGCCGGTGCAAGAAAAACACATATTGGACATATCAATAATAGTATTGGCACAGCTTTCCAGACGATAATGTTTAAAATGTTTCACCGCTCATATCACGTCATGCATGCGCGTGCTCCATGTAATGACGTTAAGCCGTCGTTGAACTGGTATTTAAAAGGTTGCATCTTGCAGCTACCGGTATTCTTCGTATGGTGACCACGTATTCCGTTCGTGACTATTGTGACGTGTACCTCATGTACGGCCAATGTAATAGAAAAGCCTTGCGAACTGTTAAGGAAAATCTGCTTTAAGTTGTGCATATACCTCAAAAGGAAACATTAAAAGTCTGAGATGAAAGCGATCCAATCGTCGTGGAAAATTACAATGGCCTGCATTAGAGGACGATTTACGTAGCTGGGTTCTCGAACAGAGAAATGAAGACCGCTCTGTTTCCTCCATTAAAATTCGTG
>CM063501.1:120837293-120842293 GCA_032207245.1 Pardosa pseudoannulata | reverse complement strand
TTAGAATCCCGAAAATTGAATGGGCGCTTCTATTGGTTGGTAAAAGTCTGAGTGTTTCTTCTAGTTCAAACCTGTCCTGATCTGTATTGACGATGACTCCTGGGAAGAGGTAAAGAAAAGCTGAACAGAATATAACACTGTTCCAACGTGTTAAAAAGCTTTCGACCGAAATCAGGACGAAATACCTCATAATTCATTCAAGAATGATCAAAATTGATATTTTATGCACCAGTAGTATCAATGCAGAACGAAGGCTTAATGGTAGATTATTACTCTTCGGTTCGTTCGATATGAATCTCGCTGCTGGAATGGATGTTCGTAGCCGTTCAGAATCAGCTTTCAGTAGTAGCTCCCGTCTCATTAGCCCTCGTGTAGCAAAACAGTAAACCTTAGCGCTTTAAACAAAACCAGAGATAATGTTTTGTTCTACTTACTTATAGACGTAAATAGAACTCCTAGAATTAAGTAAAAAAACCGTCAGTAACTAATTCTATGTACATTTTTTCTAGTCTTTTATTTTCAATATATTCTAGAAATAAATGGTTTAGCCCATGTAGAAATGTGTAAATATTTCTTTAAAAGATCATTAATATAATTGGTTCATTCATACAAGAAGTAAAATACTCGGGATCTAAATATGACCTCACCACATCTTTTGTAAAGGACATAGGACCATAGATTTATATTCAACGGATATTGTTGCCTTGTACGGTTGACTCATGTGGGGTTCTGATCCCAGTCCGAGATTAGATTCCAGTGTCCGTACTTGACACTAAATAAAAATGTACCTTTGTGGAGTTATTTATGAGTCTCTAAGGGACAGTGCCTAATTAGAAGGGATAAGGTTTTCCACGTTGGTGGTCTCAAAACGGGGTTAAGCAAACCAATTAGATTTTTACAACTATCCCGATTGGATGATAAGGAGGACGGGGCAACAAAGATGAAATTAATAAAATAAGAAAAATCGAATAAAGAAATAAGGTGTTTGGGAGTCCAGTCGAGGAGACAAATCCGACGGAACGTGTTAGGGAGTCCAAGGAGAATAGCCTTGAGTTCGATAGAGACTCCGGAAACGTTCAGAACATCTAGAGACTAACAGCAGTGTCCTTGTGTCAAATATTACTGCCTCACCCAAAACACTCAGAAGGAATCCCCTGACCACACCTACGGAAGATCAATACATACCCAATCCTGATCAGCCCTCAACCAGAAGTGTAACGGACACACCATATTAACTCACAAAGGTAATCCCTTTTACATATATTTAAAATTGAGATTAGGTCCTCTCTCTTATATTTACATATTTACTTAAGTGATGAAAAATTATTGTCAGAACTAAATTAGAGTGGCTTTTTTTTAGAATTTATTTTATCAACACCTTCAAATTAGGTGCCACACCTAATTTGAAGGTGTTGATAAAGTAAATTTTATGAAGATAGAATCAGATTGTGTGTACATAGATGTATATATATCGTTATAACAAATTTATTTTTTTTAAGCTGGTTTCAGATGATTTTAATTTAGCTTTTAGTTTATTTTCATATTTTATGTATGTAGCTTCTCAGAACCTCTGGTTGAATTTAGTACTAAAATATTTTTACACAACGCAAATAAAATAAATACCACTATACATTTGATCACAGGTTAATACAGAAATATAAACGAGAACTATACGACAATAACTTAACAAAATATAAACAGCAAAAATAAAGCAAGTTATATTTGCCTGTTCTGTGGGTTCTTGTCAGAAAATAAAAGACGCTAAATAGTATCCCTTTTTTTTTCAACCCATATTTGCCAGTTAATACCCAATTGTCTAGGAAAACAATTGGCGAGTAGTATTCCGTCACCCAGATAAAATCCGTGATAAAGAAAAATCTATTTATCACTTGTTGGAAAACTGCTGCAAATGACAGAGTATGGGGGGGAGGTAAGGGTTTGGGGTGCAGACTCATATGCAAGCAATCTGCGTTTTTGCTATATCCCGTGCAAGAAAAGACAGTTTTCATGCTGTGTTCGGAATGATGGATTTTACAATTTTCTTCCTTTATTTATTTATTTTTTAGAAACTTTCATTGTATATATAGAAATAAACACAATTACATACACTTAAACATGCGCTTATAATTTCTTGAAGTGACTTACATTATTGGAAGATGGTGAACGCTTGAAAACGACGCATGCTAGAAAAGGATGAAGATATTTATGAAATATTAGATTATGAGAAGTATAATTAGTAACATATCTAATTTAAAATATTTAGCTTTAGTTAAAATTTAATCTAACTAGAATGACACTTAAGGTCCTTCTATATCGTAAAGAATTATTTTAAATTTAAAATTGTTTTACTGCCTTATTGTTTTATTACTGTAGGATGATAGTATTACCTACGTACATTTTAGGAAAAGAATATGCTTAGGCAGATCTTTAATTAATTTGAATTAAAAAAAAGCAATTTTGAAAATTTACTTCCCATTCAGTTTTTAAAACATTCATTCAGAATCAGCTTTCAGTAGTAGCCCCCGGTCTCATTAGCCCTCGTGTAGCAAAACAGTAAACCTTAGCGCTTTAAACCAAACCAGAGATAATGTTTAATTTTACTTACTTATAGACGTAAATAGAACTCCTAGAATTAAGTAAAAAACCGTCAGTAACTAATTCTATGTACATATTTTCTAGTCTTTTATTTAATTTCAATATATTCTAGAAATAAATGGTTTAGCACATGTAGAAATTTGTAAATATTTCTCTAAAAGATCAGTAATATAATTGATTCATTCATACAAGAAGTAAAATGCTCGGGATCTAAATCTGACCTCATCACATCTTTTGTAGAGGACAGAGGACCATAAATTTATATTCAATGGATATTGTTGTCTTTTACGATTGTCTCGGATGGGGTTCTGATCCCAGTTTCAGATTAGAATCCGCCTCCATACTTGAAACTAAATAAGAATGTACCTTTGTGGAATTATTTATGAGTCCCTAACGGAGAGTGCCCAAATAGAAGGAATAAGGTTTTCCACATTGGTGGTTTCAAGGTGGGGTTAAGCAGACCAATTAGATTTTTACAACGATCCCGATTGGACGATAAGAAGAAAGAGGGGAAAAGGATGAAGTTAATGAAAAAATTTTAAAATCTAAAAAAAGAAGAGAAATATTCGGGAGTCCAGTCGAGGAGAGAAGTCCGATGGAACGTGTTGGGGAGTCCTAGAAGAATATCCTTGAGTTCGACAGAGACTCAGGAAACGTTCAAAACATCTAGCGACTACCAGCAGTGTTCCGGTATCAAATATTACGGCCGCACCCCAAACACTCAGAAGGAAGCCCCTAACCAGACCGACGGAAGATCCATATATATCCAATCCTGATCAGTCCTTAACCAGCAATGTTCCGGGCACACCATGTTAACTCACAAAGGTACCCCCTTTTACATATATCTGAAATTAAAATTAGGTCCTCTCTTTTATATTTACATATTTACTTAAGTGATGAAAAATTATTGTCAGAACTAAATTAGAGTGGCACCTAATTTGAAGGTGTTGATAAAGTAAATTTTATGAAGATAGAATCAGATTGTGTGTACATAGATGTATATATATCATTATAATAAATTTACTTTTTTTATTTTAAGCTGGTTTCAGATGCTTTTAATTCATCTTTTAGTTTAGTTTCATATTTTATGTCTGTAGTTTCTCAGAACCTGTGGTTGAATTTAGTACTAAAATATTTTTACACAACGCAACCAAAATAAATACCACTATACATTTGATCACAGGTTAATACCCAAATATATCGAGAACTACACGAAAATAGCTTAACAAAATATAAACAGCAAAAATAAAGCAAGTTATATTTACCTGTTCTGTAGGTTCTTGTCAGAAAATAAAAGACGCTAAATAGTATTCCCTTTTTTTCAACCCATATTTGCCAGTTAATACCCAATTGTCTAGGAAAACAATTGGCGAGTAGTATTCCGTCACCCAGATAAATTCCGTGAAAAAGAAAAATCCATTTATCACTTGTTGGAAAACTGCTGCAAATGACAGAGTATGGTGGGGAGGTAGGGTTTTGGGGTGTAGACACGGATACAAGCAATCTGCGTTTTTGCTATACCCCGTGCAAGAAAAGACAGTTTTCACGCTGAGTTCGAAATGATGGATTTTGCGATTTTCTTCCTTTATTTATTTTTTAGAACCTTCCATTGTACATATATAAATAAACAGAATTACACATACTTAAATATTCGCCTATAATACCTTAAACGTACGTTATACGAAGATGGTGAATGCGTGATGACAAAGGAAGCTAGAAAAGCATGAAATATTTTAGGAAATATTAGATTATGTAAAGCATAATTAGTTATATATCTAATTTAGAATATATAACTTTAGTTACAATTTAATGTAATTAGAATGACACTTAAGATCCCTCGATATTGTATGGAGAGTTTTTTTTTTAATTTAAAGTTGTTTTATTGAATACTTTAGAATGATAGAATTACCTAATTATATTTTAAGAAAAGAATATTCTTAGGCAAATCTTTAATTAATTTAAATTTAAAAAATTTAATTTTTAAAAGTTTTCTTCTCATTCATTTTTTTTAAATTTTATCACTATTTTTCTTTTATTCATAATAGTAATGTAAATAAGTTATGGGTGCGATTTGGAATTGAATAATTTGTTAATAAAGGAGAATAAATACCAATTTCAATGTTAAAAATAGATTAAAATATATAAATAAATCTATTTTCTAAAATTAAAATAATCATTCAGTTTTTGGTAAAACCTATCTTCAATTATCTTAATGATACTGCTGCGTAAGATATATATATATATATATATATATATATATATATATATATATATATATATATATATATATATATATATATATATATATATATATATATATATATATATATATATATATATATATATATATATATATATATATATATATATATATATATATATATATATATATATATATATATATA
>CM063501.1:120822293-120834793 GCA_032207245.1 Pardosa pseudoannulata | reverse complement strand
TTTAAGGAAAGATAACCTTAACACTTTTGGGGTACTTCGGATAATGTTTGTAGTTTTGTTTTAGCAACTTATTTTTCTGTCAAAAATGCTCCTCTAGATTAAAAATTATGCTAAATTATTATTCTCATTCTATCAAAATATGATAGTTTTTCCGTGGTAAGAACTTATTGAGTTTTGGTCTTTCTAACTTATATTTCTTGTCTAAAATTGTATGACAACAGTTTTCCGTTTTATCCCCTTCCAGTTTCATTTTATTTCGGGATTATGGGCCAAAACATGTCAATTGTTTATGCTTTATTCTATACATACATAGCTTTTTAAACATAATAGCATCATTCGTATACAAAATTTTCTAAAAATTGATGTAAAAAAATCAAATTAAATAAATGAGTAATTTACATGTATAGTTGGCTCTCTGTACGGCAGAAATGATTAGACTTTATAGTCAATTACCACTAACTATAAATACAAAGCTTAGAATACTTAGCTTTTGAATTAAATTTTATTTATATCCTATGCATTTATATAAATGATTATGAAATTACTAATCAAAATTTGGTCGTGTATGATACAATCGAAAACACGGTACTGTACAGAGTCCAACATCGCAATCTGGACAGAAGAACCTTGTTTCTCTCCTTACCTTCTTACCTCTACTGTCTCTCTTTGAGCAGCAAATAATCTAGGAGCCAGAAAGTAAACAAAAGCATTCGAAACCACAAAAAGCACATGTGAAATAATTCGGGAAAGACTGATTGCACAGTGTAAAACTTCACAGTGCCCGAACTATACTCGGTATGAGCCAGGATGGTACATTTCGCCTGCCCGAGTTCAGCTTGGGAGAAACCGGGAAGTGGTTAACCTATTTATTGCCTGTGACTCCCGAATTGAGTTCGGCCAACGCAAATACTCCAATTTTGAAATGCCCGACCTGAGTTCGGGCTATAGAGAAAACGATATATCAATACTCTGAAGCCAGATAATTTATAATTTTCCCTTTTCCCAATAGATAGAGATAATTTCTCGAGAAAGTTCGGCAGCCTCGAACCATTTGTCGCTATTTCTCGGATACAGTAAAAGATTTGTGAAATTTAGAGGAATATGCGGGACATTGAATTCATTTTTTTCCAAGTAGCAGGCTGTACAGACATTATTCTAACGTCTTAACCCTTTAGCGGTTAGCGGTTTTCCAGCGAAACCATCTATTAACCATTTCTTCTCTGATTTTTAAAGACGTGTGAATGAATTTTTTAAGATTTATTTTATCTTTGTAGCATTTTAAACTTACAGCAGATGGTAACACAACACTAAATTATTTTTTTACTATGAAATATGTATATTTAAAATTGCTTTATTTAGAAAGTCAGTTATTAAGTTTTTTTCGCTTGTGACACCCTTAAAAATATCTATCCAAACGTTGCTCATAAATTGTTAATTTATTTTTCATACATTTTAAAGAATACTTATTGCTTTTCCAGTATAATAAAAGTTTTTAAAAATATGTTCACATTGTACAAGGGGAAGGGTTTATCAGTTAAAGGACCCCTCAAACCTTTCTAAGTGTACTCTAAGGTAAACCCTGACAGAATGTAAAGAAATGTTTTCTTATATTTTAGATATATAGAGATCATAGATAATATTAATTAATATTAATGAACTAATTTATAATTAAATTCTAAAGAGTTTATGTTAGTGATCTGTAAAGGGTTAACAAGGCTGTGAACCTGTTATTCATTTAGCCCTCAGCTGCCCATGGTAGTTAATATAGATAATAATATTGTTGTATTAGTTTATTATATTTATCGAGAATATTATGTCATTTGATTCATTTTGCTTTATATTAGATTTGTTTTGCTACAATTTGAGCAAAAATTACTGTAATTGATTAACATTTCCGATATATGTGAAAATATTAAAAATAATAATTATTTCATCTAAAATTTTGTCTTTTGTTTTTAAAAAAAATCTATTTCTGACATATTGATAATAACGAACAAAAATTAAAGAGAAAAAAAATGTTTCATGTTTGTCCTCATGTTTTTCTCAAATATATACCACAGACAAGGGGTTTATCTGTAAATTCATTTTATTTTGCATTATATTTGTTTTGATTCTAATGAACTTATGTAAGATTATGCAGCCAACCTAGTTAAAGTTATAAGACTCTTACTCATTCCCGATATATTTCTTTTTACAAATTTATATGTATGAAAAACATAATCGGTCACGCGTGAGAATTTTGGTATTATAACTGATTAGGACATCACCAATGTTGTTCAGAAAAATAATTCTAGAAGTTTGAATGCGTTAAACACTTAAAACTTCAAATGTGAAAATACTAGAATGAAATTCTATTTATATTTTGGTTTGGTTTGGTTTGGAGCGCTACGGTCTACTGTTTTGCACACGAGGGCTAACGAGACCGGGACCTACTGCTTAAAGACGATTCCGAACGGCTACAAACATCCATGCCATAGTGGGATTCGAACCCACGACGATCACCACCCTAACCAATAGGCCAGCGTTCGGCCTATTTATATTTTGAATGAAGAGAACATATCCTAGTGTTTGAAAAAAGTATACCCAAAGCAATTTCGAACTAAGAAAATACTTAATTCTACATGACCAGTGTTCTATATGTGTCCTTTTCCCCCGTCTTCTGATTACCATTAGTATACTACCTTCTTAGACTGTTAAGTTGTCTTAACACTAGATTTACGGACCGATATATAATATATATATATATATATATATATATATATATATATATATATATATATATATATATAATGTGTATATATATATATATATATATATATTTATATATATATATATATAACTTTAATATCACTTTTCAAAAACATACGTTGGTTTTTAGTTAAATAATAAAATATATGTTATCTTTCATTCCTCTTCTCCGCAGACCCCCCCCCTTCATTTCTCATTATCAAATGTGGTATACCTATTTTCACTGTTGTGAGCCAATTTGACTCCTAGAATGGTTTAAAAGTTAATCGCATAACATGAAATTTATTGGTCCTATCAGTCCTGGGCAACAGTCAAGTCGTACATGATTTGTTTCTCTTCTTATTTAGGTATCCTCACATTCTGGCATTGTTGTTCTGTCCAATGACATAAATTCATGCTACTAACACACGGAAAAATTAAATTGTCAAGTTCGACAATCATGCAATACAAACAGATGTAGAAACCATTGTGCTAAATGTAATAGAAATGTTTGCGGAAAATGAGTTTCAAAAACAGATTTTATACGTAAAAAATGTTTTCCATGAATTTTTGGATAATAAACATTTTATTTAAATTAATTTGGAACTGTTTTCTTTGCAAAAAGCTTCAATTTTCTTGTATGAAACAAATTGGCTCACTTCAGAAAAAATTATTTATATGATCAACATCTATAAATATAGTGTTCAATAAGAGCCGAACGATGGCCGATTGGTTAGGTGTGCTGGCCTTCGGAACCAGAGTTCGTGGGTTCGAATCCCGATGTGGCATGGATATTTGTAGCCGTTCGGAATCGGCTTTAAGCTGTAGGTCCCGGTCTCATTAGCTCCCGTGTTGCAAAAAGTAGACTGTAGCACTCCAAACCAAACCAAAACCTAGTGTTCAATAAGAGAAACGTAGAGTGGTAAAGTCTGTGTTGAGAGTAAAAACACATAAATTAAGAAAAGTATCAGCAGAACCTTCTGAATATAGTTCCACTAATAAATCATGCAGCTCTCTTAAAGATTTATCTGTTCGTGAACCTGACCTACGTTCAGATTCAAGATGACTAACAAATGCGAACAGTTTCTCCGTTTGTAATTTTAATAATAAAAAAAGAAGAGTTAAAAACAAGACCTTTATCTACCTACGTTTTTTTATTCTAATTCATATATCATGTATAATATCATATTCAGAATGTACTTTACAATAAACAGAACATCCATTTATTTTAAGTTATAAAACTGTCAAATTTCTTACCAAAAAACCTGCCAAACGCCACTGAACAAAAGAAGTCATGATTAAAAGAAATTTATTTTGGTTATCCAAGTCCTTGATTATGAATATGATATTACAACAAAAGTAATCATATTAACGAGTTTTGTTTCAAAATAATAAGCAAGACTAGAAACTTAGCTTTTAAAACAATCTCAAATATAATTTTCCAACAACATAAATGAATTTCCTAGCTGCAGAATACATCAAAATAATTAACAAGAACCCAATTATACTTTGAAACTATATTTACTGTGATTCATCAATCAAGAAATTCGGGTTAAGGTGTAAATAAATGGGATAGCAACTGAATGGAAGAAATTTCCATGTTATATGCAAATGAAGTAATTATATAGGAAGCTAGTTTACGGGTTAAATTAAAATTTTAGTTAAATTATTATAAAAATGTATCCAATGATTTTAAATAATTTTTTTTTCTTTTAAGATTTTATTTGCCAAGCTTTGATAAAAAAAATTTTAAAATACTAAAAGAAACTGAAGGTAAGTAAAGGACCACATTTCTTTTAAAATTTAAAGTTTACACAATCAGAACTAATTCTTTGTTTAAATGCAAATTTCATAACATTTGTAAAAGAAGTGCTGTTATAAGAGTAAAGTGTTATTAACTCTTATTTTTTTTAAATTTATTTATCTTTAGCATTAATTTTTATACTAATGTATGCCTAAAACTAACAGAATTTAGTCATTATACTTTTATCAATTTCCTCAGTTATTTTAGAAGAAACCAAACAGTGGTACAGCATTCAAAAAGAACAAAATAAGTTTTTAGACCCATTCTATTCTATACAGAAAATATTTAAATAACTTTAACAGTAACTGTATAAATTTATTAGACTATAAAATAATAACTCTCTAGTCGTTTAAATGAAACTAGTCATTGAAATGAAACTAGTTGTTTAAATGAAAATTTCATAATATTTGTAAAAAAAGTACTGTTATAAGAGTAAAATGTTATTATTTCTTAATTTTTTTAAAAATTTATTTATCTTTCACATTAATATTTATACTAATGTATGCCTAAAAGTAACATAATTTAGTCATTATACTTTTATCAATTTCCTCAGTTATTTTAGAAGAAACCTACCAGTGGTACATCATTCCAAAAGAATAAAATAAGTTTTTAGACTCATTCTATTCTATACAGAAAATATTTAAATAACTTGAACAGTAACTGTATAAATTTATTAGACTATAAAATAATAACTCTGTAGTCGTTTAAATGAAATTAGTCATTGAAATAAAACTAGTTGTTTAAATGAAAATTTCATAATATTTGTAAAAAAAAAGTACTGTTATAAGAGTAAAATGTTATTAATTCTTAATTTTTTTAAATTTATTTATCTTTAGCATTAATTTTTATACTAATGTATGCATAAAACTAACATAATTTAGTCATTATACTTTTATCAATTTCTTCATTTATTTTAGAAGAAACCTACCACTGGTACAACATTCAAAAAGAACAAAATAAGTTTTTAGACCCATTCTATTCTATACAGAAAATATTTAAATAACTTTAACAGTAACTGTATAAATTTATTAGAATATAAAATAGTAATTCTCTAGTCGTTTAAATGAAACTAGTTGTTTAAATGAAAATTTCATAATATTTGTAAAAAAAGTACTGTTATAAGAGTAAAATGTTATTAATTCTTAATTTTTTTAAAAATTTATTTATCTTTCGCATTAATTTTTATACTAATGTATGCCTAAAATTAATATAATTTAGTCATTATACTTTTATCAATTTCCTCAGTTATTTTAGAAGAAACCTACCAGTGGTACATCATTCAAAAAGAACAAAATAAGTTTTTTAGACCTATTCTATTATAAACAGAAAATATTTGAATAACTTTAACAGTAACTATATAAATTTATTAGATTATAAAATAGTAACTCTCTGTCTATTACTTATTTAAAATCTAATTTAGAAACATATTTAAACGTCCTAATTTTTTTAACAATTTTTTGTTTTAAAAAGCATCTTTCGTTACATATTAACTATTAAAATAAATAATTTACACCAATTATTAATTAAAATTACCAAATTTAATCCATTTTCTTTGTAACATAATTCTCCAGCTATAATAAACTTTGCTCTTTAAGGATTAGTAGGTAATAAAATATGTTGTAATATGTATGTCAATTTAAAAACATAAGTATAAAACATTTTTAGATCACAATAACTAATCTCATTTTTGTTCGAATCTTAAATAATTCAGAAAATAAAAGTAATATTATTTTCAAAAAATAATAAGCATGTTTATGAATAATTAATTAACTAACAGTTGTTGTAATTATCTATTCATTAAGAATTATGTAAACAGAAGACTTCGTTAATTTTGACGCATGTTATATAATCTATTAATCATCGAAATTATTTCAATAATGAATTAGCTCAATAACAGAGTTAGGGATTATATGTTACTAATTACGTGTTTGCTTAGTTTCCATTTTCATGTTAAAAATCAGTGACATATTATACAAAAGCGATCCTAAGTAATCCTTATTGTTCTAATTTAATTACACATTTCTCTCACAAAAGATGTTACTGCAGCTAAAATCACGTCTTACTTGTCAGTTAAATATCGGTTTTTGACAAATACTTGTTTATGAGCCTTTGTATTTATGCAACATTTTGAGAAATACGATCATTAGCCTTAAATGCAAGAAGGATTTGTTTTCTTTGTATTGTCTAAGCAATAAAACCAACAAAACCAAAAAATAGAATGAAAACCAGAAAATGAAAATTACGAATTTATAAAAAAATGAGAAAAGTCACATTTGTACAACTTCTTGATGGAATTGAAAAATTAAATAACATTTAATTTTAGGTTATACAGTCGAACTCGTTTATAACGAGCTCGAATTTAACGAGAACTAGGATTTACCGAGGGAAGCGAGATTTTTTTGTTGAATCGATGTTAAGTTTATGGAAGAGAAGTCGCTTTTAACGAGCAAGACCTAGTTTTAGCGAGCAATATTTTTCTGTCTTGCAATCCTTTTTCTCATCTTTCTATTCTTTTTGTCTTAGCTTTTTTTTCTTCTCAGTGGTTTAATACTTTTGTAGGAAAAATTCCTCCAGCATTCCAGTGTAAATAGAGAGGGTTTACAAATTCGGTGCAACCGGTGGGGCTTAATGTGGAACAATAGCACAGAAAAGAGACAGGGAACGAGTTCAGAGTAAGCTAACAAACTACAATTTTAAATATGTAGATTAATGAAAAAATAAATGTTTTGATAAGAATATTTTCCTTTATTTTTCTTTCCGTTTATTCTTTCTTTCCTTTAAGACTGCAGAGCAACTAGAAATTTTTCGCTGGTTGAGGGGGGGGGTTAATTGTCATTAAATTAAGAAAAGTATTTAATTAAATTAACGTCATTAAAGTAAGCAAGCATTAATTAAATTTTAAGTAAACTCCCTTACTTGATCTTCCAACGCCCCCCCCCCCTTTTGGTTGCACACCTGCCTAAAGAACACGATTATTACGAGCACTCGGATTTAACGAGTAAATGTTACGGTCCCTTTGTGCTCGTTATAAAGATTTGACTGTACTATTTCTTTCAATAAACCTGCAAGCGTTCAGCCATGTTAAGCATTTATTATAAAAGATCCTAAGTTTCACAATATCATAAATTAGAAAATATTATATATTAATTATTGATATTAATGTATAGTAAAATTTTAAGAGATTGTTAAAAAGATCGATCGTTTGCACAGGAAAAAAAGTGAAAACTAAAAACTACAGAACAAACAAATTAATGTAAAGCATAGTATTGGCAATGATAATAATTAGCCCCTTCCCGGTTTTTCCCGAGCTGTACTCGGGCAGGCGGAATGTACCAACCTGGCTCATCCCGAGTGTAGCTCGGGCACTGTGAAATTATACGCTGTGCAATCAGTCTTTTCCGAATTATTTCACATGTGCTTTTTATGGTTTCGAATGGTTTTTTTTATTTTTCTGGCTACTAGATTATTTGCTGCTCAAAGAGAGACTGTAGAGGTAAGAAGGTAAGGAGAGAAACAAGGTTCTACTGTCCAGATTACGATGTTGGACTCTGTGCAGTACCGTGTTTTCGATTGTATCACACACGACCAAATTTTGATTAATAATTTCATAATCATTTATGCAAATGTATCGGATATAAATAAAATTTAATTTAAGATATAAGCTAGGTATCCTAAGCTTTATATTTATAGTTAGCGTGAATCGACATCAATTTCTAATGATTTCAGTACTAATTCAGTTTCTAATGTACAGAAAGCCATCTATACATGTAAATTACTCATTTATTTAAATTGATTTTGCTTGCATTAAGTTTTAAGAAATTTTGTATGTGAATGATGTTTAAAAAGCTATGCATGTGTAAAAATAAGCATAAAAAAATTGAATTATAATAAATTAGAAAAAAATATACATCAGTTATTCATAATTATGTACAGTAAAACTTTAAGAGATTGTTAAAAAGATGAATCGTTTACTCAAGAAAGAATCTGAAGACTAAAAATTACACAACAAATAAATTAATATAAGGCATAGTATTGTTAATGATAATAATTAATATTATCACTGTTTTTAAAATAATATATATATATATATATATATATATATATATATATATATATATATATAAATATAAATATATATATATATATATATATATATATATATATATATATACAAACTTAATTAGATTATATAAAATCTCCCACATCATCTGTTCGAAATTCTAGTACTGAAGACCTTTACGGTGTCCAATGCTCCACAGATACGTTGGAAGTGAAAAGTTTCAAGCGATATTATAATAATCTCAATAAACTCGCTAAAAAACAGTTTCTATCGGATAAAATTTTGAATATAAATCATTTTCGATTAAACTTAATTACATACACAAAACTTCATTGAAATTAGTCCATTTAGGAGGATTTCTATTACAAACTCAAGGACAATAGAATTATTTATGTATTAAATATATATATATATAATATTAAATATATAATATATATATATATATATATATATATATAAATAATTTAACGCCAGCGATATGTCTGTGTCTCTGCGTTTGATTGTTTGTACATGTATGTATGTGTAATGAGTATATCAAACTAGCATGGAGGAAGCAATATTTAGAAATAAAAATGTTGAGTTTATGACAATCCTTATTTGATGCTCCTCTGCCAAATACAAGAGTAAAGGAGCCAGCCCAAGAACTGTAATAATTTTTTTTATGCATGGGACATGCTGGAAGTGAACCTAATCAAAGAAGTTAATTGGAATCCAGTAAAGGATATACGATTAGTTGAGCTAAGCATAACCCAATTTTGGTTCTCGAAGTTGCCAAAGGTTTCCGCTATTAAAAGAAACAAAAGTATTTCACAAAATATTTTGATTTTAAGGATTGAAGGGGCAGAAATTTCTGTTAAAATTCATTTATGAATACGTTGGTCTGTCACTGTTATAACATCATTACATAGATATTGTAACAATAAGTTACATTCGGTTCAGCTCTTTTTTAAACTCTTCCCGTGAGCCATCGTCAAAGACATACAGAACAGAACCGGTTTGAACTAGAAGAAACATCAGACTGCTCTCAACCAATAGAAGATCAATTGGTTTGGCGGAATTCTGACCCCCTCCGTTCTCGAATGGACCCCTTCTTTCTCCAAGAGGCAGGGTTGAGTTTTTCAGAGGACAAGGTTGTTACCAGTGGAGAGAAGAGTCGGAATGCTGCTGGTATCCGCTGCTTGCGGGATAGATATTTTGGAGCGACACGAAAAAAGAAAAAGCGACTTCGAGTAGGCAGGAGTCTTCCATATCTACAAATGATAAGTTGTATTCCAGTTGTATTCTTTAGACATTTAATTATATAAAATCATTTAATAGAAACATATTTGTCCATGTGTTTTCTAATGAGTTTTAACTTCTTCTTTCTCAAAAACTAGGCCATCGTAACATTATTTTTACAGATATATTAATTGTTAATGCGTATACAAGACATTTCTTAAAATGTAAATAATTTCACTCCGATAGACTATTATTGTTATTAAACTCAATAACACTAGTTTCTAGACCTCATTTAATTCCTATACTTTTCGGCAATCTGTAGTTACCAACATATGACTTCCTATGGGATTAAAAGTTTTAAAACATAATAATCGCAAGGGATTATAAATATGTTCCATACATAATCGGTTTTGTCATTTTAATATAGCAGTTTAAGCTGGAATATACTTCTCCCAAATATCTCAGTGTCAGTTCGTTAGTTTTAAAACAGATTGCTGAACTATAAATTTAATCCACCGGTTAGTATAATGGTTATGGAGGAATGACTGTGGAGGGTTTAAGATCAGATCAAAAGGCTTGGCTGTCCTTGTTATGTTGTCCGGTTAGGAAAGCAAATTTGACTCATCTAAATGGAAAAAAACCCTGCTATTTTGTAAAAGGTGAATGTTAATAATAAAGACAAAAATATTATAAAGACAAAAAATAAAGACTTATAAATAACAAATACAAAAAAAATTATACTTATTTATCATTTAACCCTTTACCTTTAGAATATATGTGAGAAAAACGTGCCCGAAATGTTTTTTTTTTTCTAATAATTTTTTTCTTTTCTTTTTTTTATTTTTATCGTCAAAATCGTGAAAAGAATTAAACGAAATAACTACTAATTTTGAGACAGTGTAGTCCGCTTAATGTGATCATTTTGGACACCGTAATTTTGATAGCAATAATTCGATTGATAATAATAAACGATATGCAAAATTAGATACCCCCTCTCCCTTTGAAGAAAATATTAATTATTCCAAGAAATCTTTAGTATTCAAGTAAGCAAGTAGTATTCCAAATAACAATATGTTAGATCTATTACGGCACCCCGAAGAAAATAATATTTCCATTGTAAGTAATCTTCTATATGGGAGAGCTTTATTACGGTAATTTTAAAATTATGTACACTATTTACATTACTAGTAATACATAGTTTCCAATTTTAGCTTTCGTGGTGCTTTTACGAAGACCAAGAACATTTTTTGACAACAAAACATCCGTTTATACATGCATCGCTCACAGAGCCAAACTCCACATAGCGAGAAAAATGATATTATATAAGCAGAATGCTGGCGTTGCGCGCCCAAAGTATTCGGTTACAGTGAAAAAAGAGGAGTGGCTGGAAATATTTCCAACACCTTTTAATTCTCCCATACTAAATTTCAAAAGAAAATGAAAAAAACACACCTTATATTATCCTGCATTTATGTATATTATCCTTTAAAATATAAGAATTGTACGCATGATTTAAAAAAAATGATCAATTGTTGAATGTCTACAATTTTTTCTAAGAACTCATTGATAAATTGTTCATAATCATAATTAACCTGACAAATCGATTTAAAATTTCGATCTTTTGTTTTAACGTTAAATCATTTCGCTTTCTGGCGTCCATATCGACAAGCTGCATGTAAGCGAACAAGGCATAAAATATGAATACGTTCCTTCTCAGTTCTGATAAGAATGTGTTGCATTCTGCTTATCTCAACCATTGACCACCTTCAGGGTGTGCATATTTCAGAAAAATTTCAGGAACGTCTAATTTCCCATTCTTTGTTCATTCCTTATTTTCCTAGGTAGAAGAGGGAGAATTGTCGTTAAGTTAAAACTGCAGCGAAGGGAAAGTAAAGATTGGGTTCCTTTTGAATACATTGGAAATATTACTTTGCAGTTAAAATGAGGTTCGAAATATGATAACATTAACCGGTATAACGATTACATAAAGCTATATTTTAATATACAAATAAATATTGAAAATCGGGACCAAATGAGTTCGATAACAGTATGTGATTGATAAGAATAACCACGATAGTATTCAGCGGAGTCCACTGTATTAAAGTAATGTGCTATTTAATTTTTATATGTTAAGCAGCGCCCTATGATTTTATATTTAGTCGCATAACCCCTTATAACAATTGTCTCTTATCCTTTAGAAGTTCCAGAAGCAATTTTTTATTTCAGCATATTACAATTTTGATATACGGCTTCACAGAATCACATTTAAGCGCTGGTTTAAAATTTTTCTGATTACCTGACAACCACTGACCACCAGCATGGTCTGGGTATTTCTCAAAAAATTTCACAAACGTGTAAAACCCCACTCCTTAGTTCATTCCCTATTTTCCTAGTTGGAAGAGGGAGTATTTTCAAAAATTCAAACAACAGTGAAAGAAAAGAAAGGATGGATTCATTCTGAATACCTTGTGCATATTCCTTTGCCAGTTAAAATGAGGTTCGAAAACTGATTATATTAACTGATGTAACGATCACATAAAGCGATAATTTATGTGATTATTATGCGACATTAACCGCGATCCCATTAAGCGGAGTTCACTGTATTTTCACATTTGTGGGAAATTCTAATGGATTATAGTAATTTTTACTCAAATTACAGCGAAGAAAATCATATGATATAATTTACTGGAT
>CM063501.1:120774793-120817293 GCA_032207245.1 Pardosa pseudoannulata | reverse complement strand
AAAAAAGACTACGAAGGATCTATCGAGTGAAAATAAATTTGGAAATATGTGTAACATCTATTACTATCTATATATAATATGACTTTTTGCTTAGGATTTAAACAACTTTATTTTTCTTATAACTGGCTCCCTGGGAACCAATTAAAGATAGTTAATTCTGAATTATATATATATATATATATATATATATATATATATATATATATATATATATATATTCTGCTTCATTATTTTACACAAAATACTCTTACATCACTTACCTCTATTCTGACTATCAGTCCAAACGGAACTGAATTCGGGGATACTCATTTTCAAAAGAATTAGAATAATCCCATAATTTTAAATACTAAAAAAAAATAAAAGTTTTCTTTTAGTAATACAAAAATGAAATTATTCATCAGACGCATTGATTAAACTTACTTAAAAAGTCTTGGCTTGAAATGAAGTAAAAGTGCATGTGATCAAAAAGTAATTCAGAAGTCATTAAACAGATAAAATATATTCAGCCATTCTTAAGAAAATCGTAAGAATTTTTTCTTTGTTATCCATTAAAAAATAATTAACTGTGAAAGAATTTAAATTGTATTTTTATTTTATTAAAATTAATAATAAATTAATAATATAATTAATTATAATTAAAATTAAGTATATATACATAAATATATGTATATATATATATAATAAATTTTATATATATATTATAATATTAATCTATATATATAAAAAATATATATATATATATATAATTATATATAAATATTATATTTTATATATATATATATATATAAACAGTTTTTATAAGATGTTATATAATTTTAGTCAATAGATAGCTCGCAAATAGCTTAATTGACATTTTTTTAACATTAAAAAGAATATTGTGTTTTTTTTTTTATCCATATTTTTAATGTTTAAATCAACGATTTAAAATGATAGTGTATGTACGTTTTGATTCATTTTTCTGTGTAAAATTCTAAAAGGACCAAAATATCTTTAGCATTAACATGGTTTGGTTTGGTGTTAACAATTTTTACTACGGATGGTGTGCAATTAATTTTAAAAACATATGAAATGTCAAACATTTAAAGACTCAAAGTAAAAAAAAGGAATTCTTGAATGATTATAATTTCAAATCTTTCTTTCAGCGTTTCATAGTAATCTTTAAAAATATTACTACTTTGAAATGGTAATAAACCAAAATACATATTTACATATTTAAGTTTGCTTGTTCCTACCAAAGAATGAAAAATAAGCTACCAGATCAAGAATGAGTAACGTTTATTAATTTGCTTTCTGGAATAAACCACTTTCGCTAATTTATTATTTTATTAGCTATTGTATATTTTTAGAATTTCGTTACAGAATGAAGAGATTTTTAACTGATTTATTGATGATACATTATAAGTTTGAAGTAAAAAGTTTCATTTTAATAGTTTATTTGTGATTTATTATAAAATAAAGTTTGTTATTCGGCTTTAAAATAATATATTCTCAATTCTTAAACGAAATTGTCTTTAAAATTATTTATTTTGTTATTTCAAGTAACATAGTTTTTCAAGTGAATATAATATATAAACGAAATGTAAATATTTAAATTCCTTTACCAAGTAAATTAATTTTAAATTATGTATAGATCAGAATTAATTTTCTATATTAAATTGAGTCTAATTATCAGTTATGTCCTCTAGGTATAAATTTGTATATATTTTTACGGTTTTTAAAATTTACAATTCTATAAACTCTTAAATAGATGATTTAAAAATATATATTTATCTAAAAATATATTTGCAATATTAATTTAATTAATTTCGCTTTAAAGTATAATTTAATAAAGGGATACTAATAAAAATATATTAATCTTCAGTGTGATGAATTAATTCAGTTTCGCATTCCCATATTTTAATATATATATTTTTGGAAATTAAACAAATTTTTTTACGTTTCGTGTACATATTTTAAAAAATTTTAAAATACATTACTTGAAATAAAATATTAAATAATTTTTAAACTTGGATTTTTTTAAAACGGAAGTTTTAAAAATATTCTAAATTTAACAGAAAATTATAAACAGAAGATTAAATTTTAAAATCAATATTTTTAAGATACAAAAGAATTGTGACTTAAAATATTTTTTTTCGAAATTTCAAATATATAAAGTTTTTACTAAGTATATTTTCAAAATTAAAAATACATGCATTATTACTGTGTATTTATAAATGAAAATCAAAATCATGAGTAGGAATATATAGTCTACAAATATAAAGCAATAGAAATTAGGAAAACGAAGTGGATTAATTTTTATTTTTTGAGTTTCGTTGCACACTTATCCTGTTAGAAATATTTGAAAGCTCTAAAATTTGTTAAAATTCAAAATATGCAGTTTTTAGGAACGTATTTGTGTTTCAAATCTTTTTTTAGTACTATCAGGCGTATGTATTGTAGGTTGCTAAATTTCGCTAAATAAGTAGTTTTGTCATTTCATAGAAATTCAATATTCAGTCAAAAAAAAAAAGGTTGTGCTCCGTAAATGTGTTCTGTTTAATAAAACCATAAATGTTAAGACAGTTTACAATAAGAATTGTCTTTCGCAATGGTTACTATGTTGATTTTCTTGCGGCATTTCCTTAAATTATATAAAAAAAATTCGGGGTTCTCTTAAAGATTCAAAAAATAAGTGCATAAATAATTTCTTTAATTATCTATTATTACTAACTGAATATCATAAACATTAGTTACTCATTTTTCGAAGGGCGGTGTGACGACTTTAACGTTATCGAGTGAAGAGGTAGCGCAAAGAAAGATCACAGTCATGATAAAACTGGAAATCACTTTTATTTCTTGAGTAAATACGACTGTATACAAAGGGATTCTAATCTCCCAAAACAAATCGAAATGCAGAGGATTTTCGGCTGGCACTGAATTGCCACGACGATCACAGGAGGGAAAATAAAATATTAAATAATCTCAAAAACGGGGAGGCTCTTTCAGGGTACAATGCAACCCAATCTATCCCCCCTTCGGTATCCGAGACCCTGACGCTCCTTATATGAGTGGACTTAACGAGTCTCCCGAACTCAATCACTAAAAACCTGGCTCCGGTCAAAAGACGCGAAAACCTCCACGAGGTCAAAGCACCTACGTAAAAAATTGTCGAAAAGCCCCGAGTGGCAAAATTCAGGGCTTTTTATACCTGGGGGTCAGTTATGGTCGCGCCAACCGTTTTTTGGTGAGTTACGATTCCAGTTACCTGAGAACTTCAGCTAAGATTACAGCTAGTTTTTTTAGCTGAATTCTTAGTCGTTTTCTGTCCCCATTCTGAAATCTCGCTGCAATCCTCTGGTCTCATTGCCCAATCAATCAGGGCGTAACACCTATTCAATCCAACTGTCAACATCCCAGACTCTGCGACGCCATGCTATTGTACTGGTCAACAGGTGGAATTTCGGAACAGCTGATTTGGAACAAGCGCTGAACAAATGGGAGTCTTTACAGCGGGAAGTGTTTATGTTTGAGATTATGTTTTAACATATATTTATTACATAAAAATAAAATTTCTATTACATTTTTACCCATTTTCATATCAAATACACATATAGCGTTAAAAAGATTTTGCTAGATTCAAAAATTAAAAAAAATGGTTTTGCTTCCTCACTGGTAATTGTGTAATTGCAGAAGATTAATCTAGCTATGAATATGAGGTCTGAACTGAGCGTAGAAAACTCAGGGTATAAATACAAGTTTTTAAAAAATATTTTACAGAATTTTATGAAATCATAAGGCATATGTAGATATTTTCCTGTATAAAAACAATAAAAATAAAAGCAAATTTTTTTGTTAAAATCAGTCTTTACTAGTTTACTTGGTATTAGATTTAAAAATAGACACCAAGTATAGCAACTATTTTACCGTATACATGAATAAGAGCTATCAATAAAAGTAAGCCAGTAAACTAATGGTTTCTGTTATTTCACATTTAAGAAGAAAATAGAAGCTTAAACACGTAATTAACTATGCTTTCACTTCAATTGCAATTATATTTATACTATGATTTTAAATACGAACATTTGTTTTTAGAGTGAATTAGTTTTGGGATACTCTGCTATTAGTCATTTAAAGTATTGTTTGAAAAGAAATTTGTCATGTTATAGAAGGTTTAATGCATAAAAGTATGAACTTAATGGTAAAACAATGTATAATTTAAAAATTTATACATTGGTTTTGATTTGCATTTCTGTTATGAAACAGCTTTATTTGTATTCTAACAGTTAAAAATTAAATGTTAAACTCAAGGTGTATTATCCTTTTAATAGAAATATAATGTGATAAGCTCCAACGGATTGGTAAAATTTTCTATATAATATTGCAGTACATATCTTCTTCTATTTCCTACCAATATGACATATTGATATCCCTTTATAAAATTACTCTATATACCTTCAAAACATCCTACAAACATCTTAAGTTTATTTGCATTTTCATATTTAATTTTCGGCTAAACATTTCCCTCACAGGCAGTTTCGCATAATGAACTTTGGCTTCCTTTTCCCAAAGCTGTTAAATTTTTTGGTATAAAACACGTGCCTCTCGCATTTATGAAATAAAAGGTTACACGGGGGAAAATGCGGCAGACATAATGTTGTCGGATAACTCTTATTAAACTTTATTTCTTCTTGATAAGAAATCTTTTGTAATTTCCTCTGTTTATAAAGACAGTAGGCGGGAAATTTACGGCATTGCAAAGACTTGTAAATCCTAAAAGCAAGAATTAACTCTATTATAAGCGACCGTATATCACAATTCCTCTTGCATAATCCGCTCGCTTATAGTGTTAATGTTTGACGCACAAGTACGGGGAGAATATTTTATGAGAATTGGAATTCCACCTTCCTTTCATCGTAATATGATTTGAGATTGTCTATTTAAAGAAAATAATTTTGCGTTTCTGATAATTTCAGAGAGAATAATAAAATTAGATAATACTTGTTCATTGCTGTAGGTATATTTTCATTGCAGTGGGTATCGTTGCAGAGTACTCACGGTACTCTGTAAACCGAGGAATCTACTTAAAAACGACTCTTTTTGGGACTCAGCCTGCCTTATATAGGCACGAAGAAACTGCTGGAATATTCCAGAAACCGGAACCGGCAGTTGTCACGTATCGCAACATTTGGCGACACTTGGCGATATTTGGTGACGAACTTGGCGACAAAAATAAGTTGCCAAAACTGTCGCCAACGAGCCGATATCTCGCCAATTTTGGGAGAAACCCATAGAGTCCAGTGTTAAATTTAATGTTCAAAAAGAAAATCGTAACAGCATTGTTTGAAAAGAAATTTGTCATGTTACAGAAAGTTTAATACATAAAAGTATGAATATAATGGTAAAATAATGTATTATTTAAAAATGCATGCATTGGTTTTGCCTTACATTTCTTTTATGAAACATCTTTATTTGTATTCTAACAGTCAAAAGTTAAATATTAAACTCAAGGTGTATTATCTCTTTAATTCCAATATAATGTACCAATATGAAACCAACGAATATTTAAAACTTATATAATATAAAAGTACTCTATATAATATAAAAGTACAGATCCTCTTTTATTTTCAAAGAATATGAGATATAACTTTTTATAAAACTATTCTATATACCTTTAAAACCTCCTGCAAACATCTTACGCTTATTTGCATTTTCATATTTAACTTTCGGCTAAATATTTCCCGCACAGGCAGTTTCGCATAATAAACTTTGGCTTCCTTTTCCCAAAGCTGTTAAAGTTTTTGGTATAAAACACGTGCCTCTCGCATTTATGAAATAAAAGTTTTCACGGAGGAAAATGCGGCAGACATAATGTTGTCGGATAACTCTTATTAAACTTTATTTCTTCTTGATAAGAAATCTTTTGTAATTTCCTCTGTTTATAAAGACAGTAGGCGGGAAATTTACGGTATTGCAAAGACTTGTAAATCCTAAAAGCAAGCAGTAACTTTATTATAAGCGACCGTATATCAGAATTCCTCTTGCATAATGCGCTCGCTTATAGTGTTAATGTTTGACGCACAAGTACGAGGAGAATATTTTATGAGAATTGGAATTCCACCTTCGTTTCATCGTCATATGATTTGAGATTGTCTATTTAAAGAAAATAGTTTTGCGTCTCTGATAAATTCAGAGAAAAGAATAAAATTAGATAATCCTTGTTCATTGCTGTGGGTATATTTTTGCTATCTTTAAGTCTAATTTATAACCCTTCTTCGTACTCTGGAGTCGGTCTTTAATACTTATTATTGAGCTATGTAAAATAGTAACTTATTCTTATCATGGCTCTAGTTTATAGTGTTAAAAGAAGGCAGATCTTTATGTACAGGTTAGCAATTTTGTTGAATAAAGTGGGAAAAATGTAAAAGAAAAACGATTGTATTTGCATATCTTTCGGACGATAATGTTTAAAATGGTTCTTGCGGTAGTTTTCGTATGATGGCCATGTATTCCGTTCGTGACTACTGCGACATGTACCTCATGTACGACTGATATAATGGAAATGCCTTACGAACTGTTAGGGAGTATGTCCGAGCATATACTGCTGTTGATATGTTGAATAATGCGTTTTTAATTGTCCGGCAGTGACGTCATACTTTGCTTTTTGTATTTTTTTCGTACACTATGGATCCTAGAGGTACGCTTCTTTGGGCAGTTTTTAAGTACTCCCAAAGAGGAATCTAGCTGTGCACAGTTTATGAAGTCGTTTTAGGACACCCTGTATATATATATGTATATATATATATATATATATATATATATATATTATAACAATATATATATATATATATGTGTGTATATATATATATATATGTATATATATATATATGTATATATATGTATATATATATATATATATATATATATATATATATATATATATATATAATATATATATATATATATATATATATATAATGTATACATATATATATATATATATATATATATATATATATATATATATATATATATCTATATATATATATATATATATATATATATATATATATATGCATATATATATGTATATATATCTATATCTATCTATCTATCTATCTATATATATATATATATATATATATATATATATATATATAAAAGATAATAACATTGCAACTTTATTAAGCTGGATTATTTTTTTTAATATTTCCATTTAACTGTAGAACACAATTTTATTTTAGTCAAACATTGATACCAATGTCATGCAGCCATAATAAATTTTTAAAGATTATTTAAAGGTAAAGAAAGCAAAATAACAAATACATTTTCACTTTAAAAATATTCTGTTGTATATTAAAGTTACTTTAGCTGTTAGCAATTAATAATTTTAAGAGTAAACTATCTCTTAGATGTTGGGAATTTTTAAATCTTTTGCACTATGTTACCTCCATGGTTTTAGATATTTTTTTTTCTTTTCCAAAAAGAATAGGAATAGTGGCAACAGTGTAACATATCGAGAGAAAAATTATAGAATAAATAATTGAGATGAAGTATGCAATAACTAAAAATGTGTTTTTAATCTGGCGTATTTATTTATTGAAGTTATTCTTATCAGAATTCCTTTAAGTGACGGGTTATAATACGGAATCTTTCACATGTGTATTGATGTTATTTTGTTTACGAATAAGAATTCCGTTGATAGACGAAACCGAAAGTACGAGACATTTCCCAACAAACTATATTTTTGGCAATTTCATTTAATTATCTTCTTACTTTTTTTCTACATCTTTTCAAACATAGACTTAAACGTACATGTATGATAATGCGAGGCACCTAGAAGCCAGTAGCTCTAGATCATCAGTATACAATTATATATGTGGCTATATTAAGAATACTACTACTGACTCAAGTTTAATAATAAAATAAATGAGCTCATATTTAAGACCTAATTGTTTTTTATTAATGTAGAAATCTATGAAAAACACTTAAAATGGATCTATAGACTTACAACATATTATGAATTTTCATAATAATATTCAAGTCTATTAAAGTCACAAGGAGTAATTATTTTAATTTATAAAAAAATTTAACTTGAAATTTATAACAAAAGGAATTTAATATTTTATTGTAATTTTTTAATTACACTTCAATGTTTATGCATACAAAATTTAATAAAATATTAATCTATCTGTTTAAAAAGGTGTAACCTTTTGTCACTTAAAGATTAGTTCTAAAGAACAATTTAACCCCTTTCGGGACTTTACGTAAATTATTAACGTATTATTATTTTAATTATTATTAGCAAATTACTTAACTGGTATACGGGTCAACCGTTGTGAAAATCGTTGACTTTTACGTCCTCTAATAATTAAATTTAGCATTTAAAAATTAAAATAAAACTTTCAAATCTTCTGTTACGCATATGTGAAGCTGGTCTCTAAATACCAAGCTTAGATCATCGAGTAGAAGCGACGCTGGAGTGAAATCGCTGCGTCACGTATACGAGACGTTGGTCGCGAAGGGGTTAAATATTAAGTGTTTTGCATTATCCTACAGCTATAGCTACTTATAGTGTTATATATACATACATATGAATACATATATATATATATATACATATATATATATATATATATATATATATATATATATATATATATATATATATATATATATATATATATTTATATATATATATATGTATATTATATATATATATATATATATATATATATATATATATATATATATATATATATATATATGTATATTTATATATATATATATATATATATATATATATATATATATTATATATAAATATATATATATATATATATATATATATATTATATATATATATATATATATGCATATCGATATCGCTATATGTCCGCCCATGCACGTAAGGAGTATTTAAATGAGGTCATTACCTAAATGTCTTACATTTTTGCTTCAAAAGGATATTTTCCCCTTCGTCTCACTACGCTTGACTTGTCTACTTATTTTTGTTCCTTTGTCCCCACCAACTCTTTGCTGTCAGGAAGTTCGGGAGATATAAAAGTGCTTAATGTACTGAAAAATTTTCTTGGAAGTATGAGTACATTTTTCTTATGCCTTTCAGTTTTTCAAAAATCTTCGGAAGCGAGACAAAATGTTCCTAGGAATGCAAAATCACTTCCAGATTCTTATAGTTTTCAATTTTTTGGTTTCTGCTTAAAAGTCCTTTTAGGCTGCAAATTCAAGGCACTCGAAATTAGCTACGCTATAAAGGTTTTTCTTTACACAATTTTATACAGTTCAGTCTCAGTTTGTTCAACCTTTTTTATTTATATTTTGTACATTTTCTACATATCGGTATTTTACAGTTAGAGCAATACCTACAGTTTTGCTTCCACTCTCGAAAACTTAGTAATGAACCATTTTTTCCATATGCAGGAATTTTTTAATATTATATTTTCATAGATTTTTATAGGTATGACATTTTGAAAAAAACGAGAAATTTATTTCAATTTCGTTAGTAACATTTTCAGAAAATTGGACGCTTTCTTTGTTGAAAGCACTCGCAGGCGGCCAGAAATACGAGCAAGACGAAAATGCTGCCATTCTGGTATATTTAAAAATAACTCACTCTATCATTGTTCTGATAAATCTGTGTATTTCATATTTCAAATATATTGTATCTTGTATATATTGTACGATGACGGTTTTAAATATTATTATGTTCTAGAAAACAGTTAAGAGCACTTTTTTTATTATCTTTGTGTAACATAAAGCAAACTAACAATTTTGCAAAAAATCCAGGCAATTTAAAAAAAAAGTTAAACTGGTATTTTGAAGATGAATTATAACACATTCAAATTTGTTAATGTTTTTCATAATATATGCTACAGATATTTAAAATATTTTGGGAAAAAAATAAAAGATAAATAGATGTTTCTGCAATGAGATTTTTGACAGTTAATAGGATAAGAAGGGATTTGTTGTGTAATAATCATGTCCAGGTTTTAGCAATTTATTATATTAATTTGAAAACGTTTCCTAAGCCAGAATAGCTTTATCTGTTTTTATTTGATTTGTTTATTTGATTTTTAAATTTTATTTAGTTATATAATTTTTTAAAATTTTTATTTACTTATTTATGCATATTTTTAATTTTAAAATGTTTTAGCAACTATATTTTAATTGTTTTTTCGAATTTTGCTGTCTACTTTTTATCTACATCTGTTCAAAATATTTCTATCATATTTTTGACATATCCAATTTATAAAAAATAATATAATTTTGAACACTGGATTTTAATATAACCTTTTGACTTTTCTTATCTATAACTCTTAAGACATCAACGAGGACGAAACTGAAAATATAGGCACTTACAGAAATATTTCGTTTACAGCATTTCATATGTACTTTGTAATAATGTAGAAATCTAAGAAAATCAAATCAAATAGATGCACAGATATATTTTATTCCGAATTTCAAGTTTTTCGTAATAATGTAATTCTATTAAAGCCTAAGATGTTTATATATAAAATAAATATATATAGTGAATATATATAGTAAACGTTTTTACTATATATATTTTAAAACTTATCATCCTACATTGAATGAACTTTTAGGCAAAACTCCTCATCCCAAACACTTTGAATTTCTCCTCTGCATCAATGTTTTAAACCTCATTTAATGCTTTAAAACTTTTAAATGTAATTTTTATCATTCATCGTTTATCTCTTGTTTTTTCTTAATTTTTGATTACTAATTTCTCTTACTTTTAAATTGAATTTCTTCGTTTTATGTGCTCATTTGTTTGGCGCAGCATATCCTCACTTGGATCTTGCGCCAGTAAACACCAACCAACCAACCAACCAACCAAAACCTAAGAAGCATTTTTAAAACTATAAAAAAATTCAAAATGTTGAACTTCAAATATATTATTGATTTTAAATTTTAAATGTAATTTTATTAGTAATACTTTAACGTACGTGTGCACAAAGTTAGATAGTAGTATTTTAATTACATAAAAAGGCTGAACATTTTCTGTCACATTAAGATTAATTATACATAACAATTTCAATACTATCCTACAGTTATCGATACTCACAGCATTTTAAATACATATATCGATATGTTTCTGCCCATGTCCCTAAAGAGTATTTAAATGAAGTCATTACCCAAATGTCTCGCATTTTCGCTTCAGCTAAAGAATGCTTTCTCACCCCTTCGTCTGACTACGCTTGACTTGTCTACTTATTTTTGTTTCCCTACCCCACCAACTCTTTGCTGTCAGGAAGTTCGTGAGATATAAAAGTGCTTAATGTACTGAAAAATTTTCTCGGAAGTATGAATACATTATTCTAATGCTTTCCAGCGTCTCAAAAATCCTCGGAAGCGAGAGAAAATGTTAGTCGGAATGCAAAATCATTTTTAGATTCCCATAGTTTTTCAATCTTGGCATCGCTGTTTGAAAGGCTTTATACGCTGCGATTTCCAGTTATTGAGAATTAGTTACGCTATTAAATGATTTTTCCCCTTTATAAGTCGCGTTGCAGACTTAATTATTCATAACGTAACAGAAGATATTAAATGCATTCACACCCATACACACACATGGCCGTGTATGTGTGGTAGACGTTTTCCATCGATTGTAAAGTTAAAATAGTAGTTAAGGGTGGATAGTTTAGTCCTTATAACGTAATAGAAAAATATCAGAATTTTGAAACATTTAATTTATTCAAGCAATCCATCTCCGGCCAAATCACTTTATATTTGCTTATATAGTTTGTGAGAACGCAAATGTGCGAGCAAATCAGAGTATTACGAGTGTTCCACTAAGGTAAGCTAGAAATAAATTAAAGTTACGTTAATAATTTATGTAAAAGTAATTGAGCAAAGCAGAAATTAATTATGGTGCCCTCGAAGTCGTCAAAGGTTATAAAGGAGCTACAAATATATTTTGCCAAAGGTTGGAATTTTAATGATAGAATCACTAAAAATTTATTTTTGAATACAGTTATACTTTATTCGGTTACATTGGTTGATTTTTCATTATACACACACGTATAAATGTTTCTTCTATAGAATAATAGCCTAATTTATCAGTTCGTCTGTCCTCGAATTTATGAAGGGGTTGGATCTGACATGGATACATGCATCCATATTGGATTCCTGGTTAGTTACGGTTAGCAAAGTTCAAAGCGAGTATAGTTTATCTTCTCCTAAACTATCGATACGATTTTAAATAAATTGGTATAATCATACTTCATATCATAACGAAAAATACTGTCTTCTCTAAAACGTTCGAAATCCAGCCCTTCCCCCCTTTTCGAGTATTTAATGACATTATTTCGAGCCTTATTTTCGACGGTTAAGAGGCGGCAATTAAATTTATAAATTTATCACTTTATAAGTAGACGATAATAACATTTTTTTCTAGCATTATGCCGTCATTTCTTTAACCATCTCATTTAATAACGTCTAACTTTAAATTATTTAAATACTGTCTGTAACATTTTCACACGTTTTATCACTGAACTTTGATATGACGTAAATAATTTTCTTTTATATTTGGCTATATGACAGTTTGAAATTTAATGATCGATTATATTTTGTTGCAATGAAAGTTTTATCACCGGTATCAATTATGGGCATCTTTCTTATATACTGCCAAATAATCACAATCAATATTAAAAACTGTCCATCCTGTCACGTAAAGACAATATAAATTAAAGGTGGCAACTAACATCCCCTATATAATAATAGCCTAAGGTGTCTGTCGGCAAATTTTTGAAGCGGTTGTACCTGGAATGGATTCCTCGGCTAAGGGCAGGCGATTAAATTTATCAATTTATTCACGTAATAAATAGGTAAAAATAACATTTTTTTTCTAGCATTATGACGTCATTCCTTTAACCATCTCATATAATCATTTCTTGTTTTAAATTATTTAAATATCGCGTGCATTATTTTCATACGTTTTATCGCTGATCCCCTATATAATAATAGCCTAAGGTGTCTGTCGGCAAATTTTTGAAACGGTTGTACCTGGAATGGATTCCTCGGCTAAGGGCAGGCGATTAAATTTATCAATTTATTCACGTAATAAATAGGTAAAAATAACATTTTTTTTTCTAGCATTATGACGTCATTCCTTTAACCATCTCATATAATCATTTCTTGTTTTAAATTATTTAAATATCGCGTGCATTATTTTCATACGTTTTATCGCTGATCCCCTATATAATAATAGCCTAAGGTGTCTGTCGGCAAATTTTTGAAGCGGTTGTACCTGGAATGGATTCCTCGGCTAAGGGCAGGCGATTAAATTTATCAATTTATTCACGTAATAAATAGGTAAAAATAACATTTTTTTTCTAGCATTATGACGTCATTCCTTTAACCATCTCATATAATCATTTCTCATATTCTCGACTGTGTCGGACTAACCAGGGCAGATTTATTATCAGATCCCCTTATCTGCATTGACTTTCTGACTGTCAACAACCTTTTGGAGTTGATCTGACTATTGTCAGATCATGAGGATAAGCCACACACATAATCATTTCTTGTTTTAAATTATTTAAATATCGCGTGCATTATTTTCATACGTTTTATCGCTGATCCCCTATATAATAATAGCCTAAGGTGTCTGTCGGCAAATTTTTGAAGCGGTTGTACCTGGAATGGATTCCTCGGCTAAGGGCAGGCGATTAAATTTATCAATTTATTCACGTAATAAATAGGTAAAAATAACATTTTTTTTCTAGCATTATGACGTCATTCCTTTAACCATCTCATATAATCATTTCTTGTTTTAAATTATTTAAATATCGCGTGCATTATTTTCATACGTTTTATCGCTGAACTTACATATTAAGCAAATAATTTTCTTTTATATTTGACTTAAATAATAGATTAAGTATATAAGTGATAATTTTAAATTCAATCATCGATTATTTTTTGTTGTAATGAAAATTTTATCATCGGTATTAACAATAAATTCTTTTCATATAAGTCGAGGACTACTAAATATCTAACTTTTAATTTATATATATTTGGAAATTAAGAAGTTTGTTTGTTTGTTATACATAACCACATGGTTTGACTAAATGAATTCCATGTGATTCTAAACTGCATTACAGGATCGGGAGACTCTAGAGGAGTATGACGATAAATAAACTATTGAGAGTGAACCAGATAATTCTCAGCCAAAAAACAAACCATTTTATTACCTGCCTCATTGGGTACTTAACAGTTCTGGAATATTAAAAATTTTACTGATCCCGTCATATGATGGGCTATATGCTAGTAAGGTAAGTAATGATAAACAAATTATTGAGCGTGTACCACATAATTCTTCGTTAAAAAAAAAAAAAAAAAAAAAAAAAAAATTACTTGTTTTATAGGGTACTTTACAATTCTGGAAAAATTAAAAGTTTTACTGATACCGTCATAGAACGGGCTATATGCTAGTGTATATATAGTAATCACATGATAAATATTAAGTCTGAAACATAGCACATATATAAGATCATTGATAAAATGATTGTTTTTGAAGGAGACGTAATGGTTTGGTTTGGAGCGCTACGGTCTACTATTTTGCACACGAGGGCTAATGAGACCGGGACCTACTGCTTAAAGCCGATTCCGAACGGCTACGAACATCCATGCCATAGTGGGATTCGAACCCACAAACTCCGGTACCAACGATCAGCGCCCTAACCAATCGGCCAGAGTTCGGCGGAGACGTAATGGAGAAACGATATATGTAGGAAGCCAAACCTGCCACCAGCTACGAAAAAAACCGTAGCTTCTACGTATTTAGCAAATAATTATGATTTTACGAAAATCGGTTAAAAAATACAATTATTCGTCAAAAATATATATACAGGAGTTAAAAAATATCTCGTATCCGTAAAATCAAAATGAATGAATATATTTTCTCAAGTGATATTTATAAAAAATATTTCCGATCAATTTTCGTGTAACTAGATACCATACTCTCTCGAAGGTAGAAATTTTTTAACTAGAAATTAGATTTTTTTTTTGTCTGATAATATTGATTATAATGTATATATTTCTGTGTTCTTCTCTCAGTATATTTCTGAGATTTTTTAAAAATTATTATTTCTTGCTATAAAAATGTTAAAGTGTGAAATAATATTTAAACACACCCAAAATAAATTACTTCATCTAAATTTTTATGGGGCGTTTTCAGTTCAGAAATGTATATAAATGTATATGATATTTTAAAAATCAAATATTGTCTAGTTGAAATTTTATATGGGATTTTAGATACTTCAGTAGAATTGATTGCTTTTGTTTGAGCAATGAACACCATACACAAAATCATTTAGTATGTTCATTGTATTATGGAACGTGTGTGACAGCCCCGGATTTTTGGTGTAAAAACTCGCCATCTAACCTACCTCACAAATTAGTGTGATACTATTTTGGATTTCAAAAGTTGTCAGGTCTAAATAAGTAGGTGAATAAATGTGTTACTATGATTAAATGTACTGCAATAATGATATTTAGATTTGAAATAATTAATGAAACAGTTAGATTATTAAAAATAATATGTAAATTATATTTAGGAAGATTCTAATTATTTAAAAAAAGTTGCAATTCACTCTTTCTTTGTACAAGTTGCACATAAATGGTACTTTTCTAAAAGACAGTATGAGGGAATCAAATACATTTGACAATAGAAGGAAAACGGAAAAACCGGGGAACTTGAATGTTTGGAAAATAATATAGATACTTAATGCATTCGTCATTCAGTGAATCGAACAAACTGCGTGAGGAAGCGAAAGAATGGGAGTGATAGATTTCGGTTCCACAGTATTTCTTAATAAAAAAAATTCTATTAAAGTAATAGTTTAAATAAATTTTCTGAATGTGCACAATCTGCAGAAGTTCAAGATTTGTTATAATGGATGTCCCAAAATAAACGCAAACTTTCAGTTAAATTAAATTCACAGTTCTTTTTTCTTTAAATTGTTACTTTTGTTGAATCTTTAAGTACACACGAAAGTGTTATGAAATAACACATAGGACATTCGCCTCAACAGCATTGCTGACTCATATGTACTCTTTTGTCGAAACTTTCCATGACGATTTTGCTTAAACGTGGCGGAATTTTGTTGATTCAATTTTTATTTTCTTCCTTCAATGCACGCGAGATTTTGAATATGGTCCTTAATGACATGGTCCATGGCTTGTAACTTGGACTTCAAATAACCCCATATCAACAGCATTGTTGGCTCATATGTACTCTTTTGCGATACTTTCCATGACGATTTTGCTTAAACGTGGCTGAATTTCGTTGATTCGGTTTTGAATTTCCTCCTTCAGTGCAGGCGAACTTTTGAATATGGTCCTTAATGGCATGGTCCATGGCTTGGAAATTTTACTTCAAATAACCCCATATCAACGTCATTGTTGGCTCATATGTACTCTTTTGTCGAAACTTTTCAAGACGATTTGCTTAAACGTGGTTGAATTTTGTTGATTCAATTTTTAATTTCATCCTTCAATGCACTCGAGCTTGTGAACATGGTTCATTTTTACATGGTCCATGGCTTGGAACTTGGACTTCAAATAACCCCATAAAGATTCAATAATGTTAAATTAAAATATGAATCGAGCCACTTTTTATCACCGAAAGGAGGGAGTAAACGGCCAGGTAATGGCTGACTCAGTTATTGATAATGAATGAACAATATAAACAGATTGTTCTGTCTTGCAACACTCCATTTTTACTAACCCTAAACTACCATCTGTAAAATGGGTTTTTAGTAAGGTTACCAACATTTAACTGCACGAATGGTGACTAATTCAAACTTAATCCGGGGACAACCTTTAGCAATTTTACTCCAAATTAAGATTTGAGAAAAATCTCATTATTATATTAACTATTTTAAAACTGCAATGTGTCTCCATACGTATCTGTACTGCACCACAAAATAGGTTTATCGTTAATATTGAGACAGAAAGCCTCATTATCTTTACTGCATTCCCAACGATTAAGTGGAATTTCCAAATTGTGTGGAATAACTCCCTCTTAATATCTTGTAGTGGTACAAATTCTGCGAGATAAGCAGACCACTTTTGCTAGTATAATTGAAGTATTTGTCGAAATATAATTAAATTCAATAGTGCAATATCGAAATGATATCCAATACTGCAGCAAGCGAAGATTAGTGTATATTTAGATAGCTCTAAATTAGGAGGAAGTAATAGGATCTACAAATAATTGTATTAAGTTTATAGTATAGTTGAACCTACAAGATTACTAAAATATTATCCTTGTCTTCGTAGAGCAAAAATTATGCCTTATCTATTGCAACTCAAAATAGGTTAAACCCTAAAATCATCATCTTTACGTTCATATAAGTCAATAATAAAGAACAAGCTTATTTGTATCCAGTGGCGTACGCAGAATTTTTTTAAGGGGGGGGAGGGGTTCATAATTTTCTGAAACTACTAAATAAAATTCGAGTATGTAATAATCACTATTATTTCCCTAATTTAGACAGCTAGAAATTTTGACTTTTTATTTAGACAACATTGTTTAGTTAAATTTTGATTTGATTTTTGAAGTTTAAGAACATATTTTTTTTTTATAAGAGGTAAAATATTTTATTTTTAATAAAAAGTAGGAATTATTCAAGCCAGAAAAAAACTCATAATGTAACATGTACCTAAATAATAACTATATAAATGTGAATATTCTATAAAAAACCAATGAATTTGAAGGAAAAAAATAAGAAAAATAATAACTTATTAGCAAATAGGAAATTAAACCAGTATACAAATTCATAAAAAAATTATTCATTTATAGAGTAATATCCAAACGGCGGGTTTTTTTGCAAGTTCGTTTCAAATATCTTTTACAACTGGGGTAAATTGTCTATGAATGCTTAAGATTGCCAATCCATTCATTCTATTATTACCCGATTCAAAACGATAATCAATACACAAATCCAGTGTATCAGTATTGATATAATATTCGAATTTTCTCTCCACTTATTTATATTGTATTTAATAACGTTTAAACAGTTTTAATTACAGTCAAGATTCATTATTTTTTCTAATTGTTAATTACCTAATCAAGAGCTTTGTTTTTGTGTACTTGATTTCACACGTTATGTATCAAGCCGCCTTTTGGGTAATGATATAATATTTGTAATCTATATTCTTTATTTACATTTTATAGTGTTATTAATTATGTTTATAACAGTTTTGCATATTGCTAATATTCACAAGTTCTGTTAATTGTCAAGTGTCTATTCCAGAGATTTGTCTATGTATATTTCTTTTAGCATGTTATGTTTTAAGCCACCTTCACGGTATTGATGTATCTCAGAAGATTCCATTCTGAATCAGCGTACCCCCTGCTATTAATTTATAATGTTAATCAGTTTTTTTCTATTAATTATTTATTTTATTTTATTTTTACTTATTTATTTATTTATTTTTTAATTCTTATTCGCCTTAAAAGTCCGTGTTGAACTCTTCCCCAGGGCAGCACTTGCAAGTCGTACACCCAATAGGGTAGGCTGCTCCCTGAGGGCGATTTCTATTATTACCCGTCGTTGAATTGCTTAAATAAGTCTTTAAACGACTTAAAGTCGAAAAGAAACTTTCGTTTGCACTCCTTGAAACAGGTAGCACGACCAATATTTCTAGGAGTTTGAAAATGTTTGGTGTTATATCTTTATTGCACATTCCAAGTGCATCCGCCGCAGGTTTTGGAACACTACCTCCGTCTTCACTAATTCTTTGTAATATTTTCTACCAGAGTTTTAGTTCAGACTTAAGGCTTTCTTTACAGGCATCCAAATCTTGGGCATACAATTCCACTATTTCTTCAAAAGCCTTTATGTTTGAAGGTTGACAAAGAAAGGATTGGCAGGAAGAAGGCACTGAAATCCTTTCAAAATATCACGATGTGATACAAATCTTAAATCTAATTGTGTTATAAAATTTTCTATATATGAAATTAATACATTAACTCTGAAACATGTTTCGGGTGTTAATGAGTGAAAATTAGAGTGTTTTTTTCTGTTTTCCCGTTATTCTATGGATTTGTATGGAGAAGGAAAAAGATCCAATGCTTGTTATCATAAGAAAAGAAGAGCTGAATATTTCAGAGAATGTTTGAGTGACATTTTCAACCGTTAATTTTCCTTTATGAATACGCGAGGGGGGTTAAACCCCTAAACTCCCCTCCCTTGCGTAAGCCCTGTTTGTATCTTAATTCACTTGCACAAACGAAATATCAATTTTCAATCAAGAACTAAATCAAATTTGAAATATAGATGTAAAATGCGTGTCACTATATATAAATGTGTAGGTAAAATTTATTTATATTATTTATCTGCTTAAATATAAACATAGCATAGGGGTTCTACAAAGTTATATAACATAGCGAAATAGAAAATTTAAAATATCGAAAAGAAATGAATAACTAATCACATTAAGAATGAAATACAAACACATCATTAAAGTATTCCTAATAATGATAAATTATACATTAAAATTATGAGAAGCATTTTCCATAACCAACAATAAAAATAGTTAGTAATCCTACAATTTCGTAGTATTGCAGACTAAAATATATTTAAAAGTTCTTTTAAGTTAAAAGAATTGAAAACTGAGTCTATTAGTGTAATCAACTGTGTATATATTATGAAATTCTAAATGTCTTATTTTCAAAATTAATCTTTCAAAATAGATCCATTAGAGGAAAACTAAAAAATTCCAGACATATTTAATAAATTGAGTAATACAATTTTAATATGTCGTCTCATATTTAATAGATTCATTTTCAATATTCTTGCTGACTGAATTTTAAAATTCAAAACTTCCTAAGACAGGGAATTTTAACTAAAAATTGCAGTAATACAGTAATTTAACATATGTGTCAATTCATATAATAATTATCATTATCAAAATTGCTAAGCGAATTTTATATACATTCCATGCAAGGATAGCACACAAATAAGCGTACATTTGTATAAAAAATTTATACTGTAACTCAATCTTTACATTTCCAAGTTGTATCAAAGTAAATTAACATTCATGTTCATTAACAACAGCTGGAGCATAACATTAAATCGTGGCTTACTTCCACACATATAAATTTTTGACAGATAAGAATGCTAGTTTAGTTCTGCAATTCTATTGGATACACACACAATTGATATGATTCGGCTCTAACATGTCAAAATAAGTATAAAATAAGAGAATAAGGATGCTTGAATTTGGGCAGAGTGGGGGTACAAGTAATAGTAAAAATAAGAACGTTTAAGTATTAAGTAGAACAGGGTTCCAATGAGAAAAATGGCACAGTTAGGTAATTTAACAGAATTTTTTTTTTCAAAAAGAAGATAAGTTTAAGAGAAGCAAGTAATAAAGCAAGCGTCTGAAAACGAGCAAGAATTGAAGCGATTCAGACGAGAAAATCTCAGCGAATCAAATTTGTGCCAATGGCTATCTTAGTTGCAATGTGGGATTGCTTCAAGAAACTGGCAAGTATTGTGGCTATACTTCCTCTAGTAAACGATAATAAGGTGCAGAATGATAGGAGTCTGGTGGTACTTTAAATTAAGAGACATACGTTTTTGCAGAGATTTTGGCACAGTTAGTGCTATAATAAAATTATTCAAAAAAGTTTTATATTATTAACAGGCAAGTGTGCGTTTAAAAAATAGCAAGAATTCGAAAATTCCAATAGAAAAAAATAAATTCTCAAAGCTTTTTAGATAAGTTTCAATGCCACAGGCAACAGTTACTCAGCGAAAGCCTCTTGTCAGAATAATTTGAGAAAAAAGTGACTGTCTGTAATTTTGTTCCTTATTTTCTGTCAGTCTCATACTCATTCAAAATTCAGTCTCACGACATTAATGCTTGGCAAGTAGGGGGGGTTTTTTCTGCCTTTATTTCAAATTAGAATAACATTATATTGCTAGGGAGTAATTTTGGCCACACAGGGAATCAATAATTATTAAAAAAAAAACTACAATTGTTTATATGCGCGAATACTTAACAGGCAAGTGTTCCCGCATTTTAAAAAATAGTCATAACATGTCGACAACTGAATTTCCAATAGAAAAAAATTCCAAATTCTCAAAACGCAACTTTTAAGATTATATTGTTTTAATGCTACAGGCAACAGTTACTACTTATAGTCTTAAAACATTGTTTAACCTCTTAACTATGGAATATATTTGAGAAAAAAGTGACTAAAATGGAATTTTTTTTCTCCGTAATTTTGTTCCTTACTATCATCCAAATGTCAAAAATAAATTACTTTTGAAAATAATATTTTAAACGAAACAATATTTTCATATACAAGATTAATGTTAATAGATTACAGGAATTTTTTTGCGGAAATTACAGGTAAATAAATCACATGATATAATTTTATGGATAAATATAATACTCTAATATAACAATATTATAATCTATATCAATTGTCATGAAGTCTATGTACCTCAGATTCCTTTGAATTTTACAAATCCTTTACAGTATCCGAGAAATAGAGAAAATGGCAGGAAACTGCCGAAATTTTGATGGAAAAATATCTCTATTGGGAAAATGGCAAATTAAATTTTATGCTTTCGACAAACCGATTTAGGGCGTCACAGATAAGGAGTTGTTAGTTCTTAAGGTATAAATTCTTGTATTATATTCAAAGGCTTTAACATAGCAAAATCACACCAAAAATGTAGATACATAAAAGCAAATCATTTATGTAAGAAAAACAAAGTGCATCTTGCCATATACTCCAATACTCTGCCAATACAAAGCCATATATTTTTATGTGTTTTGTCATATACTTAAACGTTGAATTTGTTTCATATTTATCATCATTATATTATTCATCATTATATTTTAAATAGGACCTTTACCAAAATATATAGTGTGAGGCGCCAGGGAAGAAGATACCCGGACTTATGCTAATCCAGCCTTTGAAGAAGCTGCGAGGCGTATGGTAATTACATTCTGCCATCAGCGGCGGCGCGTGCGCCTATGATGCCGGCCGCCCTATTTAGGCCCACCGTAGCTGGGATAGAGCAAGCAGTTCCAGCCAGCCGACCCAGCAGCGCCCGCTCCAGCCACGGCCTTGTTTTGCTTCCCGGCAGCGTCCTCACTGTGCTTCCTTCAGGACCCAGCTGAATGCAGTTTACTTTTGTTCAGCCAGCTTGCTGATTGTTTTCCATTAAGAATTTTCTAGTGACTATCTCGCTTTGTTTCTAAAATCTTAATAAATGCCTTTTAATTTTTTTTGGTAGCTATTTCTTTTTACGCTCGTCACACTTTCGAAGACACTATATGTGTTCCCTTCAAGTGTGTAATACACTATGTTGGTGTAATACACTATATTGCCAATGATGACCGGTCACTTGCAATTTTAGACATTTTGTTGAATATCTAGAAAAATACACAATGAATTATTCTGAAACCCCAGGAGGGTAAACAGAATGGTAAATGTCATATATTTGAGCTAAGAATTTTTCCCGAAACCCAATAGGGGACCGTCAACAAATTGAAGATAAAAAAGAATATGTTTTGGATAACCCTGTAAAAAATAATGTATGAAAAGCGTTGAAACTTTAGCACATCATTGGGAAGCTTCTTGTAATAATCTTCGTTCTTTGTTATGAGGTAGCAACGATACTCTTGGAGACATTAAGGTTTTTTAAAAACAATACCAAATTTCTTCAAGGGTTTTGCTTATAATTTGCAGAGTTCTCAATATCAAATAATGCTATTTTCAGGACTCATGTCAAACAACATTGTACACAAAACCCTGTAATCGAAATTAAAAAAATAATAAATATTGGATAGAAAAATGAGCATGTTTACTAAATAATATTTCACTGCGCATGCGAAAAAGCAATCAAAATATAAGGTGCATAATATATTAGCTAAATGTATAGAACAACTTTCGTAAAAGTCTCAAAATCACAGCTTGAAAACTCTTAAAGTGATAGGTGATAGGATAAGCTCAAAATCCATTGTTCCCGAAAGGAAGTATAAAGATGAGGAACTATATTTAAATATAGTATTTTGTATAAATACAAAATATACATACAGTATATTGCGAACAGCAGTATCAATGTTTCTTCTGCATCCAGAACAATTACTCGCTTTTATGACAGTCTAAATTTTAAAATATCATGCAGTGAAAGAAATATTACACATTTATCCACTTATTCGTAACTGAGTCTTTTTAATAAATTATGGATACAACCCCTCATCCTAACAATTTACTCTAAAAAGAAACACCTTTCATCAAAAATTAGGAAATACATTTTATCTTTCATTAAGAGAGTAGAGAAATTTCGCATTTAACTATCTCACCTTATAGAGGGTAAGTAGCAAGAAATAAAAATTATACCGAATAATTTGCTATTGAATCAATTATACATGAAGTCATCGTATATAGTTAACATAAGGAAAAAAACCATATTTATTCTTTGAGAAATAGATAGCTTTCGCTAAATTTACAAAAAAAAAAAAAATTGCCTTAGTCAAAATGATATATTAGTCACCGCCAGAAACAGTGTTACAAACTCTTTTGTCTGGTAAAGAAACAAGGTTTTACTTTCAGTGAATGTTAGTAAATACCTATACATATAAAAAATAAAATTTCTGTATGTCAATTACTTCCGATATTCTAATTTTTAATGAGTTTATTTCTTCATTCGCAGTGCATTTGGAGATTAGATGAGATTGTGTTATCAATTAAATATGTATTTAAAAATGGGGATTGATATATAAAATGAATTATGTTATATTCTTCTTAAATAGTATCAAAGATTGATAACTTTTCAATATTTTCTGCGTATGTGAAACGGTAATTCAATAATAAATAATGGTGACACTGGATATTTAAATGTAATTCTTTATAGCTGACTGGGTGTATGTATGTGAACGTGACTTATTTACGGTTAACGCGTTTTAAATTTAATTACTTTTAAAGTTAAACTAAAATTACTACTCTCAAATTAAATGTTGTAAGTTCTATTGATAATGCAACTACTAAATTATTTTAGTGGCTTCGAATATATGGTGAGTATTGTCATGCGCATTTTTAAAAAGATTTTTGAAGCTGGAGAAATGAAAAGGGGTCACTTTAGTCGATCCTTCTACACATTTCTCAAAAGTTGAAAAAGACAATTCCTTTAAATCTTGTGAACTTTAATCTAACAAAAAGATGAAATTCGTGGACATATGTTTTAAATACTACTTGTGTATAGACGTAAATGTAGATTTTACTTAGAGAATATTAGTAAACAAAGAAAGGATATTCGATGTTACTTCCTTATAACATTCGTGACAGGGGGCAACAGAATTATATGAGGCTAGCCCTTCAATCCTGAAAATTCATTCAGTGTTTATGAATAGCACTGAGCTAGAAAATAAAACAACTTAATAGCAAATTAAGATAATAATAGATTCGTAAATTCATGGCACAAAATAACTAGTGAGGGGAAAGTTCATGGATATAAAAACACGATATTTTTGCAACCGGAGACATCTGTTTATGCCGGAGACTCATGTATGAAAGAGTAGATTCGTATTTCTAAGAAATTCTGACTGTCGCAAAACAGCCAGTTAGATTGAGAATATCAACCAGTGCTACTTTACCAGTCGAAGATGAGTAAAGGGTGTAAACATTAGAGGAGAGGATAATTTTATCACAAATATTTGAATTATTTCTCATATAATTTTTCATTACATTTTTTATGACTTTATGTATTTTTTAGATTTTTTAAAGTTTTATGGAAAACAGAAAACCTAAATTTAATAAGAATGACTTTAGGTCATTCTTATTAAATTTAGGTTTTGTGTTTTTTACTTTATTAGCTAAATTTACTTTATTTACTTAAAACTTTAGGTCATTTTTTATTAGCAGCATCAATATGATTGTAATTGACAAGATTTTTAATGAGATCACTGCGTAGAATTTTGTGGAATTTAGTGGATAGATTTAACCAGCATTTTGGAATAGAAAAAATTTAGTTAGTTTGTTATGAATATCAATAATTCTAAAATAAGATGAAGATATATTAATGTGTCGAAGGATGGTACTTCATCCTCATAATATGTTATTTGATTTTATTATGTTCTCGTTTTTTAATAAATTCCAATGCTCCATGTACTTATTTTACTTTTACTTTTAATTTCCTTTACTTTATGGAGCAAACTGAAGCAATCTAAATATTTTACTTACTTCCATGAATTTTCTACCCTTCTGTAGCCAGTCAATTCAATAGTTTTGAGTTGTAAGTATAACTTTCAAAACCTAGTTGTATCTCAACAATTTCATAGTGACCCTCATATTACATAAATTTAGTGTATTAACATTACCAAGCATAACTCAAAATACAATTCGATGTTGAATATCAAACTTTTACACATTGGAGGCATCATAGAGTTGTGCACTTCCATTTTTTATTTCAAACCGCTGTCTATAAAACGAAGAGTTAAAAAATATTAATGCTACGGGTAACTTCACATGCAGTTCACAAAAGTCTTTAATATTTTTAAAATAATGTTTATAGTCTCTTTAAAAAATCAGATATAGTGTTCACAGAGAGCAATTAAAATTTTTGACTGTTTTATTATTTCATAAATAAGTATACTTGGCATTATATCATTACACACTCACACAAATTTAAATTTAAAACTTATTTTAGCATAGCGTATTTGAAAGAACACAGAAACACTAAGACAACTATGTTATACAGAAAAATATATCCCAGATAAAACTTAACTACCTTCTTACAAAACTAGATTCATGCAAGAACACAGTTATGGATAGTTTGCACAGTAATACTATCGTAGCAAAGAATAATTCTATTTTTTATCCCAAAAAGTCCTCCGTTCTAGTTTAATACACATGAATACGTGACTTTCTTGTAAAACCTATCTCCACTTAAATTGAATAGTTAAGTTAGATATAAGCCCTTAAATCCAGCACTATATCCATGAAAAATGTTCATAAATTTAAAAAAAAGCGAGCCAAATATTTATTTTACGAAAGCTCTGTTACACTACAAACTGTTAAAAATTTATATCGCCATATTTGATATAAAATACGCCTGTTATCAATGATGCAAAACTATTTTGAGATATAAAAAAGAGAACTACTTAAATTTAACTGTGAGTCATTTTTGGGGAGCATATGAACAGAATCTCTCAAAAATAAAAGAATCATGCGCGCTTGCAAAAGCTGTATTTCATCCCAAATAAGCCATTTTAGGAGAAATAAATTACAGAAATGTAATCTTCTAGAGCTAAATTTAGAATTCTGAAAACATATATGTTTGCTTTAAAACGGACACTTTTATTTTTTTCAATGTACGACCTGTGAATTTTTTTAAACAATTAGAATTAAGTTTTAAAATATAGAATACACGTGGGTTGTTTAATAAGTAATAAAAGCTAATATTACATAGAAAAGAGATAACTTATAATCCTCAGTATTTTTGATGTAAGTATTTTCGAAGAAACCATTAGAGGCAAAGCATTTGTCTCAGTGTTCATCTAATTTCTCAAACACCAGCGAAAGCTTGTTCATTTTTAGAGTTGTTTTAAAATCAACTCCAATCTTCGTTATACTATTTTCTTTTCTATAGACAATTGGCATTGAGAACCGTGGTAGCTCAGTTGGCATAGGCAACGATCTCGTAACTGAGAGGTTGCGGGTTCAGAACCCGAGCCGGCTTAAAATCGACCGTGTTGTTAAAGGTGACTGGAGAACGTAAAATATATTCGTGTTCACAATGTCCTCCAAGTTCTCAATTGATACCTCTGGAGGTGGCATTCCAAGTCTATGGACCTTCCTGCTTAAAGATTACGAGGACCTAATAGGACGGTCGTTCTTTCACCTTAATGGTGCTCATTAAAACGAAAGGTTCACCCCTTGGCTTTAATAAGAGAGCCAACAAGCTCAATTGTGCGTGGTTTGTCCAAGTGGCATGAGAAACAACAGATTTTCATTTCTGTACACGTTTCGTTCAGTTCAATGCGCTGATCGTCGGTACAGGAGTTCACAGGTTTGTCCGTAGCCATTTGGAATCGGCTTTTAATCATTACGTCCCAGTCTCATAAGCCAATGTGTAGCAAAAGAGTGCATCGTAATGTTCCAAGCCAAACCAAAATCGTTTCTCTTAAATTGTTTTTTGATAATTTATGTAAACTTCAATATGTTGACTTGCTTTATCGTGAATAGAGTCCGCTGGTGGTAGTGACAAGAAACATCTTGCGATTAATGATATATTCCTGTGTCACATGAGACACTATGTGTCAGCCACCGACTACTTCGATACTGGAGTTGATGGGTTCACATTCCACTGCTGCCTTGGGTAGTCATAGGACATTCAGTCTTGGCCTTAAGCAATAGCCCCCTGTCTCATTACTCCCCCCCACTGCTTTGTAAAACAGTAGACCGCAGCTATCCGAACCAAAATCGTTTTTCTCGATATATGGGCCTTTATTTTAATAAGTTAACTGAAAGACGTATTTTCGATGGTTTACCTAATGCCCTTTTCATTATGCGATTCATATTCTGAAATATCATTTGTGTCAAATAAATTGAGTTATAAAATCATGCTTGATTCATTTTTTGTGGTGGGGGTCACCGCTAACTCCCACGGCGCGATAGGTAACTGTTGCGATTATCATTTTTTTTTCAAACAGTAGTGCTTAATGAGAGTAATCTAAGTGATCACTCTCATTATTTAGCATTCAAAGCAGCTAGGCAAAATTTTGACTAAAAAAGTAGTGGCATATAGTTCCAATTGTGTTGATTCACCTTTTATTTGCCTTGAATGTTTTAGTCTGACTCATCGCAATATGGACTGATAAAATGTATATTTTTCATGTACTAATAAAATTATTTTAATAGGTTCTATATTGCATCAATTTCTTCAAATCATTATGATAACACTGGTATTATTGAAAAATTTATCAGTATCCATATTAACTATACTTATGTACTTTTATTATTTGTCACCGGTGGTTCCCATGACGCTACAACCAAATCGAGTGCCAGTCACCGATGACCCACATGAGGTCAACGCGTTAAGTCCGCGACCTGAGGCCAGAGTTTACATGATCCAAAATACGTGGTATATTTACGTTACTATGTGTATATTTACGTTATTTAGTTTTTCATATATAACCAGCAATATATTGTCTTGCATTATATTAAACAGAGTCTCCTAGTCGTAGTGACATGAAACAAGCTTGGTGTTATAAAATGACTGTTTTCCCTTTGTATTACATATATTTGGTGTACTAATAAGTACTTATAAGTCACATGGTATTTTAAAAAATGTTTCCTTTTAACTAATAAATAAACTTGTCTTTACGGGAGCTCTTGAGGGATTTCCCAAAAGAACATATCGACTAGAGGTCTATTTTACCCAGACCTAGGAAGAAAAAACACGACGAAAGAGCTAATAACATATGCCCCAAGCTAATATAAATCTCATCAGACGATTGGCAGGGATTTAAAGTCATCTTGATCGTTTTAGAAACCATACATACCTTAAGAAAGAAAACTTACTTTGAATCTTAAGTATGTTTAAATTCATTCCGATATGTATCATTACGACAACGCATCATGTAAAATAAAAAAGACCTATAGTGCAATAGACATACAAAAAGTTATGTGGAAAATGCCAATTTTTTAAGTTTAAATATTATATTAATTTAAATTCATAAGGAGATCGTTTTTAATTTACCAGTTCTACAAATATAGTTTATTTATGAAGTATCATATTTGAACTAAACGTTATGTATGTGATAAAAAAGAATTTACACTATTTTATAAGTAATTAATTTTTGTAATTTCAACAAGTGCATAAATTAATATTGAATCAATTAGAAGCATTTCAAAGATTTTTTTGGTAATATTTATAGTAAAATCCTCAGCTGATTCCATTTATTGAAATTTTAAAATCTTGACAAAGAAGGACACACCTCTCTTTCAAAGAATCAGCTAAAATGTACAATGTTTTAAAGATTTTTATACATTGAGTTTAAATAAATAAATAAATAAATAAATAATCATACAATCGTTTTCAGTATTTAGAATCCAAAACGTTATTTACAAAGTTACAAATTATTTTCAGCTGTTAATGATATAGAAGGATCAAACTTATTTCGTTTATTTTTTAAGTATTTGTGTGGTCACTAAAATGCACAAGTTACACTTCATTGTACATTTTGATGGTGGGTGTGTGTTCTTTCTAAATTATAAGTTATTACAGATATCGTTAAGTAAATGGTTAAGCACTATTTTTAAGAAAAAAATATCTTTTTGATTTATCTATTCAGCGTCTGTGTCTGTATGCATGAATGTTCGTTCTTATGTTAGTACGTAAGCACAACTTAAAATAAATTTTCTAACTTAATTTCAGTTTTGAGTTTTAATTAATAGTTTCTTTGATATAATATTTAAATTCGAAAAAGAGAGATTAATGAAGTATTCTATAAATATAATTCATGTGCGAAAAAAATAGAAAATATGTATCTATATTACAAGTAAATCGACAATGTAAAAATTATAAATTTACTAGCAAGTTTGCCCGTGCTTCGCTACGGTGAACTTAATATATTACTTTTAAACAAAGATTTATTTTTCGTGAATAACTCTCTAAATTCGTCACAGTTCAGTTCGAGTCATTGGCATGTTTATATATTTCTATCATAAGCGTATTATAACATTATTCAGTTTTTATAATCGAATTTGTCTTATATTAAATTTGCTCAAACTTTTTTTTATTGTAAAATATAAGCTTAACCCTAAATTGCATTACTGTATTACTACTGTACGTTGATTAGCAAAGTTAACAGATCTTGCCATATTACGTGATAGAATAGGAAGCACAGGTTTTGACAGCAACAGTGCTCATTTTGTTGGTAGTAATAAATGTTTTCTAAAATTAAGGAAATTTATGACAAACCACATAGTTTTGTACGAAACAGAAACACACATTCATATCGACAACCATATGAATATGAAGATAACTATATAAAATGATAGGTTTTATTTGGCCATGAGAGTCACTGAAATTTGTACTTTTTGTACTTAGAATATTGTTGATATGCATTTCACTGTAACATAAAAATGAACCAAGAATTAAATTTAAAATTAGTTCTCATATAAAAATGCTATAATTTGCGTCACATAGAAATGAAAGTGAATCACTTTATATCTCAAATTTCAGTTCAAATCGAATAGATACTAAGCAGACGATTTTAAATAATATAAAATAAGAAATGAATAAATGAAATATTTAAATGAATGACGTCATAATGATAGAAAAATATCATTTTCGCCTATTTATTATGTGATGAATTGAACATTTTAATCTCCTGCTTTTAACCGTGGAAAACTGCGTTTAAAACAATTACTTGGGATGACGTCACATTGCTAGAAACATTGCTTCTTTCCCTTAGATATGATGCGATAAATTAAAAAGTTAATCGTTTGCGTTTAACCGGGGAAAATAATGCTTGGAATAATGGCATTAAATGCTCGAAAAAGGGGGAAGGAATGAATTTCGAACGTTGAAAATTTACAAAAACCTTCCCAGGGATATACCTAAACATTTCCCAAATTTTCACGGCGATTGGATGGATAGTTTTTGAGTCTATTGAGTACAGACAGACAGACAGACACACACAAATTCATTTTTATATATATAGATTCCTCGATTTGATGAATAGGTATACGCCGAAAAAACCCCTAAGCTTTTGTTCATGATATCCATGTTCTTTTAATAAATGAGCTCTATAAAATCTTATATATATTACCATCTATAAGTACAAATTTCTTAATATAAACTTTCTTAACCACTCTTTCTGAGTATGGTTTTTCTAGCTTAATTAACAATGATGGATCGCACTTAGAATCAATTTCGAGGAATTTGATGTAAACATGCTGCCCTAAAGAATTTCTGCTGAGAAGAGATGATGGATATAGTACCATACAGCCTGCAAAAGTTTGGTACTGAAATTATCCTCTTACATTTTAACACGGAAAGGAACAAAATTAAAATTTAAATGATGGATTGTATTCATTTTCGCTTGATGTTTCATAAGCAGAATTTTCCAAAGTAAAAGAAAATTAGTTTAGATTGTTTTCAGAAACAGAAAATTGCGTACAAGAGTAAAAACACAAGCAATTTTTTATTGTATATGCTTCATATTTATATGTATTTTTCGAAAATTTGAAAATAACTCAGGAATGTAACGGTAGTTTTAGTAAGAAAGAAAATAAACATGTAGATTTTCTGTATTTTGATAAATATAACCATCACAAAATTATTTACATGTAGATTTAGAAAAGGAACATATATAAGCAATGTATTTCCTTGACGCTGCTTATGCACTGTCTACCAATAAGTATTTGGACACCTGTGATAGAAAAGAAAAACTAACTTTATTCAAAATCAATAGTTGGTAGAGGCTCCACGAGAGGAAATTACAGCTTGAATCCACCGGGGCATACTTTCCACAAGTCTTTGTATTACAGCCAGTAGTATTGTCTTCCACTCGGCTTGGAGTAGGCATACAAGTTCCGTCACCGATTTTGGACGGGTAGTTCCCCCTTAATTCGGCGATCCAACTCGTCCCAGGGATTCTCGATAGGGTTCAGGTCTGGGCTCTGGGCAGGCCAGTCCATGCGATGAACTCCATTGGCCCCTTCTCCAGACAGACGCCAGACCCAGACACTGACATCCGAACGATAAAAGGGAAACCTTGATTCTTCTCTCCAAAGAACCCGTTTCAACTGATCTACGGTACAATTTCGATGTGCTTTGCATCACATTAACCAATCAGCTTGGTTGGATTTTGTGATCAAAGGCTTATGGGCAGCAGCACGATCATGAAAACCAAGCTGATGTGCTTCCTTACGGATGGTAATCATTGAAACAATACTCCTGGATGCTTGTTTAAAATCCTCGCGGATGTGGGCCATCGGTTGGGTGAGGTTCTTCCGAATGTCTCTGGACAGCACTCGTCGATCTCTATCTCCCAGTTTCTTTGGTCTGCCGACTCGGGTCACATTCCGACAGTCACCGCTCACCTTTCACTTCTTAATCACATAGGCCACGTCGATTTTGGGTACTTCAGATCGCTAGACATGTCCTTTACGGATCGGCCACATTTGTGATACTCGATAATTGTTCCTTTCTCGAAATCAAAAAGCTCCGAACTGCGCGGCATCTTGCATGCGACTAATACCGATGCTGTTTCTTACACCATGTATATCGGCGGAGGCCGTGACGTACCTCAGGACCTCAGATATCGTCATTTGCATAGGTGTCCAAATACTTATTGGTAGACAGTGTATAAAGGCACAAATGATATACAAAATTACAAGATTGTTTTGTAATTTAACCTCGAATTTCTACTTGTTTCAAATACATTACATTTTATAAAAATATAATAGGTATTGTAAAGTTTTAAGCACCTAAAGTTCACAGGTGTTTAGACCACATAAGACATCCTGTACAGTTCAATTTCCTTTATTGAAGTTATCTTGGAAAAAAGGCACTATATACAACAATCCTCAGGAGGTAGATCTTCTACTGCCGATATCAGATGTAGAAACTTGTTACCCGCTTCATAAAAGGCATCAAAGAATTTATAGCCAAATCCGTCTTTATGGCTTCAGAAAAAAAATTTAGAATGTTTGCCATTGGCGAAAACAGTGTTTGTCTTTGCTTTTACCACCTTTCAGCCTCTATTCTAAACTAACCACTGAGGCTATATTTAGCACCTTCAGGTAAAAAAAATTCTAACATTTTTCTAGAGCCTTAGTGGCCAGTTTAGGAAATTCGAAACAAAAACTGGATGTACGCTGTCAGAAAAAGATTTTGCAATGTGTTTTAGGACGAAGGACTGCTGAAGAGTTAGGACGCTGATCTCCGGTAACAGAATTCGTGGGTACAAATCCCACTGTAGCAGGGATGCCGATCGAAATCGTCTTTATTTTCGGCTTCCCGATTTTCTCGGTATATAATTTGCAACATAAAATACTGTAGCCCAACAAACCAAACAAATTAATGATCTTTCAATAACACGGAGGTTTTATTATTTTATTAACCGTCAATAAGATATCGCAGTACGTCCGTAGAAGGGAATAGAAACCCATCCGTAATTACGAAAATTGAAAATAACTTAGTGAAAGAGATTTTTTCCGTGCCACCATGAATAGCCTTGCATGCAATCCCTTCTCATCCCCTTTTGTACACTTTAGTTCTTGGGCACGAATTAAGGATAATGTAACATTTACAGTATGACCAAATTTGATTGTTAAAAAATGTATGACAGTTTAGGTAGTGACCACTAATTTCGGAAAAGCTAATTAAGTGAAGGTGTGATTGTTCAAAATATGTCACAGTTTAGGTAGTGACCACTACTTTCGGCAAAGCTAATTACGAGAAAGTGTGACTGTTAAAAATGTATGACAGCTTAGGTAGTGACCACTGCTTTCAAAGAAAGCGAATTACGTGAAAGTGTGATTGTTAAAAATTGTATGACAGTTTAGAAAGTGACTACTACTTTCGGAAAAGCTAATTACGTGAAAATGTGATTGTTAAAAATGTATGACAGTTTAGGTAGTGACCACTACTTTGGGCAAAGCTAATTATGTGAAAGTGTGATTATTAAAAATGTATGACCGTTTAGATAGTGATCTCTACTTTTGGCAAAGCTAATTACGTGAAAGTGTGATTGTTCAAAATGTATGACAGTTTAGGTAGTGACCACTATTTTCGGCAAAGCTAATTACGGGATAGTGTTATTGTTAAAAAATTATGACAGTTTAGGTAGTGACCACTACTTTCGGAAAAGCTAATTACGAGAAAGTGTTTAACGTCTCTTAAATGCCACCCACTTTTTGTAAAATATACTAGATTTCACATTAGTTTCTAAACAAGCAATTTCTATTATTAATTAAACATCCTGGGTGTATTTAAAGATCTTAAAATAAATCTACTGCTTGTCTAAGGAATACCGACTATTAAAATAAGCTAGGACAATATATGTTATACTGGATTAAACGTCTTTTAACATAGTCTGTCATTGTTTCCTTAACTTTGTTTCACCTACCCATAATCCTCACTATTCTGGAAGTTAAAACACAATTATTTCAGATTAAAATATTCTTCTATCAACCGACAGATGGCAGCAGTAGAATCTTAAATTCTTTTTTCTCCTCCCATGGATACCATGGACTGTGACAGTACATAAAATCCATAAAACTAAACTTGTATTCAAATTAAAATTCTCGATGGTAATTTTCAGTCTATTTTTCAAGTTAGGAAAACTTATTCCTAATTCCTATTAAAATTACATAAAAATAACATTAATGCAACAAATAGAATACAAAAATATACTTGTTTTTAAATACGCTTTTATGAAGCTGTATGTAGCATCTGCAGGGAATAAAAGAATTAAAAATGTATATTAAAAATATCTAATTGCCGGGGTCAACTTTCCCGAAAGCATTCACTATAAAATGTGACCGTTTAAAATTCCATTTAGTTGCCTAGGTCTAGGTTAAATTTGTCATCGTAACAAAAATTGATGGAAGGGTAAAAATCCCTTCCATCATATTAATATTTATGCAGATAAATGAACAAAGTAAGATTTATAGCATATACGAAACTTGTTTCGAAACTTCCCTTAAGCACTTTGCCAAGCATGTCTTGATTGATTTTTAAATACAGTTAGTTGTATGCATGAAAAATGCCCCTTTAAAATTTCTTTTTCAAAGGGGAAAAATGATGTATTACGGATCTCGCGTTTGAACACGTGTTGCCAATTTCACACTTCATTGGATGTTTCGCCATAAATTAACCTTTTATGATATTAATTTAATCTATTTGAAAAGTGATTTTTCATAGAACAAATTTCTTAGTGTTAGACGTTTAAAAGTGTTATTAAAATGTTAGAGTGCTCTTTGGTAGAATTGTCTAAAAAACAAAATCTTAACTAATAAGCATAGTACTATCTGTATAAATAGGGTAGCTCAAAAATAAAAAAAAGAGTAATATTTGAAAGGAACATTCTGCAAAAAAATGTTTTCCGCACATCAGGATGTATTGTAAGAAAAAATCGACAATTAAGTATCATGTATTTACATAGTAACTATTCGCAAATTAGGATTAGACAACTGCTAATATTAGGCAAAATGTCATTTTTATTGATAAAGTAACGTTTATCATCAAATAAATAATTGTACATGGATATATTTCTATAGTGAGTTTTAACGCATTTTTGTATTGATTTTGCTAATAACTGATTAAGTACCATGTTTGTCAGTGGAAAGTAAGTAGGATTAGATACCTGTTGATATCGGACAAAATTCCATTATCTGTGTAAATAGGTTACCTCAAAAATTTAAAATAAATAGTCCTATTTGAATGGAACATTCTGTACAAATTGTTTCCCGATCGCCAGGATGTATTGTAAGAACTAATTGACGGTTAAGTACCATGCATTTACATAGTAACTAATCGCAAATTAGGATAACACAACTGCTAATATTGGGCAAAAGGCCCTTTTGATTGTTGATAAATTAACGTTTATCTTTAGATAAATAAGTATACATGGATATATTCATACAACTGGTTATGATTTTGTTAATCAATGATTAAGTACCGTGTAAGTCTGTATAAACTAATTAGGATTAGATAACTGTTGATACCGGAAAAAACTACATTTTATTTCTTGTTAAATTAAGGTTTAGCTTTGGATAAACAAATATAGAGAAGACAGACCATCTCACGTTTTTGTAATGATTTTGGCTTATTTCATGAATTTAAATTATAATGCTAAAGCATAACTGTTAATACCATCGAATTGAAATAAGGTTTAACTATGGTATACGACATTGAAAATATTCATTTTTGCTTTAAATATTGAGGAAAAATAACCAATGCTTCGGTGGAAGGCTTTATTTTTCTGTATTACAAAGAAAAATACTCTACACCGTTGAAAAAGTTAAAAGGTTGTTAAAAAAGGATGTGAAAAACGTAGTTTTAATATTTGTACAAGTAAAAAATATGACATGAATAATTGAAAAGGAAAAATGTCAGTTTACATTTGAATGAGGAAAAGGCTAAAAATGCATACACAATAAAGCTGCGTACATCTGTTATTAAGGTTGTTGCCATATTGCAATCGAGGTTTGTCACAGGTGACATCAGCGTCATAATGACTTCAGAAGTTGCCGTTATGACAGGGCAGAGACTGGAATTTATAGTGCCGTATAATCTTCTTTGGACACTTCTGAAGTCATTATAACGCATAAAGGGACTACTTAAAAATTGGGTTCCCCTTTGCAAATTTGGCGAAAATATTGGCGATATTTACTAAAACATAAAGGTAATCCATCCAAAGATTGTATTTCTTGCTTTTTTCAGGCGACTATAATTAATGCACAGAGTGCAATCTTAATAGAATTAGATACTCTTACTTAATTAAAGAATATGATGTGAAAACTGGACATTTATATTTATGGGCAAATTAATCCCTTAACAGAGAATTAGTCCCTTAAAGATTTAATCATGTTTTAAAATAATTCACACGCGTGTGAGCACACCTAAACGCTTTAAAGTTCTGCCTTTTTACTTAAAGATGTTGTTTAAACTGAAAAGCAAATTTTTCATTAAAAAATTACAAATGAATAAAATGTTTTTTTTTAATTTATAAGGTGATATAAGCTCATATTGCAAAAAAAGTTTCAAATTCTTAGTAACGTTAAATTACTTCTGTCAATATTACTAACAAATCCATTACTATTATTTAATAGTATAATTTTATATCGTATTCTTAGTAATTATGAAAATCCTATATTTTGTATATTTTATAATATTTTACTCATTGTTCAATTAGAATACTTTGCTATGACGATAAGAAACTGCATAATTAAGAAATAATATTGGGTGATAATCTTGAAGTATTTCTATTATAACTGTGATCTTAATAGTCATTTGACACAATTCTTGAGGCTTTGTGCAAATCGATTGCTTAGTTAAGTTTCCTTCATTAATTTCCAAAACTTGGTGTCCGTATTTAAATGATATCATTAGAGATATTTGTATATTAAGCATTCATTGCCGTTTTGTGAGCAGTTTGGCATTATTTAGTCACGAACTTTGGAATTGGAGCGAAAATGAACATATAATTGAGAACATTTGAACACTATCAATGACGCACTTTGGAAGTGCAGAAATTATCAGCTTTCATATCTGTATTCGAAATGAGTTAAAATTTAGAAAATTACTAGTTAAATCATGTATTAAATATCGTATTTATTTCTATATTTTCTCAAGATTCCTACATACCTTTATTTACATTATTTACTTTTATTATATTAGCTTTGGGAAATATTCTACTCTGCAAGGGATTTGGATACAGAAATATTTTGTAAAATTGATACTAATTTGTAACATTTATGTAGTTGTCTTGTGGTAACAATATGTAGTTTTATGTTTCGTGCAAAATTTCAATAGGAATAAAGGTCATTATATTTTAGCAAAAGGCTTGATAACAAAAACAGCTATAAGACGATTTCACGCAGTAGGGCAAATCTCAATTTATGACAATTCTGGGTTTAGTTTTAAAAGGAAAAGCAGTTTATTGTTTGTCTATTCGCTGTTGTAAACCTGAAAATGAATATGAAGGACATTATAGTAGTTCGTGACGTTGCGACAAATTGCTCTGTGGTGCTAGAACAAGTTGGCCTGTTTGTTTTTGGTGGCGACCATAATTTTGTGATTTTTTGTATCGCCAGATAATAAAAGGGAGAAAGTTGCGTTTTTCTAATATTTCAAATAACAAAATATATTATTTTGAATAATTTTAAACGCAAACACTTTTTTTGGCAATATTTTCTTATCATATTTTTTCTAAAGATTAAATTATCACAAGTTATACAGAAAAGACAAGTTATCTTAGTCCTAAGAACTGGGACTAAGTTACCCTGGTAGTCAGAAAAGACGTATGTCTTGAAAACAAATTGTACGAAAGTTTTAAATACCTTCTATCAGCACTTACAATCAACTTCTGTAACACTTCCTTAAGCTGGCATCTTATAAGCCTGATCTTTTTGCATATTTCTTGACATGAAAGCGCGATTGGCTATTAACTAACATATTTGCATACTTCCATCTATCTCTGCAGCTAATTGCCTTCTCTTCAATTCTGATTGGCCTTCGGAAACTAGCATTTTCATCTTTATTTAACTTTTGGAAGTGAGTGTATTAATGTAGACTTTGGTTTTGCAATTGCAAACGGTATCTGTTACTTATGGGAGCGATACTGGTGATTAAAAAAGCTATTTGAAATAATATGCTGTTCCTAAAAATTAAACATCTGCTTTACAAACTACTACGCAAAGACGTTCGATCGCAAAGATAATGTAGCTAATTTATAGCTACACCGTACACTATTTTTTTCTATTTGTGCTTTACAAACTTTGTCTTAGTATTTATTGTTTTTTTGGGGGGGGTACAAATATTTAGTACAGATGTACTCTGATTGATGAAATTTTTTGTAGCAGCAAACGGAGACACGAAATCTCCGTACAGATGAACATAGCACACTGCGGTTTTTCTGCCAAATTTTACGATTTTGTGGACTCTCCAAGTAGTAACATTTGGACTAAGATAGGTTTTTATCCTGAATGTTTAATTTTTAAAAATAATTTAATCTATAAATATTGTTTAACAAACTATTTTTTGTTTTAATTGTATTAACTATGATATTTCTTTGCATTTTCATTTTCAAAAAGTTATAAAAGATGTTAAGATTTCTGTAAGTTCGAGTTTAGATGAAAACCCAATTTCCTGGACTATGTTATAGCTTAAAAGTGTTAAATTAGCATCAATATAATTTTACTACATTTATATATACAGAACGATTAGAAATCTAATTTTAATGATACAAAAATATGCCAAAATAATTATCTTTTTATGGTTATTAACTGCATTTACGTTTTACTTTTCATACAACCACAAGCAAAATTAGTAATGAAATGTATTTTCGTATAAACTGAAAATTATCTTATAGTTTATTAATAATTCTTATTTTCTGCAAAATATTTCTTTCTTGATTAGTAATTAATATCGTAGTTTATAAAAGTATAAAGGGAATCAGATTGATACTTTATAACTATATTCTTAGAAAAAACATGTTAGACTTGATTAAGTATGACACCATTTCTATCTACGTTTATTTCCATTATCAAAAAAGAGAGGGAGTACGAGAAACACAAATTCCCTAACCTATTCTCTTGTGTAAGAAAACTTAAGTGATGAACCCGGGCGGAGAATTTTTTTTTTCGTTCCTCTACGAAGCACTGTTAAGTTTTTCCAAAAATAATCAAAATAAATTATTCTTTTGTGATGCAATCTGAAACGCTTAAATTAGAACTGGTGTTTGTTTGTTTTCTAATGCAAATGTATAGATATACAGGCTGAACAAAATTACCTAGTTGTGCATTTCAAATTGAATAAATTAAAACAATTTTTCTCTGAAAATTTTATTCTGAGATCGGATATTGTTAATATTTATTTTATGTAATAAAATAAAGAATAAATTATTCATTTGTTTAATAATATAACTTTCTGTAAAAGATTAGTTTTTCCAATATCGTTGTAGACATATATAATATTTTTTTTGTATAAGCTCTTGATTCTACATCATTGGCTTCCATACATCACAGATGTATGAAATTGGAGCTGTAAATAATTACAAAAAGATAAAACAGTTACAAGCTACAATAAAAGAAGAACATTAAAACACGAACAATCTATAGGTGTTGACGATATAATTGCTCTAGCCTCCCAGTATCGATTGTAGAGGTTTTTCTCTTTCATATATGGACACATTGCAAGATGATATTCGTCTATTACAAAATTTGGTTGTGCATTCTTCTCAAGGGGCTATTGTTGATGTTTGTGTGGTAAAGGTGTTTGGCAATGGAATCATGACCGGTTTCCAGATAAAATAAGCAACTGAGATAGATCTTGAGAAAATCTCGGATTTTACGAATCGAATGCCTCCAATTCTTATCCTCCCTCTCTTAAGTTAATTTAGCATCATAAGTTTTAACTGTAATATTTATGATTATTTTTATTGATGTAAATGGTACATGGTCATTATCTACTTGAAAAACGTTTCTTCCCTTTTTGGCTAATCTTTCAGCTAATTCCGTAACCCATTCTTCCCCTTTCTGGATAAACAACTAAGAACTTCAAATGATTCGTCAAAATGAAGGTCGAAATGATTCAATGAATTTTGATTCCGCGGCATTATGTGCAGAAATAGCTTGGATGGCTGCAATTTAATCTGTGAAAATCACAACGTTTTTCAACTGAAAAGTTCTAATATTAATTTATTGAGATGCAATTTTAATTGATTCCAGTTATCCATCAAAATTGGTTGGAAATGAGCCAGATGAGGAATAGAAAGCAAAAGGTTCTAAGTATATCTCGGCTGCTGTTTTTTCATGCTTTTTAGATCCCTCACTACATATGTGAACCCAGTTAGTCTTTGGATACTTAGAATAAATTGTCTCCAAAGCAGATGCATTTAATTCAGCTAAGCTTGATGATGACTTTGTTACAGTATTCATCAAAATTCATTCGTTTGTTATAAAACTGAGATGAACAGAATTTGTTGGTTTCAAACGTTTTTCTATGGCCTTACCCAGGATAGCATAATCAGATTTCAGTTTAATATTTTTTTTGTAAAAATCCGCTTTGATATTTTAATTTTCTTGTTTTAAAAATATCGCAGTTTTTCCAAAAATCTGTTGAGAGTAATCTGATTAATATCTCATATAGTATTAAAGCTATCTCCTGGATTATTTCATCAAATGGTATACTACCTGTAAGTGCAATCATTTCTGTACTGGACCAGTTTTCATGGCTCAAAGAACGAGCCACACGTATATAATATAGATCAGTATGTATATTTCTGTACATATATGAGTGTATGTGTGAATATATAAAAAAAATATTGTTCTTACTTAAGATCTTCAAATTTCTCTCAATTTCCGAATTATTTTCTTAATCTTAATTTAACTATGCATCCTGATTAAATCAAAAAAGTAATTTTTTAATATTGCATCCTTTCAACTATTCTCAAAAGTAATGTGTAAATTAATAGTAGCTATGTACTGGTTTCCTTCTCTTTTAAGAATCATCTGTTGTCTCTTCCTTGAAATGACACAGATCGTTTCAATGATCGTACCGTTGCAGGTTTTTCGTCAACACGTTTGATTATAAAAACCACAAGAAAAACTATATTTTAAACTTTCTCATGGGGAGTTATCCATGTGATTTCTTCGTCCTCTGGATGGCATTTTTACAAATCGACGTGATGTTGTCTCTAGCCTGAATCAGGTTTCACAGTCACTTTCAGATGAAAATAAGATTTCTGATAAGTATTTGCCTTCTCCTATTAGTGCCTCACGATATGATTGTAGTAAATCTACATTGCTAACAAACCCTGATAACTAAAATAGGGATAAATCTGGTGCGATAAGTACAAAATACTTTTTACCGGTTGTATATTAGAAGATAGAACATTTGCTTCGATCATAATTTCTAAAGATATTTCCTTACAAGTATTAGCAGACATAACTGATTGTGGACTTAAACCAGAGGATAAAATCTGCGTTGAGAAAAACAAATAAAATGAGAAAAATAAATCCTGAATACTGACAGATAACAGTAAACTCCGTACGTCATCGGAGATCTTTATAGATATGGCAATTGATGAAAAACTCAATATGAAAAGTTTTAAATATTTGACTATAAACAGTTATTTCTATGGACATTTTATTATCTTCGTGACACACACAAAAGTGTTGTGCATGTGTGCACCATATATATCTTACTTATATATGTATATAAACGTATATATATATATATATATATATATATATATATATATACATGCATACATATATATATATGTGTGTGTTTATTATATATATGTAAGAATAAAATTCTAAAACACATTTTTAATCATTTCGACGGATGCTCATTTTTCCGGCACCTTAAATTTAGAATCGCTGACCCGTTAATTAATTATTCCCCTTGCATTGGGACTTACTACTTTCTGGAATAAATTAGAAAGTAAAGTGATTGGGTACCGGAATTACATCATTCCTGAAGCCACTCCTCTTCCAAAAGTTATAAAAGGGCTGGCATACAGATTTCGAGGCTTTTCCTTTCAAAACATGATGTATATATATCATGAAATATTTTCTGCGTTTGTTCTTTTTGCCTACAGGGATTTCCGTGTTATATGATGTTTTAAATAAAGATGTTTTTTGTAAGACTTTATAAATCTACTCGGTTACATTATTCTAGAGTATTTTTAAAATATGTGGGTGTTATTACATACATTATATATATATATATATATATATATATATATATATATATATATATATATAT
>CM063501.1:120757293-120767293 GCA_032207245.1 Pardosa pseudoannulata | reverse complement strand
TGTAAAAAGGTACAACATGTACTATATTCGAGAAGGTAAAACCTTTATTTCTCTCCAATGCAGTTAGCACCAAGAATAGGTATTTTTTGTCAATCACGGTTGCAAATAAATTACTCATTTAGCACCACTGAAGGAGCATACGTATCTTAAAAAGTACTTACGATCAAGATTAAAATATTATTCACTGTGTCCTCGTATTTTAGATGCAGGGGCCAAGCAGAAGGTTCTCAGACTTTGCCAACCACTTCAAGAAGCATCATTTGAACTTGGACGACAATTACCTATTTTACGCACTCCAGCCGATCTATAAGAACACGTCGGATCTGGAACTCACTATCGACCGAATATGAGTTCGAGATCGACCCCTTTCAGACTGAGCAACCGCTTCTGAGAAGATAAAACGTTCATAAAGGAATATAGCATAAAATATAACGCCAACTAATTAGTTTATTTGTGTCTTACTTACGTTAGTTTACTATTGTATCTATCATACATTGTAGTATATTTAATTAGTGGGTGTGTATATATATGTCAGGTTTATAAAAGGGATAGTTGGAAATTATGTAAGTTAAAAACGATTCTAAAAAGAGAACTCTTTTATAATAATAAAATAAATGAAGACCCACGCTCGCGTAAGATATCAAGATAATCCGGTTAGGCGGAAGCGTTTCTCAGGTTTTCGATGAGCTTGCAAACAGATAAGTTGGAATTTGGCGTGTGGACATGGAGCGGTCAACACCTTCAAGCATAGCTTGGCCAAGAACATTGAAAATGACGCTTGGTTTTTTCGTAACAACGATCAGTTAATAAAACTTATTATTATCAAGAAGACTGTTGTCCATTCGCCTTAACTCTGGATCACGATTTAACATATATCACACACACACACACACACATATATATATATATATATATATATATATATATATATATATATATATATATATGTGTGTGTATATATATATATGTATATATATATATATATATATATATAATATATATATATATATATATATATATATATATATATATATATATATGTGTGTGTATATATATATATGTATATATATATATATATATATATATATATATATATATATATAATATATATATATATATATATATATATATATATATATATATATATATATATATATATATATACATACATACATACATATATGTTTCTGTGTGTGCGTATTTTTTGTCTAAAACATATACCAAGTAAATATAAGCATTGTTAAAATTTATTTACATTCAAAAAATTTTTATTATAGTTATGTATTTTATCTTCATAGTTAAGATTATGTAGATAGTGTTTTTCAAATGTTGATTTATTTTTCAATAAAAAGGAACTTTTTTAGAAAATCTACAAACCGACATGCTTTAATTAACGAAATTCCTACAAGTAGTAAGATGAGAATTTTCGAAATCTCGTTTCGTAACACCGAACTTAGCTATTTCGCCATCATAGTTTGAAAACATTCTTGGAATTTAAATAAATCTTTAATCTTTTGGAAACTATCTAAAGCTAATGGTTGAGTTTTGAAGAGTCTAATAAAGCTTTTAGACATTTTGGGGAAATAGTATTTGCATCTTTGCTTTTAAATCCACATTGCTTAATGCATATATAATTTGAGTAGGCGCCAGATAGGAAAGTGTTTAGAGCTATATATTTTTTTTAAGTTTACAAAGTAAAAAGCAAAGTGATTGCGTTGATGTGCTATATGCTTAAAATATCATAAGCACTCTAAGAGTATAGCATGTTCCAACATTATTAAGACATTTTTCTGATATTTTATGACTTTAATAAAAACTGTGAGTTTTAAATTCTAATAATTCTTTTATTAGAAAAGCAACAAAAAATTCGACTATTTAATTTTTTTTAATAACAATATGCATGAGGCAATAACATAAAGCATGAGAGGGATATTATATTTTATGTAAATGAATTCTAACATGACTGCACTAGTACGGTGTAACCTTCATTGCTTGATGTTCTATATGCTTAAAATGTCATACGCACTCTAAGAATATAGTATGTTTCAGCATTAGTATGACATGTTTGTGATATACTATGCTTTATTGAAAATTGTGTGTTTTAAAATTTAATAATACTTTTATTAGAAAAAAAATTTGACTATTTCAGTTTTTTCAAAAATAACAATATGCATGAGGCAATAACATAAAGCATGAGAGGGATATTATATTTTATGTAAATGAATTCTAACATGACTGCACTAGTACGGTGTAACCTTCATTGCTTGATGTTCTATATGCTTAAAATGTCATAAGCACTCTAATAATATAGTATGTTTCAGCATTAGTATGACATTTTTGTGATATTCTATGCCTTTTACGAAAATTGTGGGTTTTAAATTTTAATAATACTTTTTTTAGAAAAAATTAACTATTTCATTTTTTTCAAAAATAACAATATGCATGAGACAATAACATAAAGCATTAGAGTGATATTATATTTTATGTAAATGGATTCTAACATGATTGTACTAGTAAGGTGTAACCTTCATTGCTTGATGTGCTATATGCTTAAAATGTTATAAGCACGCTAAGAATATAGTATGTTTTAGCATTATTATGACATTTTTGTGATATTCTATACATTTAATGAAAATTGTGGGTTTTCAATTTTAATAATACTTTTATTAGAATAAAGTTTGTCTTTTTCAGTTTTTACAAAAATAACAATATGCATGAGACGATAACATAAAGCATGAGAGTTTTATTTTATTTAAATATATTCTAGCATGATTGCACTAGTACGGTGTAACCTTCATTGCTTGATGTGCTATATGCTTAAAATGTCATAAGTACTCTAAAAATATAGCATGTTTCAGAATTATTATGACACTATCTTATAGCCCGTTATATAACGGAATCAATAAAGTTTTTAATTTTCCAGAATTGTAAAAAACCCTATGAGACAGATAATTGTTTTTTTTCTGAGAATAACTTTTAACAAAAATAATCGATTAAAACTATCACATATGTACTTAATCTATTATTTAAGTCAAATAAAAAAGAAAATTATTTATGTAATATCTATGTTTAGTGATAAAACGTATGAAAATAATGCAGAAATATTTAAATAATTTAAAATAAGAAATGATTAAATGAGATGGTTAAAGGAATGAAGTCATAATGCTAGAAAAAAAATTGTTATATTTACCTATTTATTATGCGATAAATTGATAAATTTAATCGCTTGCTCTTAAAATGGGACTTGATATAATGGCATTAAACTCTCGAAAAGGGGACGGGGTGGATTTCGAACAATTTAAAGAGGACAGTATTTTTCGCTGTGATACGAAACTTATTCATACCAATTTACTTCAGAATCGGATCTATAGTTTAGGAAAAGATAAGCTTTACTCGTTTTGGATTTTGTAAACCCTAACTCATCAAAAATCCAATATGGATGCTCTATACATTTCAGGCCCAACAGCTTCATAACTTCGAGGACAGACGAACAGATAACTTAGACTATTATTAAATTACGAGAAGAAAGTTTAAGGATACACAACATGAAATGGTTATGTGGTCAGGTACATCCGTAAAGCAATGCGTGAATTTAATAAAATAAAAATTATAAAAATTATAAAAAGTTGTAAAAATAGTAAAAATTTTATTTTAAAAATAATAAAGCAACTTTAGGAATAAGAATTAAGAAAAAAAAGCAAATATTAAATTTATTAGACATTAAAAAAATTGGCTGCGTCGGGGAGAGAATCGTCAACCCGAGAAGTACGACGGTGGTCGGACATTGTACCAAACATACAACACCTATACTTTGTGAGCGAACTAATTAGAGTATATGAAGTCAGGTAATCAAGTAGAACCACCCCAGAAATTTAAATATTACTCTCCGCTTTTGCCATCCTATCAAGAATGAATTTCGTATAGAATAAGAGGATGGATAAGGATTGAAATAATAGCATTAAACGCTCGAAAAGGAGGAAAAGGGTGAACTTCGAACTCGCTTTGAATTTTGCCAACCTTAATTCATAAAAAATCTAATATGGATGCATGTATCCATTCCAGGTACAACCGCTTCAGAAATTTGTTGACAGACAAATTAGGCTATTATTATATAGGGGATTGTGATATTATATGCCTTTAATAAAAATTGTGTGTTTTAAAATTTAATAATACTTTTATTAGAAAAAAAATTTGACTATTTCAGTTTTTTCAAAAATAACAATATGCGTGAGACAATAACATAAAGCATGAGAGTGATGTTATATTTTATGTAAATGGATTCTAACACAATTGCACTAGTATTGTGTAACCTTCATTGCTTGATATGCTATATGCTTAATGTCATAAGCACTCTAAGAATATAGTATGTTTCAGCATTATTATGACATTTTTGTGATATTATATGCCTTTAATAAAAATTGTGTGTTTTAAAATTTAATAATACTTTTATTAGAAAAAAAATTTGACTATTTCAGTTTTTTCAAAAATAACAATATGCGTGAGACAATAACATAAAGCATGAGAGTGATGTTATATTTTATGTAAATGGATTCTAACATGATTGTACTAGTACGGTGTAACCTTCATTGTTTGATGTGCTATATGCTTAAAATGTCATAAGCAAGCTAAGAATATAGTATGTTTCAACATTATTATGACACTTTCGTGATATTCTATGCCTTTAATGAAAATTGTGTGTTTTAAAATTTTAATATTACTTTTATTAGAAAAAAAATTTGACTATTTCAGTTTTTTCAAAAATAACAATATGCGTGAGACAATAACATAAAGCATGAGAGTGATGTTATATTTTATGTAAATGGATTCTAACATGATTGTACTAGTACGGTGTAACCTTCATTTAAAATACTTGATTCAGAAATTTATTGTTTAAAGTTTCAAATCTTTATCAATTCGGATAAGTTTTTTATACATATTTAACACTGAGACCGCGAGATAGGTCATTTTGACATAAAAACTATTTTGCGTTAACTTTACATATATATTCTCTTTGAGACAGATTTTAAATATCAATTTCGTTCGCCCCATGATAACATAATGCTACATAACATTATACTAGAAACATTTTTATAGGAACCAAAAGGTGGTAGACTTGAAAATTTACACCAGGTATTTAAGATTTAAGTGGTAATGAATTGATGATCAACTTTAATTATTTTTTTGCTATTCTAAATGTTAGATGGAGAAGTCAAAGAATAAACTAGTACCTTTAAAACATGTTCATTACTAAAACCCAAACAATAAAATATGTGGCACAGGATAATACCTGATCACTTTTACACAACTGCGCTCCGGAAAAGTCTACCGTTCAACCTTGGATGTAAGCGTATTAGTGGGGGCACTAATAAATGGAACGGGATCCATCTGCTGTTTTCAGGCTTGTTTAATATTGGATTTGAGAGACATTACATTGCCTCTGCCAATATTTCAGTTAGGATTGAGTAATGCTTACTTGAGTAATGCTAAACTTATTTATTACCATTTTTTTTAATTGGAAAATATCAAAAAATGTTTCCTCCATGAATAATTTTAGCTGAGGCAGTCTTCTCCAAGGCGACAACTGACTCATTGTCATATTTTTAAACGAGAAATGGGACCCAATGAAAGCGAATAAAATGCCACAAAAGTAAACAAGAGATAAGATCTTACATATCTAATCTTATCAGAAAGTTGCTAGAATTATGGCTGTCTATTAAAAACTAATAACGATACTAATAGTTGTTTACTCTGGACAAACAGCTAAAGATAATTTGAAATTAAACACTATAAAAATTCACAGGATTTATTCGATGACTTCAATTTAATAAAAAAATGCATAAAGAAAACAGAAGTATTAGTTATAATCATACATTGCATGAAGGGAACGTATACAGGGTGATCCAAAAGTCAGGACGAAATTTAAAATTGAATAATTCGAAAACGAATGAAGATAAAAAGATACGGTTTCCATCAAGCGGATGTAAAAAACCGGATTTTGTGTGACAACGAAAAAATAGTTCTATTGGTAACCAACAGATGGCACTGTCTAATTTCTGATGTAGATCGTGCAAAGCAACAAACGATATAAAAAGGAGAAACTGCAGCTGGTAGTCAAAGCTTGCATGCATCAAAATGCTGTTCATAGTGGAGAAAGCTATCTTAGTTAAACTGTATTATTATAATTCTGAAAGTGGCATTGCGGCATTGTTAGCATATCGCCATATAAAGGGTATGACAGTGAGGTGACTCGTCTCACAGCTGTACTACTGAATGATGGACAGCTCAATAACTGTAGTACTAATTAACTGGAATTAAGTTAACTTGTAAGTTGTCCACATTTTTTTCATTTGTAAATCATCCTTTGGAGCAATATAACACTACAGTGCCATCTGTTGATCACCAACAAAACTATTTGTTTTTTTTCGTTAACACACAAAATCTGAGTTCTTTTCCCTCCGTTTGGTGCAAACCGTAACTTTTTATCTACATTTGTTTTCGAATTATTAATTTTTTAAATTCATCCTGACTTTTGGATCACCCGGTACATTTTATTTATATGTTTAACCTATGACTTATTTGCGCTTTTATGTAATCCTGTTTACACACATGCACGCACCCTATACTAATAGCAAATTTTATTTGCAGACATTTATGCAAAAAAGTCTTTTTATTTTTATAATAAGCCTAAAATCATAATCATATATTTTGGAATTGTAATATAATAATATAATTTAAGATTATATTAAGATACTTTAACTGTTTATTTAAAATAATTTAATCCATTCAGTTGGTTATATTGATTCAGTAATACTTGCTTATTAGTTTACCTATGGCATAAGATAAAGAATTTACTACGAAACACTTTTAATTAGTTACAGGAATGAAATAAAAAATAATTACAGTAATAACTAATCCTTTACGTAAGTTTATTTTTCCAATCAGATAAAGATAAGAAATATTTTGTTTCTAACGAATGAAATAAAATAAACAGTGTTTATAAAGGGAAAATATAACGTTAGAAATCTCCTTTAGTAAATAAAACGTTATTAGCTTACTTGTACTTTATTTCCCAGAAATGCAACTCGACTAGTTTATCGGAAAAGAAATCAATTAAATGGGGCTTAATTCCGAGAAGTAAATATTAGTTGTTTCTATGCTTTTAATTTCCAATAACTAAACAGAAGAAAGCAGTGTCTAACGTGCCTGCAAGTATCCTATATTTTACAGAAATACAATTTATTATTAGGTTAATAAATTGCCAGAGTACAACCTTATTTATTTGTACACAAGCAACGCCCACAAAAAAAAAACCACCAGCGCATTCACACATGTATATATAGACGAAAGATTTATTACATTATGACCAGAAACAAAATTACTGATATAATGGGAAAAGCTTATTTATCGGACTATAAAGGCCAAATCGTTATAGCCTGGCAACTGGGAGCATCAAAATCAGAAACGGCGCTTTTAGTGGAGTGTTCATGTACAGTTGTTGTGAGCATATATCGAAATGGGGTATGGAGGGTGAAACAACAAGCAGCCAGCAAGCGGAGTGCCATCCAAGGCGCATTGATTCCAGAGGAGAGTGGAGATTCGTACACATTGTACACGCCGTGACTGAAGAGCTACCACGTCCGAAATCAAGACAATCTAAAACTTTGGTAACCTCGGCATTGTTTCTCAAGACACTGTGTAGCTTACATTGCTATGCAGCAATGTAAGATATACGAAGCTGTTGACTGATTCATTTCTTAAACAGATGGCACGTCATCGTGAGATACGTCTATAATGAACCAACCAACGAATCACGTTTTCTGGTGCATCACATAGACAGTTTTGTACGAATACACTGATTTTCAAAGGTAACCCTGGCTCCGAGAAACACAGTTCGACGGACACAAGCTGGTGACAGGTGTATTATGGTATGGGCAATGTTTTCATGGATCACAGAAGAACCCATAATCCCCATATAACAATCAGTAACGTCTGTGCTCTATCTGAACATCGTTTCAAACCAGTTTTAGGTATTCATGGCAACAGTAGTGTTTACCAACAACAGGATAATGTTCCATGTCATAAAGTTCGAACCGCTAGGGAGTGGTTCTAGAAACATTCCAGTATCTTTCAAGTCAATCTTGACCTCCAAATCTCTTCTCTTGACATTTAAACAAACTGTTTGTGATCCCACTTGGAAAAAACTTTTTTGCTACCACTCTACCTACCTCCTCTCAATGTGCGGGAATTGCAGGACTAGATGGTGATCGCTCGCTTGTTACCAGTTACCTTAGACGAGTTATCATCGATTTGTGGAGTCAATGCCACGTTTGCTGGCGGTTTTTGAGGTCAAGTTGGTTCTACACGTTATTAATAGGGTGGTCATAATGTAATATTTTTATATATATATATATATATATATATATATATATATATATATATATATGTGTGTGTGTATATATATATATGTATATATATATATGTATATATATGTATATATATATATATATATATATATATATATATATATATATATATATATATATATATATATATATATATATATATATATATATATATATATATATATATATATATATATATATATATATCATGCTGTTTAGTGAGAATTTCCTTTTTCACAAAAGATAATATTAAAAAAGAAAGCTTTTGCTCTGAAATTTAGTAGTGTTAACTTACCAGTAAATTCCTATTCGAAGAATGTGGCAGTGAGATTTTAATATCAATAGTATTCATACTCAAGTTACGAAAGATATGATTCGAAACCTGTTCATATCGTATAGATTTTATCTATTTGCATGAAATGAAATAAGCATATATGGACATACAGTTCTGTTAATATATACTGGTGTTGAACGTGAATTGTATTCTGAACGAAAACAAAAAGAACTTCTGGCTTATTCTTCAGACAGTACACAAAAAGTATAATTTATCAGGCACAGAAGGAATTCATGTGATATCCATATCAGATGTTTTTAAACTATTGGTAAAAAATAACTTTAAATTGACTCTGACAGTTTGAGAATAAATTCCGTTTTATAATATCCTTCTGTGAATAGCAAAATACTTATTATATATATATATCCTAGACAGGCAACAGATGGAATGGAAAGAATTTTGATTCCATCTCTCAATGCAATTACAAAATCGATTTGTCATTATAGTCATGCTAGTTAAACATTAGGTATTTCTAAACTTTTTCACTCTTTTTTCCCCAAGCAATTAGTGAAATATTGGAAAACACTGTAGTATTTCTGAATATTTAATGGGGATAAATGTGACAATTTTAGATATCAGGTGGCACATGTCTTGTAATGAGGTACTAAAAAGCTAGTTTATAGTAGCAGCTATGAAAAGAGATTTGCAGAGAGGGCAAGCTTCCAAATTGCTTTTTCTGACATGCATTAGCCGAGATATGGTTATGAATATTGCATCGATTTTAGATAATCACCGTACTGAATTTCTACGAATGGGAATTCGCTGCATTAAATAAAGCGCATCTGTATATTAATGCTCGCTATAACTCGAGAAATTAATTATGGATTATTAAAAGGATAAATTATGACTGTATTGGGTTGGCAGGAATTAAAAGTGTTATATATCAGAGTGGAGTTTTAATTAATTGCCTCAAGTTATTGGAACCTTTAATATTACAGAATGTAGTATAGGTAATTTGAGAATACTTTTGATAAATACGAGGAGAGTTGTAGAAGTTTGATTACTACTAATATTAATGAAGATAAGATTTTTATATGTAATTAAGACTACTTTCTACAGTCACTATTAAATGTTATACGTTTCTACCAGCGTTTGTTCACGATTTCAAGATTGTCGTTGTATATTCAATGTGCGAAATTGTAACTTTTTTATATTATGGGTTTACTCGTGTCCACGAGCTCCGAAAACCAAATAAATAGATATTCATATCTGCAGTTCATAATATTATGTACTTACAAACAAATTAATGAACAGAATCAATTGT
>CM063501.1:120747293-120752293 GCA_032207245.1 Pardosa pseudoannulata | reverse complement strand
TGGACGTGTCTCCTATATTCATAATTCGTAACACTCTTGGCATTAATATGTAATCATTTAAAAAAATACAACATTAAAAATATAAAGAAAAAATTCACCGTGTCAACAATAAATACTAACAGTAACAGTTTTAAATATATATTTAATGACAATAGCAATTATTAATTTGTAATAAATCAAATATCAACTGCCTCTCTTCTAGAGTTTTGTGTACGTGTCACCTATATTCATAATTCGTAACATTTTCGGCAATAATATGTAATAATTAAAAAAATACAATATTAATAATATAAAGAAATATTAACCGTGAAAATAATAACTACTAACAGTAATAGTTTGAATTATATATTTAATGAGTCTAGCAGTTATTTGTTTGTAATAAATCAAATCTCAACTACCTCTCTTCTACATTTTTGTGGACGTGTCACCTGTATTCATAATTCGTAACAGTCTCGGCATTCATATGTAATGATTCTAAAAAATACAACATTAATAATATAAATAAAAAATTCACCGTGAAAACAATAAATACTATCTGTAACAATTTTAAATATATATTTAATGAGTCTAGCAGTTATTTGTTTGTAATAAATCAAATCTCAACTACCTCTCTTCTACATTTTTGTGGACGTGTCACCTGTATTCATAATTCGTAACAGTCTCGGCATTCATATGTAATGATTCTAAAAAATACAACATTAATAATATAAATAAAAAATTCACCGTGAAAACAATAAATACTATCTGTAACAATTTTAAATATATATTTAATGAGTCTAGCAGTTATTTGTTTGTAATAAATCAAATCTCAACTACCTCTCTTCTACATTTTTGTGGACGTGTCACCTGTATTCATAATTCGTAACAGTCTCGGCATTCATATGTAATGATTCTAAAAAATACAACATTAATAATATAAATAAAAAATTCACCGTGAAAACAATAAATACTATCTGTAACAATTTTAAATATATATTTAATGAGTCTAGCAGTTATTTGTTTGTAATAAATCAAATCTCAACTACCTCTCTTCTACATTTTTGTGGACGTGTCACCTGTATTCATAATTCATAACACTCTCGGCATTCATATGTAATGATTTTAAAAAATACAACATTAGTAATATAAAGAAAAAATTCACCGTGACAACAATAAATACTATCTGTAACAATTTTAAATATATATTTAATGAGTCTAGCAGTTATTTGTTTGTAATAAATCAAATCTCAACTACCTCTCTTCTACATTTTTGTGGACGTGTCACCTGTATTCATAATTTGTAACATTATCGGCATTAATATGTAATGATTTTTAAATATACAGCATTAGTAATATAAAGAAAAAATTTACCTTGACAACAATAAATACTGATATTAACTGTTTTAAATATATATTTAATGACAATAGCAGTTATTCATCTGTAAAAAATCAAATTTTAACTACCTCTCTTCTACATTTTTGTGGACATGTTACCGATATTTATAATTCGTAATACTCTCGGCAATAATATGTAATGATTTTAAAAAATACAACATTAGTAATATAAAGAAAAAAATACATCGTGACAACAATAAATACTAATAGTAACAGTTTTCAATATATATTTAATGACAATAACAGTTATTAGTTTGTAATAAATCAAATTACAACCACCTCTATTTTACATTTTTGTAGACGTGCCACCTATATTCATAATTCGTAACAATCTCGTCATTAATATGTAATGATTTTAAAAAATACAACATTAGTAATAAAAAGAGAAAACATCACCGTGTGAACAATAAATACTAACAGTGACAGTGTTAAATATATATTCAATAACAATAGCAGTTATTAATTTGTAATAAATCAAATCAGAACTACCTCTCTTCTACATTTTTGTGAACGCATCACCTATTTTCATAATTCATAACACTCTCGGCATTAATATGTAACGATTTAAAAAATACAACACTATTATTATTGTAATAACACCCTGTTCTGGGGCGCTATACTTTCGGGGGACCTGCCCGCCTACTGGTACTGGGGCAGGTATGTTCGACATTGTCACTGGGATGCATGTACTTAAATATAATTTTCTCCGGAAACTTGGACGGACGAAACAGCATTTTTATTTACAATATATATAAAGACAAATTAAATAAAATGACATATCATAGTGAGTCTCAGAGCCAGTTCTAGCTAGATATTTTAAATGACCGAGCGTTGTCTTTCCTCACATCAGCGTAGAGAGATGTTCCTCGGCTGACGGCTCTATCTCGACTCCCAAACTGAACTCCAACTGTCCCCTTCCTACTTCGGGGGGGGGGGGGGTTATTTGGAAATCTGAGCCCTGCCGGAAAGGGCATACACACCTTCTCCGAGAACCTGAAAAACATCCACCAGTGCCTCCGAAAAACGTTATCAGCACCCTTTGCCGGCCGGCTTCTTATTTCTCCTAAGAAAAGCCGCGTGGAAGGGGTCAAATGGGGCGATTCTCCCAATGTCATTCAGAGCACACAAAGTCGTGGGTACACATTCCTTGCACGCCCCCCTGGCTTGAAATTAGCGCTCAAAAAGGGGCCTAATTTCAACACCACCCACGACCAAAACGGTGGCAGCAGAACCGAAACTCTGTTTTCCCCCGCCCTTCTCATGATAAGGTGCAAAGGTAAAAACTTATATATGCCAAGAAGTATTACACAAAACAAAACAAAACAAAAACTTAAACCTAATCAAAATCAAATTTCAAATACATACATGTACATAAGAAAAAAATAAAGAACCAATATCGAAACACTTTTAGAAAATTAAAACATACTACGCAAACACAGTAATGACAAAAAAAAATATTAAAGACACTGGTGAGGAAGCACACCTACAAAAGAAAAATACACGATTTTTTTTTTCTAAAAGAAAAATTAAAACACTAAACAATAGTTATAACTAAGCTTCGCTCACCAACCGAGACATGGCACTCGCTGCGAGATTTTGTGCATCTGGCTTATGAGGGAATGAATAATTCAGCTTCATCTTGAATTTAGCTTTCCCCCACCATGTCAAAATCTCCTTAAAACTCAACGTTTGGATCCGAACGTTGTCCCTTATCCAAATATCCATAGAGTACCAAACCACGAAACCTTTAACCCTTTCCAAAATTCTAGACCTGCGTTGGCAAAAGCAAACCGGATCTCTTTGACGCTCGACGAGCAACCAACAACTCCTAAAGACTGCCCTAGCCGTATCCCCAGCCTTTTCTTCAAACGCAAAGTCTTCCCATCCGTTAATTACCACGGAAAATCCGCCCTCTGAACAATCCCGATTCACACTTCGGACCCCGTAACTATTTCTCCGTTCAACTCCAAATCCAATCCTTTCCATTTTCTCGTCTCGTTCCATTCAACTCGCTCCTCTTTGCTCTCAAATTCTCGGGTCACCCCCATAACTACGGAGCTTCCCTCGCAACGAAACGAACGCTCCAAGAAATTTCCTCCCGCTTTCTCATTCGGCTCTAAGTCCACTAAGAGGTCTATTTTTCCCCTTAGCCCCCCAACCTGTTCGTACTTGGGAGCGATGCCTTTCCGAAAGGGAATTTGATGTTCTTCTTCGAGGGGCCATAAGTCAGTAACCTGGGGGTGGGTTTTTTCCCCGCTGACCGAACCGAGTAGCAGCATTATCTGGCTACTCTTTCTCCTACTCTGCTTTCTTTCTCTAATTAACAGATCGACTTGGGAAAGAATTTCTCCACGCTTTTCCCCCTCGATTTCGACTTGCGCTATAGGAAAACAACTCAGTTTTGAAACCAACGGTTGTTTCATCCGCGCGATCTCTTCTCTCGACACCTCTTCCGGACCATGCATTTTGCTCCTTAAACCTATGAAAGATTTCGCACATGAGAAAATATTTAACGGTGCCTCGCAAGTGTTCTTAACCGTTAACCTTCCCAGAGGCGTTGCCTCCGCCCATCTGGTATGCTGGTCCACCAACCATAAGATGTATTTATGGTCTTGAATGTTAAGAGAGTCGATCGATTTCAATGCCTCAACATTTACCCCTTGGAATGAAAATTCCGGTCTCGCCAACGTTCTCCTAAACCCCCCATACTCCGAACATGGAATTGAGTGCAAGTCCCAATACTTCGATCTGTATTGAACCAAGATGAACTAGTTGAGCAACGTCCTCTTTCACTTTCCCTTTAGGGTACCGAAACCTTTCCGAAAAGAGACAATTCCCCTTTCGAAAATCTCCCACCTTCCAAAATTTCGGCGGCTCCGTGCACCTCTCTTGGTCCTTGAAATTTTCCTCCGATGCGATGAGTTCGTCTTTCGCAAGCGCCTTTTCCCCCGTGCAGCCCCCGGGCATATTCTCTCCCTTAGAGAGCGAAACCAATTTTTTCTCCCCCCTCGGAGTGACCCTCGGCTCACTAGTTAGGGAAAAACTAGGTCTTGCCAATCCCGTCTCCTCCGAGAAATCCCAACGGATATCCTTGCTCACACTGGGGCGAGCCCTTGGGGTAGCCTTCTCGCTGTCCCCCGTTTCTTGAGAAAAATTCCTGTTCAAACACTCTCCTTCAGCTTGACCCACGAGCTCCGGGTATCGGGGTTCCTGCCTCGTCGTGCACATGCCGGAAGACTTCGAATTAGCCGTTCCTCAGCACCCTTTTTCCAGAGGAAAATACCTATTAACCTTTCCTTCCCTCGTTTCCTTGCCCTTACTGGGTTGAGTTTTTCTGTAAACCGTTTCATTCTCTCCTGTTTTCTTCGCACAAACCCTAGCCTGCTGTCTTTCTTCAGTTTTTCTTGAGAGCGCCGATTTTCCCTGATAGCCTGCATTCTCAATTTGAGACAAAACAATCTTTAATCGCCGTACATCTAACTCACGCGATCTTAAATTCTCCTGTTCTTCATGCCTCTTAAGATCCTTCTGCTCTTCGCGTATCCTTAGTTCCTCCTCCTCCCTTTCTTCAACGATTCCTTCGAGCAAAACCTTGGCTGTTTCCTCGTCGAAATACTCGGCCGCTT
>CM063501.1:120726777-120747193 GCA_032207245.1 Pardosa pseudoannulata | reverse complement strand
AATCCTCGGCTGCTTTTATGATTTTTATGAGCGGTAATTTGCCCATCTCCCCAGAAGCTTCAACTTCAAACTTTAATGCCAGCTGCACAAGATCTGCCTTTCTGGCCCTGATCAGAACATCCATTTTAATAATAAAATGCTTATCTACCCCGCAGCTATTTGAGAATAATTCTAAAGCATCAACTTGAGCAAATACCCTTAAAACAAATCACGTAATACCTTCTTCAGCAGAATTAAACCATTATACCAAAGAAAAAAAAGGATATTGAAGAGCATAGATTTTATATTTAAGTATTAATATTAAATTCATGCAAAACACACCGAAATAATAAACTGAGAAACAAAAAAAAACACAACCATAGAAACGCGAAGCCTATCCCAAACAAATCATTTCCTAATTCGCGCGCGACCCTTTGCACCGACCCTTTGCACCGAATTAAATTAGCCATGAGAAAAACAGGGAAGAAAACGAGCACAGTTCATGCCCCTACCTTTTCTGACCATCATCTCCATCACTACGACGAATGGCACGTCATCTTGCGTCCGTAGTACTCCTCACAGCTCCCCGAGCGCTTCTTGGCCGATGACTCTGTCACCGTTGCCGCATCTAGGGGACTACCGCGAAGTTGCCGATTGCGTCTCCTGCTCCCCGGGCGCTCCTTGGCCGATGACTCTGTCACAGTTGCCGCATCCAGGGTACTACCGCGACGTTGCCGATTGCATCTCCTGCTCCCTGGGCACTCCTTAGCCGATAACTCTGTCCCAGTTGCCGCATCTAGAGGACTACCGCGACGTTGCCGATGATTCACTCCTGGAACACTGGGTCGTTCTCGCAGTTGCCGATGATACCTCCAGTTTCTTGCCGTAGTCTCCAAATTTTTGACGTTTCCTTTTTCCGCATCCAGGTGACAGACTCCACTCCTGAGGCCACGTATGTAATAACACCCTGTTCTGGGTCGCTATACTTGCGTGGGACCTGCCCGCCTACTGGTACTGGGCAAGTATGTTCGGACAGGTATATATATATATATATATATATATATATATATATATATATATATATATATATATATATATATATATATATATATATATATATATATATATATATATATTAATATATATATATATATATATATATATATATATATATATATATATATATATATATATATATATATATATATATATATATATACATATATATATATATACATATAATATATATATATATATATATATATATATATATATATATATATATAGTATATATATATATATATATATATATATATATATATATATATATATATATAGTATATATATATAGTTTAGAATTATATATATATATATATATATAAATAACATATATAAATTCATTGCTATATATATATAGCACCTCAAAATGTGGTCAATCTTTAATTTTGCTATAGGCAGTAATCAATCAAAACCCCAACTGGTCATAAAGGCGGGGTAGTGAGAAGAAGACCCTGCTAGACAGGTACCGTCGAGAGAGACGGTACCGGCTAGACATACCTATCACCAATATATTTCATACTTCCGGCTCATTCCGGCCAAGCCTGTCTTTAAGTGCTTCGACCGGTATGAGCCGGAGTCGTGTCCAGGGAGTTAAAGGAATTAAGAATTTACTTACTGCAATGACTTTGAATATTTTCACTCCAAACGTCGTCCAAACCATCCACTTTAAAGAAACCAAGAAAAAGCAGAATGTATAGCCGATTTAATCCCATCGCTCCACGCTATCAGTGAACACTATTGTATTATTTTTTTTTAGATGCCGCTACGCTCAACGGTAACTATTAAGCAATTGCTCCCGATGATCCATCATCATGGCTTCTGGACGGACAATCATAATAAAGATATTTTAAACGACTTCTAAACTCAGTATAGCATTCTAATACTGAAATATTTTGAATTATGCAGATTTGAAATTGATCAATGTAAAATTGTTACCTTCTCTTAGTGGAAAGGTATATGTAACGTTACTCAACATGAAGTAACCCTACTCTAACTAATGGCACATATGCAAGAGATATTTGAAATATTTAAATGAGAAACATGATTTATAAAATATAAACAATATTTCTTCAAATATAACAATGATTCTAAATTGGGACACGTCCGTAAATTGAAAAATAAAACACCAACTGGGGAGTTGAGTTTACACATATGAATAGCAATATAGTTGTATATTTTTTATTTAAAAAATAATAAGATTAAAAAAAATGTTTTTTATTTATTGCTATTCAGAAAGTGCTTTTCAGAATCTCCCCAATTCCGAATGTCTCTGCCCGGTATATTAAAATATTTAATTTTTAGGTTTATTTGGTTTATTGATTGTTTTTTTTATTTGAGGTGTTTTATTTATTTAAGTGTGACGTTTATGTTTCGAGGAATATATTCTTAATAAAAAAAATGGGCTCAGGGATTTGGTTGGTGAATATCAATACAGAAGAGCTGATAGAAATACGCAGTATTATTTGCCTTAATATCATTTAAAATTAACGCTTTTTAATTATATGTATGAATTTTTTTTGTACAAAAAAAATATTTTAACATACATTAATACGTCTGCAGTAACCGTACGGTTTTTTTTGTAATTTGTTTTTTTTTTTTTGATTTTCATTCCTCTCTTTTTGGGGGTACTATATTTTTTTACTTTTTCATTTTTTGTTTTTATTTTGTTTTTTTTGTAAGTTATGTTGCCGTAATATAATTTAATTATCAGTATATTTGCATTTTAGTATATAACTTTTAACTTTTAGTTTTGTTTTTTTGTTTGTTTGTGTTTTCTAATTTTTTTTTTCCATTGTTTTTGTGGTTGTTGGTGTACATTTGGTGGGTTTATTTATGGGTTTGGTTTGGGGTATTTTATGTCTTTATCTTGGCAACTGCAATTGGCTTCCGAATAGATTGATTTGAATCATTAGATTATTTATTTTGATTTTTATTAATTTTTTTTTATATTTGTTACTTAGTGTTATATTTAATTTGTGGTTGTGAATAAGTTTGTGTATTTTAATTTAAGTGGCTTGTGGGGGTGTAAACTTATGTTGAAGTGTTAAGTTTAACATGATAGGATTTAGTTGGTGATATTTATGGTTTTATTATTGAAGGATCACGAACATTAAAAGATATTTTATCTTGAAAGTTGTTTTTGGGATTGGTTGACTTTGCAGAAGATTAATGAGTACTTGTGTCGTTTCTTGATAATATTGGAAATTAAACAAACTGGTAATTCGGTTTTGCATTTAAATGGGATATAAAAAAATTCCTTTAAAATTTTAATCCTATTTTGTTTTTGTAAGCAGTGCTCTAAAATATCTAGTGACCCTCTTTATACTTTGCAGTTTTTCTTAGTTACAAATACACTTTAAAAAATATCGTTAAAGAATTCACTTTCTCTCAATTATTATTTTTTGCTTATTTTAAATTCATTACTCCAAATAAAAATGTAAATCCTACAGCAAATTGTACAAATTCAAATCCTAATCAAAACCACAAATAGCTAAAATGTATCTGTATATTATTATATATATATATATATATATATATATATATATATATATATATATATATATATATATATATACTTATTTTATTTTAAGACATTTCTTAGAATTTATATTTTTTTCGTTAATGTTACATTTTGTAATAATTCAACAAAATTTCTTACTTTAAACATGATTTGTTTTCTCTCCTAATATCTGAACGTGTAGCTAACTTCGCTTACTCCAAAACATGGTGCTTTTTCAAAATTATTTCTCTTGGCATGTGTTTTCAGAGACATAACCGTAAATTTTATTACTACAAATAAATCTCCTGTCTTGTACATAATTGGCTTTCTGCCAACTTCGAGAAGAAATTATGGTTATGCATATTGGTTTAACAGCATACTTCTTTTGAAAAAAAATACAAAGAGATAATTTAAGGATTTATGGAAAAAATATTTTTCGTGTATTAAGGGCACAGCAAATTTTATATTCAAAAAGTGATTTCAGAATCTTCCAAAAACCCTTCTAGGTCTTCATTGTATGTATCTCATATTGAGATAAGATTTATACGAGGAAACATTGTGTCATTTGTTTTTCTAATTTCAAATTTTTTACAAAAAAATTTATAATTTTATTTTATATTTCGGTCATATGTTTGCCAGTTAGTGAGAAGAAATATTAAGTAGCCCTGGCTTATAATTTGCAATAATAAGCCCAATAATCGTTATTGATTGATGGATTGGTTGATTTTTTCCGAAGACTATGAATAAATTGTGTCGTTTCTTGATAATATTGGAAATAAAACAAATTGTTAATCGGTTTTGCATTTAACTGGGATATAAAAAAAATTCTCTAAAATTTTAATCTTTTTTTTTTTTTTTTTTTTTTTTTTTTTTTTTAAATAAAAGCAGTGCTTTAAAATATCTAGTGACCATCTTTATACTTTGCAGTTTCTCTTAGTTACAAATACACTTTAAAAAATATCGTTAAAGAATTCTCTTTCTACCAGTTATTATTTAGGGCTTATTTTCAATTTTTTACCCGGAACAGAAACGATAACCCTACGGCGAATTGTTCAAATACAAGTCTAATCAAAACAACACATTTCTAAAATGTATCGTATATTTTTTATAAGAATATATATATATATATATATATATATATATATATATATATATATATTATATATATATATATATATATATATATATATATATATATATATATATATATATATATATATATATATATATATATATATATATATATATATATATATATATATATATATATATATATATATATATATATATATATATATATATATATATATATATTATTTTAAGACATTTCTTAGAATTTATATTTTCTTTCATTAAAGATATATTTGATAATAATTCAAGAAAATTTCTTGCTTTAAACATGATTTGATTTTTCTCCTAATATCTGAACGTGTAGCTAACTTCGCTTATTATACTCTAAAACATGATTGATGCTCAAAATTGATTTTCTTGGAGTGCGTTTTCGGACACATAACCGTAAATTTTATTACTACAAATAAATCTCAATTCTTGTATATAATTGGCTTCCTGCAAACTTCCAGAAGAAATAATGGTTATGCATATTTGTTTAACAGCATACTTCTTTTAGAAAAAATACAAAGGGAGAATTTAAAGATTTATGAAAAAAATATTTTTCTTGTATTAAGGGCACAACAAATTTTATATTCAAAAAATGATTCCAGAATCTTTCAAAAATCCTTCTAAATCTTCCTTGTGTGTATCTCATATTGAGAAGAGATTTATACGAGGAAAAAGTGTGTCAATTTTTTTTCTCTTTTCAAATTTTCTAACAATGAGATTTATTATTTTATTTTACATTTGGTCATATGTTCGCCAGTTAGTGCAAGAAATATTAAGTATCCCTAGCTTATAATATGCAAAACAAACATGTGAAATTTTAATAAGGTTTATGTGAGGAGAGTAGGATTTATATCCTTTTAACCTATCGCATTTCACTTAAAGCTTTTAGTTCTAAGGAAGACGAACATTAAAATCAATGATATCACTTAAATATAGAGAGACTTAAGCCCAAAAATGGTTATTGAATGATGGATTGGTTGACTTTGTAGAAGACTATGAGTAAATTGTGACGATCTTTCATGATAGTTGAAATAAAACAAACTGTAAGACAGTTTTGCATTTAACTGTAATAAAAAAAATTACCCGGAAATTTTAATCCGGTGTTGTTTTCTTAAGCAATGCTCTAAAGTATTTATTGACTTCCTTTACACTTTACAGTTTTTATTAGTTACAAATACGCTTTAATAATTATCGTTAAATCTTTTACTTTCTAACAGTTATTATTTAATGCTAATTTTCCATTTTATCCATGAATAGAAAAGATTATAATACGACGAATTTTTTACTTACAAGTCGTAATCAAATCCACATAAGATTCTAAATTGTATTTGTATATTTTTTGTATATTATTTTTAAGACAATTTTTTAAATATATAGTTTTTTTCATTAATATTATAATCGATAATAAGTCAAAACAAATTCTTCCTTCAGATATTAGGAGAGAAAACATGATTTGTTTTCTCTCCTAATATCTGAAAGTGTCGCTAACTTCGCTTATTATACTATAAAACATGATGCTTTTTCAAAATTGATTTTTCTTGGCGTGTGTTTTCAGACACATAACCGTAAATTCTATTACTACAAATAAATCTCCTTTCTTGTACATAATTGGTTTTCTGCCAACTTTGAGAAGAAATAATGGTTATGCATATTTGTTTAACAGCATACTTCTTTTGAAAAAAATACAAAGAGAGAATTTAAGGATTTATGGAAAATATATTTTTCATGTATTACGGGCACAGCAAATTTTATATTCAGAAAGTGATTTCAGAATCTAACAAAAACCCTGCTAGGTATTCCTTGTGTGTATCTCATATTGAGAAGATATTTATACATGGAAAAAGTGTGTTAAAAAGTTTTTTTTTCCTTTTAAAATTTTCTACCAAAGAAATTTATTATTATATTTCACATTTCAGTCATAAGTTCGCCAGTTAGTGCAAGAAATATTACGTATCCCTGGTTTATAATATTGTGCGCTTAAACTGTTATCATTTAGTTTTATTTGTACAAATTTGTGCCTTTAAAATATTATATATTTGTATTAATAAATAAATATTTATAAAAAAAACCATATGTTTTTTATTTATATCAGAGTAAATGTACAACTTTCTTTTAAAATAACTTAACGTGAATTTACAAATTTTTAATTAAAATTAATAAGAACAATGTATTTATATTTTATTTTTGTATTAATTGATGTGAATAATGTATTGATATTTTATTTTTGTTATATTTTATTTTTTCCTTTCGATTTTTCTACCAAAGAATTTATTATTTTGTTTTACGTTTCGATCATATTTTTGTGAGTTAGTGAAAGAAATATAAATTATTCCTGGCTTATCATTTGCAAAACAAACGTACGAAATTTTAATAAGGTTTATGTGGCGAGAGTAGGATTTACATCCTTTTAACCTATCTCATTCCACTTCCATGTTTTTAGTTCTAAGGATGACGAACGTTAAAATGAACGATATCACTTAAATGTAGAGAAACCTAAGCCCAAGAATGGTTGTTGAGTGATGGATTGGTTGACTTTGTAGAAGACTATGAGTAAATTGTTTTGTTCTCTGATAATTCCGGAAACAAAACAAATTGTAAAGCGGTTTTGCATTTAACTGTGATATAACAAATTACTGTAAAATTTTAATCACGTTTCTTTTTCTTAAGCAGTGCTCTAAAATATTTATTGACTCCCTTTACACTTTACAGTTTTTCTTAGTTACAAATACGCTTTATTAACTGCAGTTAAAAATTTAACTTTCTACCAGTTATTATTTATCTCTTAACTTCAATTTGTTATGAAGAAGAAATGATAATCTTACAGCGACTTGTTTAAATACAACTAGTAATCAAATCCACATAAGATTCTAAATTATACTTTTATATATTTTTGTAAATTATTTTTATTTTAAGACAATTTTTAATTTATATTTTTTTTCCTTAATGTTATAATCGATAATAATTCAACAAAATTTCTTGCTTTAAACATGATTTGTTTTTTCTCCAGATATCTGAAAGTGCAGCTAACTTCACTTATTATACTCTAAAACATGATGCTTTCTCAAAATTAGTTTTCTTGGAGTGTTTTCAGACACATAACCGTAAATTTTATTACTACAAATAAATCTCCCTTCTTGTACATAATTGGCTTTCTACCAACTTCGAGAAGAAATAATGGTTATGCATATTTGTTTAACAGCATACTTCTTTTGAAAAAAATATAAAAAGAAGGAATTTAAGGATTTATGGAAAAAAGCATTTTCCGTGTATTAAAGGCACAGCAAATTTTATATTCAGAAAGTGATTTCAGAATCTTCCAAAAACACTTCTAGGTCTTACTTGTGTGTATCTCATATTGAGAAGATATTTATACTAGGAAAAAGTGTGTCAAAAAGTTTTTTTCCTTTTAAAATTTTCTACCAAAGAAATTTATTATTTTATTTCACATTTCGGTCATATGTTCGCCAGTTAGTGCAAGAAATATTAAGTATCCCTGTCTTATAATATTGTGAGCTTAATTAGTTATCATTTAGTTTTATTTGTACAAATTTGTGCCATTAAAATATTATCAATTTGTATTAATATATAAATATTTATAAAAAAACCGTATGTTTTTTATTTATATCAGAGTAAATGTACAACTTTCTTTTAAAATAACTTTTCTTTAAAATTAATAAGAATAATGTATTTATATTTTATTTTTGTATTAATTAATGTGAATAATGTATTCATATTTTATTTTTGTTGTATTTTATTTTTTTCCTTTCGATTTTTCTACCAAAGAATTTATTATTTTATTTTACTTTTCGGTCATATGTTCGATAGTTAGTGCACGAAATATTATGTATCTCTGGCTTATAATATGCAAAAACAAACATGTGAAATTTTAATAAGGTTTATGTGAAGAGTGTAGGATTTACATCCTTATAACCTTTCTCATTTCACGTCCATGTTTTCAGTTCTAAGGATGACGAACATTAAAATCAACGATATCACTTAAATATAGAGATACTTAAGCCCCAAAATGGTTATTGAATGATGGATTGGTTGACTTTGTAGAAGACTATGAGTAAATTGTGTCATTTCTTGATAATAATGGAAACAGAACAAACTGTTAAGCGGTTTTGCATTTAACTGGGATATAAAAAATTACTCTCAAATTTTAATCTCGTTTTGTTTTTTTAAACAGTGCTTTAAAATATCTAGTGACTCTCTTTATAATTTGCAGTTTTTTTAGTTACAAATACACTTTAATAAATATCGTTAAACAATTTACTTTTTACCTGCTATTATTTAGTACTTTTTTCAATTTATTAATTGGAAAAGAAATAATAACCCTACGGCGAATTGTTCAAAAACTACTTTTAATCAAAACCACAAATTTCTAGAATTTATCTGTATATTTTTTCTATGTTTATAATTTTTAAAGAATAATTTTATGTCTTAGAATTATATTTTATGTCTTAGAATTTATATTTTTCTTTAATATTATATTTAATAATAAATCAACAAAATTTCTTCCTTTAAACATGATTTGTTTTCTCTCCTAATATCTGAACTTGTAGCAAACTTCGCTTATTATACTCTAAAACTTGAAGCTTTTGCAAAATTGATTTTTCTTGGCGTGTGTTTTCGGACACATAACCGTAAATTTTATTACTACAAATAAATCTCCTTTCTTGTACATAATTGGCTTTCTGCCAACTTCGAGAAGAAATAATGGTTATGCATATTTGTTTAACAGCATACTTCTTTTGAAAAAAAAATACAAAGAAAGAATTTAAGGATTTATGGAAAAATATTTTTCGTGTATTAAGGGAACAGCAAATTTTGTATTCAGAAAGTGATTTCAGAATCTTCCAAAAACCCTTCTAGGTCTTGCTTGTGTGTATCTCATATTGAGAAGATATTTATACTAGGAAAAAGTGTGTCAAAAAGTTTGTTTTTCCTTTTTAAATTTTCTACCAAAGAAATTTATTATTTTATTTCAAATTTCGGTCATATGTTCGCCAGTTAGTGCACGAAATATTAAGCATTCCTGGCTTATAATATGAGCTTAAATTGCTATCATTTTTTTTGTATAAATTTGTGCCATTAAAATATTATTAATTTGTTTTAATATATAAATATTTATAAAAAATTAACTTATGTTTTTTATTTTTATCAGAGTAAATGTACAACTTTCTTTTAATATAACTTAACGTGAATTTACAAATTTTTAATTAAAATTAATAAGAATAATGTATTTATATTTTATTTTTGTATTAATTAATGTGAATAATGTATTAATATTTTATTTTTGTAATAATTAATGTGAATAATATATTCATATTTTCATTTTGTAATAGTTAATGTGAATAAAATATTAATTTTTTATTTTTGTAGTAATTGATGTTAATAATATATTCATAATTTTTGTCGAAAGAATCATTGAATAACTTGTCAAAATACCTTTATTAGCTCAATTTTGTTTCAGTATGCGAAAGTGCCTCGGTACCAATTATATTTAATTTTCCTCTTTCAATTAAAAGTTAACCCTTTGCCTTTGGAATATATTAGAATTTAAAAAAAAAGAGCTAAAAGTAGAATCTTTTTCTCTCTATAATTTTGTTCATTTCTGTCATTAAAATGTTAGAAATTGAATATTTTTGACAAAAGAAATTTTAAATGAAATAACTACTATTTTCAATATTTTCACACATATGGAAAATATTAATGGATTGCAGCAATTTTTGCTCAGATTGCAGCAAAATAAATCAAATGACATATATTTCTGGATAAATATAATAAACTGATACAACAATATTAATATCTGTATCAACTGTCATGAATTCTTTGTCCCTCAGATTCCTTTGAATTTCCTCAAATTCTTTACAGTATCCGAGAAATAGCGACAAATGGCACGAAACTACCGAACTTTTTGCGGGAAAGTATCTCTGTCTATTGGAAAAATGGCAAATTCAATATTTTACCTCGGAATTGAAATACCGTTTTTTTTTCATTTGCTCGAACTAAGGTCAATTATTCCAAAACTGGTGTAGTTGAGTTACTCGAACTGAGTTCGGGAGACATAGGAAAGGGGTTAACCTATAATGTAAATACATCTAGAGATGAAAAGATTGCTTTGAAAGATTTCATTCTTATTATTTTATTTTATATTTTGGTTATAAATTTGCCCGTTAGCACTCTACATATTTATCATTCCTGAATAATAATATTGTGCATTAAGATTGTTTTGTTTAGATATAATTGTATGTTATGCCATAAGTATATATTATTAAGTTGTTTGCTTAAAAAATAACTTTTGTTTTTTATTTATATTAGAGTCAAAGACTTTTACTTTTTGTACTTTTAATTTTTTTTGTTTTAAATTAATGTGATTAGTATATTTATATTTTACTTTTGTAGAAAGATACAGTGGATAACTTGTCAAAACGCCTTAGTTAGCTCAATGTGATTAGTTATATTAGGATGTCAGGTTACGAATTTCATTTACATTTTAAATCAGTGTTAACCCATATTAGACCGCTGTCCTATAAAACAGGACAGTAAATAGAATTCCATTTAATAATAAAGTTATAAACATTTTCTGAGTGGATTTTATTTTAAGACCTTTAAAATAGACACACTTTATCATAGTAACGATAAAAACCTGAGAAATCAAAATATATTGTATTTAAAATACATTTTTAGCAACCCCTTAAAATTGTCATTTTTTAATCTTTAATTTTATATTCATATTATTTTGCTAAACATAGTGGAGGTTACTTGTAGTATTACAGACATTACCACTACATTAGTGAGTAACGCTAGGTCCAGGAAACTGTGTTATGTCACCAAACACTTTATCAATTTTAACGATGATTCTTCAATTGATCCGCAAGATAGTTATTGTAGAATTCGACTTTTTTATGACAAAATCATCATAACCTTGAATCAATTTGGTATATTTTCTGAAAATCTCATCATCGATGAAAGAATGGTAAAATGTTTTGGAAAGCACAGTTGCAAGATGTTCATGAAAAATAAACCTGTAAAATTTGGATATAAATTTTGGGTATTAGCATCCTACAACGGTATCCTTTTTCTATCACCCCTTACCAAAAATGCCAGTTCAAGAACTGCAAAAGAAAAGCAACAACAGTGTGCTTAAAATGTAATGTTGAACTTTGCTTTGAATGTTTTCCCAAATTTCACCTATGAATCAGCCTAATGCAATGTAAGTGATACTTGTTAAATTTTAGTAGTGTATTGGACCGTTGGCCTAATTATAGTACAGCTAATTACTTAAAAAAATAAAATTTATTTTTAAAATTTTGGTTTTATATGCTTAGTGACACCATATTAATGTTATGGATAAAGTTTTAAAAATTTTCAGAAATATTTAGTTGGTATGGTACACTATAGGTTAAGTTATTATGTTAATACATCTAGAGATGAAAATCTTGCTTTGAAAGATTTCGAGAGAGGAACTTACCCACAATAGAAATGATAGAAATGAAAATTCTCTAACTGACTATTTTTCCCTTTTTGAAAATTATGAGATCTACCATACTACCTGCTCTGTACGTAAGATTATATATTTTTAAAAATCTTTATGCTATTAGCCGCAGGATCTTCTTTTGTTAAACATATTTCACATTAAGCCTTTTTATTTGCAGTCAGAAATTACGAATATTACGTCTAAAAGTTTTCTAGGTGTGAGGAATTTTTCATAACACCTACTTTACAGGTTAATAATATTTATTCTACTGCATTATTTCCGGACTTGCTTGCTATTTTTCGTCAACAAAAGAGTAGTATATCAACATCATCTTTAAAAATCTTATTACCCTTAGAGGTGAAGTAGTAAATTACCTATTGAATAATATCTGCTGCAATTTTCAATTTGTTTTCCCTTTTAAACATCTTTACAAGGAGTGAAATAAGTGTTTATCGGTGGGTGCTAGTTCTGAAAATTATAGTGGAGGCTATAAAATATCTAAGCCTAACTCTGTACGGCTCTGTCTCAGAGAAAAGGCTGCAACAGCATGTGCTTTTGTATTATCATGATGCACTTTAATTCATTTCTTATTAAAAATCCCATGCCTCTTTACTCTAAATTCTTTGTTTTAAACATACTTTTCCTGACAGTTTTCTCTAAATTGTGACTTGTTATATTGTAAAAGTTAAAGTGTTAAAAATTGATGTCTCTTTACACACAGAATATTCTATTATTTAGTCAACACTTAATTTAAGAACTGATATTAGCTGTATTTAAACTATCATATTTTATTCGTATAATGTTTTCGTAGGTAATCATGCTTTTCACCAGTGATCTATTTAAGAAGGATATGCTTTTATTCGAACAAGCAGAGGTATGCATTTTACGTCTTGATCTGTATTATTTCTCCCTTAAATCATAAAAAATTCCTCTGGCATTATTATTAACATAGTTAATATTCTAAAATTTTTCAAAGTACATTTTATATTTATTTAAAAAATGAGCTTGGTCTATCATTGTCTTGACCAACATTTTCAACTTTTTACATCTTTAAAATCTTTAGTCCCTTTATGTGTTATTCTTTACTTGAATTCTTGATTAAGAGTACAATGTGATATCAAATTTTATATACAAAAAAATTTACAAATTTATTTGTCTTTAATTTATCACAATAAAGCACTTGAAGATATTGGAAAAGTATGTATTATATTTATTTTTCAGTTTTTTTTTTGTTTTTCTAAAATTATTCTATAAATAATAAAACAAAAGTAAGATATTTTAAAATATATCAAATAATATAAATCTTTTAACTAAAACTTTAATTTTTTATATGCAATAAAGTCATGTTCAGAATTTTTATATCTGTATTTCGTTTTTGTTTTGCAGGGCACAAACAGAAACGTTTTCACATACATAGGTTCAAGCAGAGCTATGCATTTCACGTTTTTGGCTATCCTGTATTTTTTTCTCCCTTATTTAACCAAAATTTATAGTAATTTAACTTGACTCAATTTTTATTTGAATTAAATTTCGGTTGTTTTATTTCTTTTTGATATATTTTTATAAAATGCATTTAGTCATATTAAAATTTTACTAATATTTTATAGATTTACTGAAAAAATATTGATCGTTTTGCATCTTGTCTTATTCCAAATATAGTTTCTTGTTAAATATCTCATGCCTCTTTACTTAGAATTCTTTGTTTCAAACATATTTTCTGATAATTCTCTCTAAATTGAGAATTTTGTTATATTTTAAAAGTCTAAATTAAGTTTTAAACACAACATTATTATTTAATCAACATTTAATTTAAGAGCTTGTAATTTACCTGGATTAATATTTTTTTATATCTACAATGTTTGTTTAATTATCTATCATGTGATCTGATTTAAGAATGATATTGTTTAAAAAAAGTTTTTCTTGACTGTTTATATCATTTAAATCATTAAGCATTCATTACAATTATTATTACACCTAGTTTCAATTTTGGTCCAAAATGCTTGTTGAGCTGAGTCAAGCTTTTTTTTATTTTCCGAGTTTTCAAAAAAATGAGCTTGTCTATCATAGTCTTAACCAAGAGTTTTAAATTTTACACATTGAGAAACCCTTTATTCCCTTTTAGCCCTGAGTGTATTCTTTACTTGTGGAAACTTTTTAATCAAAAAAAGAAAAAATAGGATACCAAATCATTATCCTACTCAAATTTACAAAATTATTATATCTTCATTTTATTACAATACAAGTTTCTTGAAAATATATTGAAAAGTAAGGTAAGTAATGCGTTTATCTATTTTTGTGTAGTTTTCTACAATTTATTCTATAAATAATAAACAAAAGTAAAATATTTTAAATTATAACAAATAATGAAATATAAATCTTTTAACGAATAGGTTGGAAAAATTCTTGATATCTGCAACCTAATGTCATGTTTAGAATCTAGTCTATGTCTGTATTTTGTTTTTCTTGCAGCGCACAAACAGAAACAGTTTTCAAATACACAGGTTAAAACAAATGACATTATATATTTCACAGCTTTTTTGGCTATTTCAGAGTATTCTTTTCTCGAATTTAAATCCAAAAATGCATATTAACTTAACTTGACTCATTTTTTTTCAATTGAGTGTCGGTTGCTATACTTCGTTTTTGTATTTATTTTTAAAAGAAAAACATTTAGTCAAATTAAAATTTGACTAAAATTTTGTAGATTTGACTGAACAAATATTGTTTGTTTTCGGCATCTTGTCTAATTCCTAATTAACCCTATGGTTATCTGGTATTTGGTTAAGACCTCTGGTTTAGACAATTGAATCGATCAAACATGGTTGCCCACAGTGTATCTTATGATTCAGGTCAAGATCATCTATTTCAATTCCATCAAACCATGTCCTGTAAATAATATTCGAAACTGCATCTTCATCAAATACTTGACTACATGATGACACTTTTATTTTTTAGCATTTCTACCTTTTTTTTACTATCTGCACTAAAAACATTATAGTACCTAATATTTTTGTTAGAAATGTTTATGGTCTCATTCAATGGCGAGGCACTAGTGTTTCAGTTAATCAAGAAAAGAAAATGTGTCTGAATAAAATATTAAAGATGTCTAGCCTTTCTATGCCTCAGATAAACACTTGCCTGCATGTTGAATATTTAAACAAATTTTTAGCACAGAACTATACGACAGACCTTACATTTAAGTTAAACACTTTTGTTAAACACATTTGAGTTAAACTGTTTCAGTTTAAAAGTAAATTTTTTTCATATTACTAAATTAAAATACATTTTATTTATGGCTCGTTCTCCCTCGAGGTAAAGTTTACATAAAGAGATTTTTATAATTAGCAGTGCTAAAAATATTTCGGTAAATAGTATGCTAGAGTAATTTTTTAAGAACGTTATTCTAGAACGTTTCAGAATTGATTTTCAAAAAATTGGAATTTTAAATACTCCATACAATAAATTTCCCCAATTTGTGCACATCTGGTACCATTTTTTTTACATATCTCAGGTGAAGAAAACTGTTATATTGAATTCAATTTGTTGCATCGTCTTTTACGTTTATTTATAATTCTTCTTTTTCAATTTGTTATTTTTTAAATTGTGCGTACGATATCTTACGAACAATTTATAAAATCTATAGGGAATTTCGTATGCTGTATCTAAATATATATGTGATATTTAAATTTTTTTATGCTAAAAACGTAAAAAAAATTTTCTTATTTTTGAATTTTAATATAATTCACATATAAATAATATATCGATTTTTAATATAATTCACATAAATATATAATATATAAATTTTAAATTATGCATACAATAAATATAAGTCTTATTAATTATATTTTTGATATAAATTGCATTTTAAATGAATTGCATTTTAAATGTAAAATATTTTCTGATTTCTGGCTCCTCAAGATTATCCTTAAATTTTGCATTCCAATAGAAAATATAAATAAAATTCATCATATAATCATGAATTAAGGATAGTTAAATATTTTTACTGAAAAGTAGGTATCGCAATAAATATGTGGCAGAAATAAAAGTTTAAAAAAAAAGCTATAAAAATTTCAAGTAATGAGGAAAAACGTAATTTCTGGTTACATTTTGACCCACCAATAGTTTTGAGGCCCCTTAATATTTAACACGAAATAACAATCATTTTCTTTTTGTAAACACGATAAAAGATATATTTACGATATTAGTGTAGTTTTGAGCATCAATTAATTAATTCATGAAATATAACATTACATTTTCAGTATTTTTCTATTTAAATTGTATTATAGTAACTTGAACTAGTTAATAAACATAATAAATAAAATATTTGTAGACACAAAACTGTATGCAACGAATATGGTATCTTCTCATTTATATATTCTACATTATTTCGAAATTTTTCTCGCTCAATTTTCTCCAATTTATACTGAAAGAATTTACATGCATTGCATCTGAGAAAATGACGTTTCAAGAAACCCAAAAATACTGGAAAAGCTCAAAAATATGTGAAATGTTTAACGAACCGAAATCCATTTGTCTCAAACCCAAGAAGCATATATACACAGTAAGGGAAAATGAAAAAAAATATGCTTAGTAAGCCGATTACAAAGGAACTGTGAGAAAATTTTGCCTATTTGTCACGCCTCCTCATGCTTCAATCAGTATATTTTAATAAGTTTGATTCTCGCTGACGTGCGAATATTTTATCTGCTGTCGTCAGAATATATTTTTGTCTTTCTTCGTAAACTTCTCTTGCTGATAATGGTATTCTTTTCTTACATTATTTTTAAAATAATGGCGGTGAATCCAATTGTATGTGTATTGGAACATGTTCATGTGATGTATGAAATCATATTTTACCTATATGTGTCAATTTGATTGTTCTTGGTTTTAGATTTGCTAAAACTAACTACTGTATCACTCAACTATTGAAAGCTATAACATATCACTTAAAAATAGAGTCAAAGTCTATTTATTTCCCATTAATTTTATTACTTTAGAGCAGTTAATGCTCCATCAAATCATACGCACGTATTTAATTATAATTTTTTCAATAATCAGAATCCAGTCAATATTTTAGCTGGGTTCCCTCTCATGTCGGTATTAAAGGCAATGAACTTGATGACAAAGCTACCAAGTCTGCAAGTTTCTTTCTGAATGCTGATATTACTTACCCTGATTTGAAAAATTATATTAAAGATCTTTTGCATGATAAATGGCAGTTCTCTTGGGATAACATTACTGCAAATAAATTGCGAGAAATTAAAAGAAAGATAACTAACTGACCCAAACTCCCTTCTAGGAGACATGACGTAATACTCACTCGTCTTCGAGTGGGTCATTGCAGACTCACCCATGCCCATCTCTTGCTGGGTGAAGCTCCTCCACAGTGTGCGAATTACAAGACTCCTTACACAGTCGCACATATTTTAACTTCCTGTGTTTGTTCTAAATCAATGTATATAAAATATTTTGGTAATCCATCTCCTACTCTTACTTTGATCATTGGGGAAACTCCACATCCAAACTTGTTCCCCTTTCTACGTCGAACTGACTTTTATACCGAAATGTGATTTTTGATTGTGATTCAATTTTCTAATATTCAATTTTCAATCTTTCAATTTTCTAATATTCAATTTTTAATCTTTCAATTTTCAATTCTTGTTAATTTGTATATAACTCAATTTTTATTCGTGTTTTCTGTTGAATGTTTTATTTTTATTGTTACTTTAATCTGTTTTAGAACCTGTCATTTTATCTTTTGTCAAAATTTTTTATCTAAATTTCGTCTTTAGTTTATTTCCTCATCTTGTTTGGCGCAGTTTGTCCCTAGAGGAATTTGCGCAATTAAACTTCAATCAACCAACCAACCAACCAGTCAATATTATATTATACATAGCCATGTACATTAGATCATTCAACACTATAATGAAGTGAGGAGAAACCTAAAAATATATGACAATGGATGAAAGTATTATACTCGTTAATAATATGAACATATGACATACCAGATAGCTTTACTCATTATTTGTTGACTACGTTATTCATTAAAACACAATGTTATTGGGGTCTAAGTCAAGCATGTAGAGGCGAAACAAGATCTGTTGTTGTTTTTTCTCCTGCACTTGGACAAACCAACCACGATTGAGCCTGTAGGCTCTCGTATTAAGGCCAAGATGTCTGCTTTTCGTTTTAATGAGCACCATTAAGATGAAAGAACGACTTCGCTCAAGCAGGTGCTCGTAAGTTTGAAGCAGGGACCAAGCAAAACACCCATAGACTTGGCCTGCAACACCCAGAGGTATTAATTGAGAACTTGGAGAACATCGTGACCACGAACATATTTTACTTGCCCCAATCACCTTTAACGAACACGGTGGATCTTAGGCTGACTCTGGTTCCGAACCCGCAACCTCTCAATTACAAGATCGTTGCCTTTCCTGACTGAGCTGCCGCGGCTCAAAAACGAGATTTGAAAGTCCCTACTGGACTCTTTCATCACTTTCATCATTCTCATCTGCCCATCCAAACTCTTGACTTCTTACTACTTATATATCTCGTTTTGACACCAGAAAATGGTATCCCAGCCAATTTGGCAATAAATCTCGAAGAATGGTAACCTAACTTTATTTTGCTGATCTCGCTTTGTCTATTGAATAAGTGTCCATATTTTAATTTAATATTATTTTGGTATCTAGTCCTTCTTGTGAATTAAATTTGTTACAGATTAAATGCGCCCAATTCTTATTCGTTATTAATTTTGTGAAATTATTTTGATCGGGTGAAAAAATGGGGATTTTACATTCAAACGAATTAAATGCTTATTCTATTATTTTCGTTAGGATGACGTTTATTACTGATACGATAGTTCAGAAACGCTATTTTCCTAATAATTTGGAACTTTTGGATTTTACAAGCTGTTGAGGAATTAATTGCCATTAATTGCCTTTTTATTTCTGTATTTTGCTTGTAGTCAAAACTGAAAGTGATGTGAATTTATGTATTTGTGTTTTTTTGCCCAGTAATTTCACCAAATTAGCCATAAAGGTACTCTGTTCTAAAGTAATACCCTATCTCTCTCTCTGTCTCGCAATTACATTCTCACAGTGTGGTCTCTAAATTCGTCGCCCTTTCGCATCCCATGGTTTTAAATTTGATCATAAATTTCTTTGACATTTCTGTTTAACAGTTAGAATCTATTGTCAACTTTAAGTCTTTTATGTGTGGAAATCAAATGTTCTAATACTATCAATTTATCGCTGATAATCAGAACAAGAAAATTCTTGGCAGTATATGTAGAATCCGAGATAGCATATTTCAGAAACTTTTATCAATTTCATTAGATTGAGATGTTTTATTTTAAACATTCAAATATCATTTTATTTATTTTTTATTTCCAGAAGTATTTAAGGTAATTGCTGTTTTTTGAGTTGATTAATGTAATTACTGTGTTCACTTGACATGTTAAAGTTGTGTTATTCGTAATTTCGTTTTTTATTTACATATGGAAGAATTTTTGTCTCTTGTTTAAAAAAAATACAAAACCTTGTTTAAAATACTGAGCAGAATATAATTTGCCGTCATTTTTTCAATATTTTCCGAAAGTCTCCAAGGAGTGGTAAAGAACTGCAACTTTTCCTTCGTGCATAGGGTGCGTAAAGAACTACAAATTCTACTTCTCACGGAGAATGTCTTTTCGGTTTTGATTAGTTTTGTGAAAAAGATCGTTGCTCCTTTTTATGGTGAGCCGATGTAAAGTCATTTATGCTCAATTAAAATATTTTAAAATTTAATTGTAGAGTGATGTATTTCAGTTACGTGTATTTTACTCGTCAGCAAATAAATAAAAATTGTCAATTCATGACAGATTCAAGTGGACAGGTAAACTTTTATTTTACCTAAGTCCAAATTTATGGGGACATCAACTTGAGGTACACTTGGAAATTTTTTAGTTGATTGATGTAATTACGGTGTTCAATAACAATGATAAAATTTTATTATTTTAAAAAAATTTACTTATTTTATTTGCAATTATTTATTCTATAATACATTAGAAATATTGTTGAAAAACTCAGCCTAACATAATTTGCGGTCATTTTCGCAATAATTTCCAAAATTTAAAATAATTAAAGAACTGAGCACGTAAGCTGTGATTTTACATAAACCTACATTGATGGTGACATACCAAATCCTTGGATAAATTTGCCAAATGTTAGACTCCATATTTTTTAGAAAGTTGCTATTATGTTAGATTAAGAGCATTTAATTTCTATTTATAA
>CM063501.1:120716777-120721777 GCA_032207245.1 Pardosa pseudoannulata | reverse complement strand
TTTCCTATATAGGGTAGAGACCTGCCTGATATTTGAGGATCATAATCTTAATATTATTTGTCTATTCCTTCACTGGAATCAATGTATTTAGGATTTTTCTAAGCTGTCAAAAGCAATGTTACGTAGGCCTAGTGTTTGAGAAAGAAGAAATCTAAACTCATTAAGAAACATGTGGTCTAATATATCTTGATTAAATGATTTTATACAATTAAATATATGCTTAACGTATGCAACTGTAATCAACTTATCATTTGTAGATATCGAAGACTGCTCTCGAGTCAGTGCCGGTCCTAAAAACAATATAGCTATAAATATTATCATAAGTTCACAAGCCGTGGATGCCAACAGAGTTCACCTTCCACTCTCCTCTGGTCACAACCTCTAAAACAATTCGGACTGCCACCAGAGAAAAAACACAGGAGTCCATTCCAGAACGGCTCCGGGGTCAGAATTCCCCAAACCAAAAGACCCTTTATTCGTTGGGAGAAGTCCGAAGTTTCTTTCTAGTTCAACCCGGTCCTGTTCTGGTATGTCTTTTACGATGACTCACGAGAAAAGGTAAAAAAAAATTGAACCAAATGTAACTTAATGTTACATAAGATATCTACAATTTTAAATTGTTATGCAATAATTATTTATTAATTCCTCTACCTGAAATAATATATTGCTATAGCTCCACGATAATTTATAGACACTTTACTATATCATTATTTTATGTCCTGGATGGCTTGGGAACACAATTAAACATTCAGATTTACAAATACATACATTTAGTTGAAATATATATGTAAGTTAAACATAAAATTCCGTTTAGATCAACATATCATAATAATCATCAACAACAGAAGGAAGCACACGTGCTTTCTGTACCTAACGACCGTGCTCGTCTACGTCCGACTTCCGTCTCTATCTGCGTTCCACTGGGGCAGAGTTGTTGTTGCCAAACTGCAAAAGAAAAACTTCGATTGCTCGGAGTAAAATTTTCTCACTGAGATTTGCCATAGGTATCACGCCTACATTATTAATTTATAGAGATTTATTTTAAAAGGACATGCAATTAAAAAAATTTCTTTTAACCCATTTTACAGGCTGATGAAGCGGAAAATTCTTTAGGGTCATGCGAGAATAAATTTTTAAACACAAAGGGAAAAATTGTATTTAATTTCAATTTTATTTGTGTAAAATATTGACCAAGTCCTCTTTAAACACAATAGATGGTGTTTTTAAACATAAATTGTATAATAGAATCATGATTATCCTTTAAATATTTTTCTGCATAAATGTATCATTAAAAGCAAACCATCAAGATGAAGGAATTTTTTTAGTGTGGTGTATACATTAAAGGAAAAGACCCCCAATACAGTCAAAAACAAACAATTTAACATTAGATTTATGTACCAAGCCAATTTGACTGATTAAAAATGTGATCACTCTCTCTCTATATATATAACTTTTAATATTACTTTTAAAAACATACGTTGGTTTTGAGTTAAGTACTAAAATATATGTAAACTTTCATTCCTCTTCCCCGCAGACCCCTTCATTTCGAAATTATCAAATGTGGTATACCTATTTTCAAGGCTGTGAGCAATTTGACTCATAGAATCTTAAAGTTAATCAAATAACATGAAATTTATTGGTTCTATCAGGCCTGGACCACAGTCATGATTTTATTTTCCAATTGGCTGAAGAGCTAAGAAGTAAATATATAGAAGAAGTCGAGAAAACTCCTATTCCAATGACAGAAATTCATGCTACTGACTCACGGAAGATTTGTCAAGTTCAACGATCATGCAAAAGAAACAGATGTAGAAACCATTGTGCTAAATGTAATAGAAACGTTTGCGGAAAGTGTTTCAAAAAACAGATTTCATTAGTAAAAATGTCTTTCATGAATTTTTGAGAATAACGTTTCATTTAAATTAATTTGGAACTATTTTCTTTGCAAAAACTTCAATTTTCTTGCATGAGTCATACTGGCTCACTTTAGTAAAAATTATTATATGATCAAAATCCGTAAATCTAGTGTTAAAGATTTTTTTAAAATAAAATTCATAAGATTCCTTATTATGAAACCCGACGAGCAAAGAAACATTTTAACCTAATTATTAACTATTTCTACCAGTAAAATTTATATTTTCAATTCTGTTATTTAGCAACATTTTATTTTCGCGATTTAAACATTCTAGCATTTTTGCAAATGTGACTCATTATTATATTAGAAATTACGTTTTTTTTTGTAAAATAAATTAAATTTAACTGTTCCAGAAATATTCGTTTACTCATAACGTAATAAATTTATTTCAATACTAATAATTTTCAGTATTATGTACATCTTATAGTTTAAACAATATATGATTCTGGTTACAATAAAATTAAAGTAAGCGTTAATTCATTTTGGTACTTAAGAAAAGGAAAGCTTTTAACAGTAGAAGTAAGTAGAAAAATGTTTGCCCTAGTGGAATAAAAAGAAAGTAAATGTATTCAAGCCACGGAACATGTTTTGCATTTTCTCTAAAACTTCAATACTAAATAATAGGTAATATTAAGTTTCAGTTCTGAAATGAAAAGATATCAACACAAATTCTTTTAACTACGAGATGATCAAAATGCTAAAACTATTATTTTTCTTTTGATATTTATATAGGAATGGTCTGCCCTGTGATTTTGAGGTGCAATTTACACTCAAGATCCAAAACATTGTGAATACATTTTGCAATGGACTCGCCTGGATGACGTGGAAGGAACGTGATCAGATGGAAGTGGTATTTAACTGCAGGAGAGTCTGGAGAATCATTCTTTCACTTACTTCTGTGTATGATGAGAAAGGTTGCGGATCTAAGCGATTTTGATAGAGGGCAGATTGTAATGGCTCGAAGGCTCGGGACAAGTATTTCCAAACTGCACTACTCACGTTGTTCTCGATCTACAGTTTTAGTGCTTATCAAAGTGGATGAATGACGGTGAAAAGAAGTAGACGACATGGTGTTGAATGTATGATATCAAAGAAAAAGGTCGTAGACTATCTTGCATGGTGAAGCAAACCGGAGCCAGACAGTGGCTCAGCTGACAACCCAATACAATGCAGCGTCAAGTAAAATAGTATCGGAGTACAATGTTCAAAATTAAAGTAAGCGTTAATTCATTTTGGTACTTAAGAAAAGGAAAGCTTTTAACAGTAGAAGTAAGTAGAAAAAAAGTTTGCTTTCAGAGTGGAATAAAAAGAAGGTAAATTGTATTCAAGCCACAGAACATGTTTTGCATTTTCTCTAAAACTTCTATACTAAATAATCCGATTAGGTTTCTAGTTGCAAAATGAATAAATATTAACACAGTTTCTTATATATACGCATAAAGGGAACCAAATGAAACTCAATTAAGAAATCAAAAGAAAATAATATGAATTTTCTAGTTTAAAGTTATAAGTAAAAATTATATATTTTGTTTTAAATTTCTCCCGTTTATTATCTTTATACATTAGACTTTTCCCTCTTGTTCATGATTTACTAAACGATTATGTATGATCGACAACGAGGTTCACTTGTAAAATTATGGTTTTATCATTAACGGTCATATCAATGATGACATACTATAATACATCAAAATAACTGAGAACCTATATTTGTAAATATTGAAGATACATTAATATTTTTAAAAAAATATTTGAAAAAAGTGAGTTTATCTTTAAAAATTAAGACTTTATCATTGCAAAATAATTTTTTTTGGAAAAACACAAGAAAATTCAAATTTAATCGGATGAAAATTATATTCTATACAATCTGTAAAAATTTCATGAAACAAATATTTAAATGTTTTGAGATAACATGAGCGTTACAGAAGAAAACATAAGATACAGATGCACTATAGACGCTGTCTTTTCGCCAAATGGAGGGATTTTTTGTATGTTTATTATGACGTCACTACACGGAACTATTGGAGAAATTTCAGGATATTCTTGGTGTCGCCTATTAGTTGTATTAATATGTTCTTATCATTTTTGGGATTTAGAAATTTAATTATGAAAGGTTCATTATTTCGGGTCTTACTTTTTAAAAATTGTTAAAAATTATCAGGATATTCTTAGGTTTATATAGTAAATATGAAATAAGCCAGAAAATTAAGAGATGGGTTTAATTTGGATTGGGTCGGAAATCTTCTGGTAAAGATTGTGGCACTACCATGTCGACTCCATCTTGGTTAAATAGATCTAAATTAACAATAGAAGAATTAAGGCTTTTAACATATAATATTAAGAAAGGGAGTGGGGGAGTGAACTTCCCTCACATGTTAGATTTCTTATAATATTAGTGTTATTTTTTCGAAAAAGTTTGCTTTTGTTAATTGTTGTGTTTAAAAATACCATGTGCACCTCCTTTTTTTTTTTTATATCTTCAGAAAACGCGATATCCTTATTTTTTTACTTGGCGATTTTTAACCACGCGTTGCTCTGTTGGTCGTCAAACAATGATGATGGGCCGGCGTATAACGCATCTGTTCCAAGCGTAATTTAAACGTGTTAATGTTTATTGTAAGCAAATTTAAACTTAATAAACTTTATCTTGATATATCTAATTGTGTTTTTTTTTTCATGTACAGTAACCTCAATTAACGAGCTCGATTTAAATAACCGAGGTTTCTGTTAACTGAGTCAATAAGGAAGTCAAATTTTTTTTTTCCGAAATGAGCTTGGAAAAAATTATACACATTTTATTTCGTTGTGTATACAGACACGTCTTCCAAACAAAAAGCATTAAATTTTAAGAAATATTACACTTTTTATCTTCTTAGCTGTGAAACATAAGTTATATATGTTTATTTTATCATTTAAAGGATGTTCTATTTTTTTTTACTTTAAAAGTTAGTTAAATTCGCAAGCAAGGAAGGTTTTTATACACGGTTTCTATTAATCGAGATTTCCGATATCTGAGGTACTAGTGCTCCCAATTAGCTCGAATAATCGAGGTTCTACTGTATCTCAAAAAGTTTTTAGTATTTTTTTC
>CM063501.1:120674277-120714277 GCA_032207245.1 Pardosa pseudoannulata | reverse complement strand
GTGCAATTTGTCGATATGTAAGCCAGAAAGCTTAATGATTTAACATTAAAACAAAATATTGAAATTTTAAATCTTAATAAGAGGTTACGAAATATGAGTCAGCGGAGTTAAACATTTCTCAGCTCCTGAATTGCATTGAAAGTGTTGAAACGTGGAATACAACACCGCTACGATGACTTTAAAAAACATTATGATTAATATCGATTTATCAATGAGCTTCTAAGAATTGTAGACAGTCAACAACTGACCAATTATTTTTATTATGTAAACAATTCTTATGTCTTAAAGTATAATATACAGTACATAAATATCAGGTGAGTTTTTTCATTTCTTTTTGAAATGTAGTATGTGTGATTTAAAGGGAGGGGGGTAAATTTATCTAATTTTGCAGTTTATTGTTATCAATCGGTTATTGTTATCAAAATCACGGTGTCCCAACTGATCACATTAAGCGGAGCCCCTGTATTGGACATATGGAACAAATTAAATACCTTGTATCTGGTTCTACAGAGTATTCATTTGCACATTTTAAAACTTTCAGATAATATTTGAGAGTTTATGAAAAGAGCTACTACTGCAGAAAAGCAAGATGAATGAGGGATTACAGTTTATACACATTTTAAATAAATAAAGTCGTTGTTCCACAGGTATTGTTTCAATCATTACCGGGAAGCTTTTAGATGTTCGTTTATTCAAAATATTTTACTGAAGATAATGAATAGAAATTTGTTTTAAGTTGTTTCTAAAACAAAGATCAAAGGTCATTCGGAAATACGTAGGGGGTGACCCCTACTTATTTCCGAAAGCGAAAGTAGCTATATCAACCTTTTTTGAATATATGTATAAGAATCAACGAGCTGACCTATCATATTTAGGTTTTAACTTGTTCCTGGAGGTCTCTTTATTTGCATGTTTGTTTCTTGTCAAATATATGCGGCTTGTTAACTAAACTATCGTTTTCATTTTTGTCCTGTCCATGAAAAAATAATAAAATTAGAAGTGCACCGCGTACTAAATTTGAAAATTTCCAAGCAATTATATTTCTTCTATGTGGTGAAATTTAATAACTTTAATGCAGTACCTTCTTCAGTTGAACAGTAATGTTAATTTCCATTGTACCGTCTTACTGCGCAAGAGCGTAGGGAGATAGTTGTTTTGATGCTTACTGGGACCGTCTGGTGGTATCAATGTATGTTAAGAGTTTGATAATCCTATAACAATCAATATGGATTAACATGAAAAAATCATGGATATTCCCTTTTACGATGCAATGCTTCATATTACGTAAATTGCTTAAAGCTCTGATGCTCAATTTGAAACCGGTCAGTAGCGGACTAAGGCTAAAGTGAGCCCCATGCAACATTGTAGTTCCGGGCCTATATATCAGTTATGACACATACTTTGGGTTTGGTAGTTTAGTTTTAAAGGATATAGTATGAAGTTTTATTTAATTATCGGATTCTAAGAAAAAAAAGGAAAAAATGACGAACATGTACAAAAATTAAATAAACGCAATTTATTAAAACAAACAATAATACTCCAACAAATATGCCCAGATTGATTAGTTATAATATTGTCTTTTTTTCTCCCTTTTAATTATGCAAACTCGTCAATTAGTTTGTCATAATTAATAGAGTTATTTATTAATTCTTTTTCTATGTAAAGTAATAATAAACTATTTTTGTTTTGTAACTAATTTTTGTTGGGATAGTGTGGATCTTACATTTTTTTTTATTCAGGCCATTACTGAAAATGATCTTCCACAGCTTGCATTGCTTATTGGAAGTGTTAAATAAATTCTCAGAATTATGTTTAAATTAGGGAATGTTGTAATAACATTATTTTCCTGAATAAATGACCACATGGGTACAGGCGAAATGATATTTTCTTTACCTATAAAAGACTTAAATTGTAATATTGTATTTTTCAGTTCTGCTAGGTTTAAAACTTGTTCATAACATTTTAATTCTTCCATTGAAAAATCACTAACGTCACTATCGTGAAAAATTGTTTTGAATTTATAGTTAATAGTTTCGATAAGCTCGATGCTTGATCATATTACACACATCTACACTCGTGTGTTTGGATGCATAAGCACGCTAAAACTTGTCTATACTTTTCGACTTTATAAATCAACGATTTGGCATAATTTGGATACATTTCAGCAATAAATATGAATATCACGTTTTTCTGTTAAATAAAAATTAAAATCAAAAGCGTAATTTTCGGACCCCAAAAATTACGGGCCCTAAGCACGTGCCTAGGTTGCCTAGGCCTTAGTCCGTGTCTGAAAGCGGTGGTTATTACATGGAGAAACAAGTTGAAACTAGTTTAAACCAAAATCACTTTGTAACTAAAGAGAAATGAAATCGGTTTCAGGCAAGAAATACAAGTCATTTTTGTCTAAATTAATTCTTGCACAGCACTTTATAAATTATACTGTAATAAAAGTATTATTTAATTTCTTTTCTCTACACTAAGAGTAAATTACTTATTTTCCTACAGGAAAAAAATATCATATATAAAAAAATACCACTAGATTATTTTCTTTTAATGTGTAATTTTTATTATAAAAATCCGTATCAATTTATAAATTCCAAAAGCTGTCCCCAGTCGAATTCAAAAATTATTTATATTCTCACTAAATATAACAAATTTTGCAATGTCTGTACTTAATTTAGAATTTTACCTGAAACAAAAAAGGAAAATAGAAATAAATAAAATAGAAATAAAAGGAGTAAAATAATAATAAAGAAAATGATAAAAATCTAATTTTCGATAATTAATAACTTTTAGAATGTTATTCATATTATAAAAAAGTCTTATTACAATAATTATTTAGGTAATTTTCTTATAAAAAATAAATATATTTTGTGCATGTTTAAGACATTTACATTAATATGTTCTTTGAATGTTTAACTCTTTGTCTTCTACATCACAAAAATACATCTAATTATTTATATGCTCGTATAACACAGGGTATAGACAATGAACTATATTCTAAGTGAAAAATAATTTGGTGTAGCGTCTTAAATTCAGTCCTGTTTTTCCGTTAGACGTATGAAATACGAGTGTTTGAACTTTAATAGTAGCAACACTTCCGTAAAAGTGCTACGCAACAAAATCAAAGAATGTCGCCTATACCACACGTAAGCTATATATCTACCTTACCTCTCAGCAAAAAGGATCGTCTTTTCTACAACATACAAATAGGAAGTGACGTGAAGAACTGATCCTTGTATTAGCTTGCGGTCTAAAATAAGTATTGTTAGGATGTTTTCAAAACAAGAACAACGAAAATGGATAAAAAATTCAATGTGCCAGAGGTCGTATAAACCGACAGTACCATCTAGGTCTTCAAGAGGCTTGCGGGGAATCTGCATTGCCTTACAGAACTGTAGCAAGATGTGTAAAATCCTTCAGTGAGGAACTCAAAAATGTGGGAGACATGCCTCCGCCAGGTCGTCCTAATGTCAGCTATGCAGAAGTGAATGTTGCAACATTAATAGACAGTAATCGATGCTAAACAATTCGACAGCTGGTGCGAAACACAGGATTTGTGCACACGACTGTGCTGCACATTCTGTAGGAACGCCTGAGAAAAATTCTGCCATTTCTGCATGGCAATGCTCAGCCATATACAGCGCAATCTGTGACTAATTTGTTTTATCGATGGGGCTGAGAATATACTCTCCAGATCTAAGCTTTTGTGACTTAATTCGTGTGATGAAGAAACCACTTCGTGGAATTCGCTTCAGAACTGTTCCAGAGATTCTTGCAGGTATAGACCGGTCCATTCTAACCATCAACAGAACAGGCGCGGCTACAGATGTTCTGAGACTTCCACATCATTTTAAACGAGTTATATACAATGCTGACGACTATATAAAAGGACTGTAAAATATGGTGACGTGAATCACTTTTGTATTCCCTATATATTAATAGTTGCCACTATTAAAGTTCCAACCCTTGTATAAAAGAGATTTCATTATTCTTTCATAAAGGGACAGCCAAAAGGTTAAGAAAAATAATTTCTTCTGTTTATAATAATTTTTATAGTCCGTAACATCTATTTAAAAAAGTAACGATGATACGTTATAGTCTGCACAAATGAAACGGTAAATGGCTATCCTATTTTATTTTATTATAAAGAGATAAATATACAAAGTTAGCATGTAATACCTAAACTTTACACTTTGTTATTCTGAAATGAAACAAAATCGATATCTTAACATATTCTATTCACATATTCCATTTTATAAATTTTGAAAACAGATTGGCAGTGATATTTCTTTTGCTGTCCCATTAGCTTTTGTGAACCATAATAAATATATAAAGATCTAATGCATTTCTTCTTACTCTCTGAGGATAAGAAAATATGAGGCTCATTTCTCAATACACGATACCTACCAATATGAAGTCGTTCAATATGCAAACGAATTGGAAGACGTGTTTTGACTTTGTAACAACATGCATAAAAATTCCATTTCGCATCTATAATGTGTATTAATTTTCGAGAGAAAATAAATTTTACAAAACTGCAAATGAGGAGGAAATAAGTCTTGTTTTCTTTATTAAATCTTTAAACATTTTTAGTATAGTTCGTTTTGAAACGCTTTAAATGAATATTTTTTAGGTTTAGAAAGACTTATTAATATATATTTTAGCTGGTTAGTATTGGATTTTAAAGTGTGTTCTACCAGAGGAAATATGGGTAATATAAAAATAGAACAAGTTTAATTTGATGAGTAATACTTTTATTCAGTAAATCACTGTAAAACACCCCTTTCTGGGGGGGGGCGCGCTATGCTATCGTTAACCTGCCCACCTACTTTACTAGGACAGGTATACTTTCTGTTCGTAGACTTTCGCTAAGGATGCAATAAATTACCACAAGGACCACAAACAACATTTATTTACAAAATTGGTGAAAAATTAAAGTAAAACAAAATAACAAATTTATCAATCTCGGAGTCTGTCTTAACCAGATCAGGTTGCCGAGCTTTCCATAGCCAAAATAAAATTATTTTGAGGCAAAACACAGAGATCTGACCAGGTCCCAGGCAGTATCTCGACTCCTCTAACTCAACTTTTCTGCCTGCAGATCTTCTCTCCCTTCCTCGGAGGGTCAGTCTCTGGAAACGAGGCCTTCAGAAAAGGGAAAATCTCCCTTTCAAACTGCATTGCCACCCCACAAAAAAAAGCGACACACCCGAAAATCCTTATCAGCTTGCCTTAGTCGGTCGGCTTCTTATTTCCCCTAAGGAACGTCGGGTTTAAGGGTCAATGGGGTCGATTTTTCATATATAGTGAAGAACGTACATCTGCAAAACAGAGATCGTGGGTGCAAATTTCTTATAGTCATCCTTCTCTGTTCTCTAAAGAATTGCATATCTATCCTTAAAACTTCAAACATTAGATTATTTTGAAAAATAGTTATTGGAGTAAACACTGAATATGAATCATGTGCAGCTTTTTAAGTTTCACATGCAAAAACTCAATTCTTTTTTTATTATTATATTTTATTATTGAAGTACAGATTAGAGGAGGAATAAATAAATCTGATAAACTCCAAAAAATTGTTAAAACTTTAGCTGCAATCTATTTTAAACATTTGCAATCTATTGCGAAATTTTAAACTTTTAAACAGGGTAATATGTCAATTAATTAAAATTTGCAAGCGAAAATGTGGTTTAATTTTTTCTCTCTTTTTTGCACAGCTTTATAATCTGGAGTATTAACTGAATGACCATAATAGTTGCCAAATGCAGTACCGAGCACAGAAGGATACTGATTAGGTGTCTAATATTGGATATTTCCCAAAAGGTTATTGTGGTGATGCGATTTAAATCATTCTAATTAATATAATTAATATAAATAAAACGGGAATTGAAATGCTTGGGATCTAAATATGACCTCATCACATCTTTTGTAAAGGAGAAAAGACCTATAAAATTAATATTTTTATAAGAAGTACCTTTGTGGATCTGAAAAGGATTGTACAACTGCAAGCCTGTGCCAGAGCGGTACTCTGGCCGGGAGTTCTTCAGACTTCCAGTCAGTGGACCTCTTGGCGTGTACTTTCGATTGGTGGGATGACAATGCTGACTTCAGTCCACCACTGGTCTGTGGCCTTCTAAATAATTGGGGTGTGTTGTGAGGCTGCAGCGCCTTAAGACTTCTGGTTGCTGTCAGATAGTTCTCCTCGTTATCTTTTTGGACCCTCTCTTCAAGCTAACTCTTAAATTGGTCCAGGTACTCTGCTCTCCAACTACGTCCTCTTTCTCTATTTTTTATATAACTTTCATCTTCTGCCTTTCTACCTGCTCTTGTTCCAATCAGCAGAGTCGTACATATTTATTGGTCGTCCTTTTCCCGCCTTTTAACCGCAAATATGGGGAAAACCTTACCCCTTCAAATTGAGCACTCCTGATCACTCCAAAAACTTTTAACTTTTTGTTACTTAGGGACTCATAAATAATTCCACAAAGGAACATTCTTATTTATTGTCAAAAATGGAGGCATGGTTATAATCTGAACTGCCCGAGAACTGCGCACATGACGAATCTATTCTATTAATTTTTATAGGTTCACTCTCCTTTACAAAAGTTTGATGAGGTCAAATTTAGTTCCCAAGAAGTTTACTTCTCGTTATATTTATATTAATTATATTAATTAGAATGATCTAAATCACCTCACCACAGTTATAAGTTGTATCATAATATCAAGATTCAAGTATGGTTGTAGTAAGATTCAAGTAATCATCCTCTAGGATAAAGTATGTTTAATCAGGGATTAAATATTAACTCGATCATCCCTTTGAAGTGGAATTTAAAATTTTTAAGTTACGATCAATTAATAAGAAACATAATATCTAGAATAGCCAATTTAACTTGGCACGACATAATTCGTGGTAAATCTGATATTATCTTTCTGTTTTTGTCCAAACTATTACTAGCCGAACAATGGCCGATTGGTTAGGGTGCTGGCCTTCGTTAACGGAGTTCGTGGGTTCGAATCCCACTGTAGCATGGATGTTCGTAGCCGTTCGGAATAGGCTTTAAGCTGTAGGTCCCGGTCTCATTAACCATCGTGTTGCAAAAAGTAGACTGTAGCATTCCAAATCAAACCAAACTATTACTAATGAATCAATTCAGTACTAATTATTTAGATTTTGTATTTAAAGTTACAAATCCTATCTAAATATAGTATTATTAATTATTTTTGATATTTCGATCCTTTTAAACATTTTAAAATGTTTAAATTGATAAACTTACGTGCAATATGAAAAACACCTTCTATTACGAGACTAATTTTTTTATAATGTTAATTTTTTTGCTTTTAACGAATGTGGAAACCATTTAATATAGTTAGTGGTAAAAAATTATTTGATATTTTTTAATATTAAAAGCCGTTTGTTACTATAAAAATGTTATATAGGCAGATAGGAATAATTTGGTAAAGAAATTTGTCATAATATTCTGTTATATTAATGATGTGATAATAGAGAATTTGTAGGGGTTTATGATTTATATTAGCTTAAATATTACTCAAGAATACTTCATCAAGAAAACAAGGATGTTTCCATTTATTAATACATAATATTTATATTTTAATGATATTTAAGATTTGATTTTTATCTTTTTACATTATATATTATAGCAATTTTGTTTATAATAAAAAGAAAAAATATTAACTGAAGAAATACATAAACATGTAAACAATATTTTATAAATTATAATACCTTCTGTTTAGATAAAGTAACTTCTTCATTCTAATGAAGAATGTGCACTCGCATTAGATTTTATTAATATATCCTGATTATACTAAAACTAAAATTCTACCACACTACAGTTATTGTCAAATTATAACAGTAAAAAAATTCATATAAAATTTATTTATTTTAAAATTTTAAAAGTATAAATATTGCTCAAAAATTACTTAATCATGAAAATGGGATGTTTCACTCAGTGAATATATAATCCTAATTTGTTAATGAGTTTTAATATTGCTTTCTTTACTTTAAAAATCACAATTATATGTCATTATAATGTAAGAGAATGTTTGAAAATTCATAAAAACACATAAAGGATGTTTTTAGAAATTTTTTTCAGTTTATGATAATTTTTACGTTCATAAAATCTACATAATAATAGTGGTAGCATGTTGCGATCCCCATTTATTATATAATGGACACATATTCTCACTTTTTTTTTCTAATTAACTAGTTTTAATACATAATAAACATTATTTACATTTGGTTCTTTTGAAGTGAGATAAAATCAATATCATAGCATATTTATGTAGTATGTTAATGTAGTATATTCATATAGTATTTTAATATTCATATAGTAAGTTTCAAAAACAGTACAACATTGAATCTTTCTCCTGCTGTCACTTTACCTATTGCAAAACATTATATTTATATATATATATATATATATATATATATATATATATATATATATATATATATATATATATATATATATATATGGCTGAATGCACTTTCTCCTTCATTTCTGTGAATGGAAAAATATGCAATATGATTCTCAATATACTATATCTAACTATATGAAGTCATTCAATATGCAAATGAATACTGAAACGTGCTTTGACTTTCTAAGATTTTCTTTTGGTCTGAATAGTGTTTTATGAAGGTAAATTCTTTCTGAAGAAGATAGAAGAGGGTAGATATAAATGATTTTAGTTTTTAAAAGGCATGCAGCCGATCAGCATATTTGAGCAGTAGTTCGTTTAGAAATTAGTTAATTATTAAAGATTATAATGAAGTTATAATATAAACTATAAAATAGTAATGATTAATCTAAAATGTTTTATCAGGAGTAAAAATGCTCTTTATCTACCATTTTAGAAAAAAAATATTATTTTCGCGATTAAATTATCTTTACCACAATATAATAAAATCTAGGATATTCACTTAAGCGTATCATAACTTATCAGTTACATTTATATAAGATACATGCTTTAAATTTTCTTCAACGTATTGCCAATGAAACAAAACTGGGAACTGGTACACTGGTGTGCAAAGATTAAGCAACAGGTAGTTTATCTGTCACACCTCCATTAGAAATCATATAAGAGATATGAAATCCAGAATTGAGGGAGTGTATTGTGTACGTAAAGGATGACGGTAACATAGGCGCTGAAAAAGGAATACAATGCATACGGTATGGAATCAAACAAAAACAAGCTTTATTGAACGCATAGTATCGTGACTCATGATTGTCTATCCAAGAGGAAGAACAACAAGCAGATGTTCCTTAATATGGGATATGACTTCCCCTAACTGCAATGGTTACTTTACACTAGTCTCCGCATACTCAGAACCAACTGGTTCAACATTTATTGACGTAGGAGTGCCCATTCCGGAATCAACATCTGTTTGAGTTGTTGGATGTTCTCCGGAGGATGTAAGCGTTCTGCAATGCGTCTCACCAAAGCATTCAACACCTGTTCGACAGGATTTAAATCAGGGGCGTAAGCTGGCCAATTCATTCGAGTGACATCTTCACTTTCCAGTCCAATGTCCCGGTGTATTGTCAATCATAAAAATGAGTTCTGGTCCAATGGTACCTCGGAACAGAAGCCCATCGGGAAGGAGTACCTCCTCACAATGGCGATCCCCGGATACAGAACTTCTGTCGAATACGTGGAGCTCATTTCGCCCTTTCAGCATAATGCCTCCCCAGACAAGAACTCCCCCACCACCGGAAGGATGTTGTTCCTTGATGTTACTAGGATAAAACTGGGTCTCGACCTCTCTCCAAATCAAAACGCGTTGAGAATCGCTTCTGTTACTGAACCAACTCTCATCGGTAAAGAAGACACGACTCCGTTGATCAGTTGTCCAGTTTTTGTGATCTCTGCACTACAATAAACGTTGGAGTCGGTAGCTATCTTTCAGCGGGATGCAGAATTCATGACGGCTATCGAATAGTCCTCTTTTGTGAAGCCGTCTACCCACAATAAACAGTGACACTTGTAGCCCCGTTGCTGTACAGAGTTGCTGAGCAAGGGTACTTGCTGACCGGTGTTGAACTCTTTTCGCCTTCAGAATGATATATAAGTCACCACCTTCCGTTGTTGTCCTCGGGCGACCTTCACCAACCTTTCTAAAAGATGCACCTGTGGTTTGGAAAGCTTTGCAATAGCGCGAAACGACACATTTGCTGATTTCGAACTCTGCAGTTACACTGGTGACAGTACGCCCCTCCTCCATACTTCATATCGTTCTTCCACGTGTAAAGTCATCCAGGTGATTTCTTTTAGCCATATTTCATGAACACACTCACTGGCACTTGCAGCGAATATGTTGAGTTACGTCTCCGTCCTTCCTTTTATTCTACTGTCGAGCTGCTCAAGCCGGCATCACATGTTTTGCGTACGCTCATGTCGCCTCTGTAGTTTCGTTTGTGATATTTGCATAAGCTCACGTTTGTACTGACTTTCGTGTTCATTGTATTGATCTCCAGACCTCATTTTCTGCAATTTCATGGCTACCTGATAAATTTTTACTTTGTTGCTTAAGTTTTGCCCACCATTGTAATTTTATTTTAGTGTATTTAAGACTACAATTTGTGTTAGAGTAATTATATATCGATAATATTTTAATATCTTATTTAGAATATAATTAATAAAACATACTTAAAACATAAACGTATTTCAGAAACAGAGCAAGGCATCGCTTTTTTAATTACGATAAACTTTACTGTGTAAAATCAATGCATGATAATTTAAGAAAATCTACGAATTTAGTCTCAATTTCCCTTTGTAGTAAAAATTATAAAATCCTAGAAATTTAACGCCACCTGCAATACGAAGAATAATACTATTAATATTTTAGATAACATAACAATAAAAGTATTTTAAATTATACAAAACATATGATTTTTCAAAAATTACAAAAGTAGATACTACTGATTTATACCCTTGATTCAATGGCTCCTTTAAAAACATTGAATTATAACTAATTTATCATTATTTATTTTTTAAATTATAAATAGTTTATCACTAAATAAATTACTCCTAGCGTAGTCAACTTTAAAAGAAAATTTTTGAAACTATATTCTAATTAAACATTTGTAATTTTAAAAGCATACATTTTTAACATTTTCTTTGAATAGATTTTCTTTGTTTTTTAATGCATAATTTTGAAAATATTTTCACTGTAATAAATACAGCCCTTAAAGTAGGCATTTTATTCTAGTAGCTATTTAAAATTTTGCATATAATACGTGGTAGTGCAGTCGATAAAGGTTTCGATCTCATACCTAGAAGGTTGTAATTTCGAAGTTAAAAACCGGCCAAAGTCCAAGTGTTAAATAATGGCAGTTGGGATACGTTAAACAGGGTGCTTGGTAACTGGTCGCAATGTCCTTTAAGTTACCAAATAATACCTATGCATGTGGTAAGCCAAGCCTCGGAGCCTACTGTCTGCTAGTTTGACGAAATTATGAGGAGCAACTTTGTTTATTTTATCCTAGGAAATAATGTTGAACACCTGTAGTGTATTTTAATAATAAAATGGCTAACAATTCACAGCGGCTTGATAGTAGCGAAAGCTATGAGAGTAATTGCAATCACTGGAAATATTAAAAATTTTGCAGGCGATAACGACAAATACCGGATTCTTTATATCAAAATATCTTATAAAAATCTAATTGACAAGATATATTAGTCAAACATTTTTGTAAATCGAATAAAAATTCAGTTAAATCTAAAAAAATAATTTTTAAATTAATTTTTTTAAATATATTTTCTAAAGTTCCTCTTATTTAATCCTTTAACGTGCACGCTCGAGTTAACTCGAGCTCTCTAAACTGGCCAAACTGTGCACACTCGTGATAATTCGAGCGGAGTTGTACTTTATGTTGCTATAATTTTTCACCCTCGAATGCAATCGAGAATTGAAAATAACAATGTGAAAGCAAAAAACAAACAATCGTTTTATTGATATTTATCATTTACATGAGATTGTAAGCTATTTTCGACTATTTTCTGCAATGTTATCAAAACTCCAAAATTGCAATAAAAATTTTGATTATTTTTGCACTTTTGTAATTTTCTTGGTCAGACAACATTCTGAATTGTGTTTTTTACATTAAAAAATTGATTTTTTTGCCAGTCTTTTTTTTTAAATTGTGCTTTAAGGGGTTAAAGAAGTCTCTGAAAACACACCACCATCAAATACCCATGCATTCGGAGCAAAACAAGTCAGCATTACTGTGATTCGTTTCGGCGCTTTTCAGGAGAATTTTATACTAGACGCATCAAGAAAACACATTCTCACGGCAGCTGGATGCTGTCCATTCTTCCTCATTTTTGTATTGCATTTACAATTTTTTAATGTCATTTACTTGTTTTTGTGTCGTATATCGTGACGTAATGTAAGTTTTTTTTTTGTATTTGAAAAGAAGTGTGTTTTGCTTCACTTGATTCCTTACATTGCAACGCATACCATTAACTGGTCAAATGACCGTAAATATCTTATGGGTATGTAAAATTAATGTAACCTTTGGCCTAGTTTTTGAGAAAGAAGAAATTTAAACTACATAAATTAAAAACACATGGTCAAATATGTATTGATTAAAAGAATATATATTAAATTCTTAAGGAATACAACTGGAACACTACTTATCATTTGTAGATATAGAAGACATACCTGGATTACCTGGCATACCTGGTTGGTCTAGCAAATACGGCGACGGTTTTACTTTTTCTCGAGTCGCTGAAAAAAAAAATGTCTATCCTGAAATCAGCGGATACCGGCAGCGTTCACCCTCTTCTCTCCTCTGGTAACAACCTTGTCCTCTAAAAAGATCAGACTGCCCCCGCAGAGAAATGAACAGGGGTCCATTCAAGAACGGAAGGGTCAGAATCCCGCCAAACCAACGGACCCTTCTATTGGTTGGGGGAAGTCCGAAAATTCTTTCTAGTTCAAACCGGTCTTGTCCTGTATGTCTTTGACGAAGGCTTACAAGAAGGGCTAAAAAAAGCTGAAACGAATGTAGCTTATTGTTACAGGGTAATAATTCTTATTCTTTCTGTCTGTAATACATAACGATTGGTAACATACAATTTTGTTTCATTAGGATAAAATTTATTTGTTAATTTCCTTCCCAATATCGATATTTTACACATCAATCAGGAAACATAAAATTCAGTCATTATAGTAGAAATAAATATGTATTAAGTATAGGTATGTTTACTGTTATAATAAAATGAATAAATATATTTTTTCCAATGATATGATTAATAAAGCATTTTTAAAGTCTTCGTCATTATAATAATCGTCATGATATCTTCTGTCGTCATTATAATAAAGTTTATTTATTAATTTCCTTCCCAAAATCCAAATTTCATACATTCAATCAGGAAACATTAAGCCCGGTCATTACAGTAGAAATAAGTATGTATTAAGTGTAGGTAAGTGTAGAGTTAAAATAGTATGAATAAGTATATTTTTTCCAATAATATGATTAATAAAGCATTCTTAAAGTCTTCGTTATTATAATAATCGTCATCATATTTTCTGTCGTTATTATAATAAAGTTTTTTTGTTAATTTTCTTCAAATATCCATATTTCTTATATTCAATCAAGAAATATAAATTTCGGTCATTGTAGTAGAAATAAGTATGTATTAAGTATAAGTATGTCTAGTGTGAAAATAATACGAATAAGTATATTTTTTCCAATAATATGATTAATAAAGCATTCTTAAATTCTTCGTCATTATGATAATAGTCATCATTGTAGTGTAGTCCTCGTTTAAATTTGGGTATTATCCTGTGATCAAATTTATAGTGGTATTTATTTTGGTTGCGTTGTGTAAAAATATTCTAGTACTAAATTTAACTACAGGATCTGAGAAACTACAGATATAAAATATGAAAATAAACTAAATGCTAAATTAAAAGCATCTGAAACCAGCTTAAAATAAAAAAGTAAAATTTATTATAAAGATATATATTTATTTTATATAATTTAATTTTTATATATATATATTATTTTTTTTATATATATATATTAAATTTGTAAATAATAAAATTATTATATATGTTTAAAATATATTTATATATAAAAATTATTATATAAAATTATTTTATATAAATATATATATATATAAAATTTATATATATATATATATATATATATTATATATATATATATATATATATATATTTTAATATATATACATCTATGTACACACAATCTTTTCTATCTGAAAATTTTTTTACACCTTCAAATTAGGTGCCACTCTAATTTAGTTCGGACAATAATTTTCATCACTTAAGTAAACATGTAAATATAAGAGAGAGGAACAAATCTCAATTTCAAACATATATAAAAGGGGGTACCTTTGTGAGTTAATATGGTGTGCCCGGAACACTGCTGGTTGATGGCTGATCAGGATTGGGTATGTATGGAACTTCCCTCGGTCTAGTCAGGGGCTTCCTTCTGAGTGTTTGGGGTGCGGCTGTAATATACAATATTTGATACAGGAACACTTCCCGTCGGACTTGTTTCCTCGAATGTACTCTCGAACACCTTCTATCGGACTCTCTCCTCGTCTGGACTCCCGAACATGTTCTCTTTTTTTAAATTTTTCTTATTTTATTAATTTCATCCTTGTACCCTCTTCCTCCTTATCGTCCAATCGGGATAGTTGTAATAATATAATTGGTCTGCTTAAACCCCGCCTTGAGACCGCCAACTTGGAAAACCTTATCCCTTCTAATTGGGCACTGTCCCTTAGGGACTCATAAATAACACCACAAAGGTACATTCTTATTTAATGTCAAGTACGTAGACGGGATTCTAATCTGGGACTGGGATCAGAACCCCTCCCGAAACCACCGTACAAGACAACAATATCCGTAGAATATATTTTTATGGTACTCTACCTTTTACAAAGATGTGATGAGGTCAGATTTAGATCCCGAGCATTTTACTTCTTGTATGAATGAATCAATTATATTACTGATCTAAATCACCTCATCACAATCATATCTTCCTCCGTCATTATAATAAAATTTATTTGTTATGTTTTTCCAAATATCCATAATTCATACATTCAATCAGGAAACATAAATTCCGGTCATTTTAGTAGAAATAAGTATGTATTAAGTGTAGGTAGTTTAGTGTTAAAATAATTTGAATAAGTATATTTTTTCCAATGTATGATTAATAAAGCATTCTTAAAGTCTTCGTCATTATAATAATCATCATCATATCTTCTTTTGTTATTATAATAAAGTTTATTTGTTAATTTCCTTCCCATAATCCATATTTCGATATTCAATCAGGAAATATAAAATCCGGTCATTATAGAAGAAATAAGTATGTATTAAGTGCAGATACGTTTAGTGTGAAAATAATACGAATAACTATATTTTTTCCAATGATATGATTAATAAAGTATTCTTAAAGTCTTCGTCATTATAATAATCGTCAGAATATCATGTGTCGTCAGCATAATAAAGTTTATTTTTTAATTTCCTTCCCAATATCCATATTTCATATATTCAATCAGGTATGTTTAGTATTAAAATAATATGAATAAGTCTATTTTTTCCAATAATATGATTAATAAAGTATTCTTAATATTTGATATATTTCCAATATGTTTGCGAGGTGCTAATAGCCGCACGACGTGCGTAATCAATCTAGTTTTTAAGAAATGTACTCATACAACATATGTTGTATTTTTGGAGTCAGTACATTTGTTCCGATTTGTGGCGAGATTGCATTTATCGCCCCATAATTAAGCTAGAAACCCGAAATTATCTCCATTTTTATAAGTGATAAACGGCCTCATTACGAATTCCTCACAGAATTGAAAAAAAATTCACGGAATTATTATTTTGTTCATTGATATAGGAGGTGATTTTTTTCCAAAATATTTTCAATTTATGAAGTGAGGAAATGTCGGACACAAATCCTAGTTTTGATTTTCTGATTAGTTCTTACTTTTTTACGGAATTTCGAAAGACAATGAAATTAATATCCACTTATTTTATTAAACACAGCTTTTTAATTATAGGTCCATGGAAAAAAATTCCTGTTTATTATTTTGTTCATTTATTTGGTATAGGTAATCCGATGAAACTTCTTCCAAAATATATTTTAGATTTATGAAGTGAGGAAATGTAGGACACATAAATCCTAGTTTTGGTTTTCTGATTAGTTCTTACTTTCTTACGGAATTTCGAAAGACAATGAAATTAATCTCCATTTATTTTATTAAACACAGCTTTTTAATTATAGGTTCATGGAAAAAAATTCCTGTTTATTATTTTGTTCATTGATATAGGTAATCCGATGAATCATCTTCCAAAATATATTTTCGATTTATGAAGTGAGGAAATGTCGGACACATAAATCCTAGTTTTGGTTTTCTGATTAGTTCTTACTTTTTTACGTAATTTCGAAAGACAATGAAATTAATCTCCAATTATTTTATTAAACACACATTTGAAATTATAGGTCCATGGAAAAATATTCCTGTTTATTATTTTGTTCATTGATATAGGTAATCCGATGAAACATCTTCCAAAATATATTTTCGATTTATGAAGTGAGGAAATGTCGCACACATAAATCCTAGTTTTGGTTTTCCGATTAGTTCTTACTTTTTTTTCAGAAATTCAAAAGAAAATGAAATCTAAATTTATAACAGTCTTCCATTTATTTTATTAAACACAACTTTTGAATTATAGGTTCATGGTAAAAATTCCTGTTTATTATTTTGTTCATTGAATATTATTTGGTATAGGTAAACTGTTGAAATATGTTCCAAAAATATCATGATAAATTATAAATAAAATTAATGACTTTGACAAGGAAATGATTTGGACAGTGAAAATATAAACATAAATAAGAAATGCAAATTTCATGTCATGAAACTAAAAAGAGTTTAAACGACAATTATACGTACATCCAAATAGTATGAATAAACTTACAAACTACTAACTTTCTGTAAACTTTAACTTTCTATAAATTATTTTTATGCATTTTCTTTATATATACATTTTTCCTTTACAAAGCCACATATATATTTAATTGTGAGAACACCATTTTAATAGCTCAACTTTGTCTTCGATGAATGATCGACTAAAAGGTTTAACTTGAACAGCTAAGGTTTACTGTTTTGCAGCACTAGTGTTGATGACACCGGGCTCAGCTTCTATATTCTGATTCCAAAGATCCTCTAAAAATATCCATGCCTGTAAGGGTATTCGAACCCACGAACTCCTGTACCAAAGAAAAGTGATCTACTCATTCGTTCATAATATCGCTTGGACAACAGAAAGTATATCAAACCTTAAGCGAGATTTACGCCATCTCCAGAGTAGTAAGTGACCACTATGCTGGCGAGTAAGCAGTTAAGAGTAACGATATTTCAAATATACAATTAGTGTAATATTCTTAAGATATGATATATTTCAAGCATGCATTCGAAGGACTAATCACGATAAGACATGCGTTACAATTCTCATATTCTGTAAATATTGGTCATGTTTACAAGTTTTAATTAATTAATTAATTAACTAATTAATTTAATTATTTTTAAATAAAATAATTAATTAAATTTATTTTAAATTAAAATATTTAATTAAATAATTTAAATAATTAAATAATTAAATTAAAGTAATTTTAAAGGTGTGTATACATGTAAAAATCATTTCCCAATAATTATGTAGCCCCTATTCTTTTTTCTTGCCTGGAGTACTGGACATGGGGATAGCTAATCATTTAACAGTAATAACGTACAATGCAGTCTGGATACATTGAATAGAACGGCACAAGTCTAATTAAAACTTTAATTCAGAGTTAAAACGGACATCTTTACTAGTTAACGAACGGACAAAAAAAATACAAAAAAAAAAATCACTCTACTCGAACAGAGGTGCACAAAAGAGAGAAGAAGCGAAGACAGAAAGAATTTTCCCAAGGGATAAGAAATTTATTCACTGAATTAAACTGTTAAGATCAGGGAAAATGCGAAGCCATTTGCAGGTGACAGCTGGAAAACGTGTTGAATGGAAAGAAAATTTATATCTATAGGATAGAAAGCTTTGGAAAATGTACCGAAAGAATTTTAGGTCGAAGACACTACTTTGATTAAGACATTTAGAGGCTGGGAAAAAGATTTTAAGGAATTAGAATGGGAGAGGGGAGGTTTTTAAGGAAATATTAAAGTGAAATAATTATGATGTATTACATACATACAGTTAGATTTATGGGGAGCTCATTTTTATTTTCCAATAATTAGACTCCACACCTGGATCTCGTTGTTATCTACAACAGTTGTATGAGATGAGTGATAAATGACCTCATTACGAATTCCGTACAGAAATGGGAAGAAAATCCCGGAAATAAACTACCTTCAGTAGATTTAGATAGTTGTTATTTTCCTTTCTATTTTCGAATTATAAAATAAAAGATTGCCAAGCAAGTAAAGTACAGTTTTTCTTTTCGCATTAGTTAATTTTTTTAAAGCAATCCAAAAGAATGAAAGTCATATCAGTCACTAGATGTTTTTCGTTTCCAGGAATATTTACAGGAAGATTTGGAATGGTCGATTTACGAGCTATTCTCGCAAAGCGCGGGTGCTAATTCGGCTAACAGAAGTTCATCAGTTTTTATTTAATTACTAGCATATAGCCCGTCATAATACGGGATGAGTAAAATTTTTAATTTTCCATTATTGTAAAGCATTCTATGAAGCAGGTAAAAAAATGGTTTGTTTTTTAACTGAGAATTATCTAGCATACGCTCTTTAATTTGTTTATTTTTACTGACCGTATGTTATTTGTCAACTTTAATTTATCTTGTCATATTACGTGATAGGATGGACAGCAGAGGTTTTAATATTGACAGTGATTATTTGGTGGTATATGTGAATGACGTCCATATTTTAGAGAATCGATTGAAAACGTTGTGGTTATATATAAAAAAACACACAAACGGACTAAATTCTTTATTTTCAAAGTTATACAACTTAAACTCTAGTTATTTATTAGTCCGGTAAATAGATTCCTAGTGTTTTATGAAAAGAATTTGCTTTTTATACCGATGATAAAATTTTCATTGCAACAAAAAATAATCGATGATTAATCCTTTATCACATTTTTATCTAATGTAGTATTTAAACCATATATAAAAGAAAATTAGTTTCGTAATATACGAGTTCAGAGCTAAAAAGTATGAAAATAATGCAAAAGATATATAAATAATTTAAAATAAGAAATGATTAAATGAGATGGTTAAAGGAATGACGTCGTAATGATAGCAAAAAATGTCATTTTCATCTACTTATAATGTGATAGATTTATAAAATTAATAGCCTACTCTTAACTGGGGAAAATATGGCTTGAAATAAATGCATTAAACGCTCGAAAAGGGGGAAGGGGTAGATTTCGAACGTTTTAAAGAGGATAGTATTTTGTGCTGCAATATCAAGCATATTTATACAAGTTTATTTTACACTCGAATCGATAGTTTAGGAAAACCTAGACTTTATTCGCTTCGAATTTGACTAATCCTAACTCATCAAGTATACAATATGGATGCCTGTATACATTCCAGGTCCAACCGCTTCATAAATTCGATTACAGACGGGCAGATAACTTAGGCTTTTATTATATAAGGGATAATTTAAAATATAAATATATGCACATTTATTTATTCTTTCTGCAATCAGGCAAATCTTTATTTATTGGTAAATCTGATAGGTCTTTAATTGTTAGACCCTGATTTGTTCTTAGGTTGCCTATTTTCTAACTACCGGACTGGCTGACTTCTTCTCCTTTAAGGTTCGGTGGGGTTCAATGGCTTGTGAATAAGTTCCAAATATTGATGCTGACTGAATTCTTCAAGAAAGTTTGGTGGAGAATCCAGATATCGATCCCGAAACCTCTCGTAGGCCAAGCGAGAGGCTTATTCTTTCTACAATCAGGCAAATCTTTGTTTCCTGGTAAGGCCTAGTAGGTCTTTAATTGTTAGACCCTGATTTGTTCTTAGGTTGCCTATTTTCTAATTACCGGACTGGCTGACTTCTTCTCCTTCAAGGTTCTGTGGGATTCAATGTCTTGTGAATAAGTCCCAAATCTTGATGCTGACAGAATTCTTCACGACAGTTTGGTGGAGACTCCAGATATCGATCCCGAAACCTGTCGTAGGCCAAGCGATAGGCTTATTCTTTCTACAATCAGGCAAATCTTTGTTTCCTGGTAAGGCCTAGTAGGTCTTTAATTGTTACATTGATTTGTTCTTAGGTTGCCTATTTTCTAACTATCGGACTAGCTGACTTCTTCTTCTTTAAGGTTCTGTGGGGTTCAATGGCTTGTGAATAAGTTCCAAATCTTGATGCTGACTGAATTCTTCAAGACAGTTTGGTGGATACTCCAGATATTGATTCCGAAACCTCTCGTGGGCCAAGCGAGAGGTACCGGGGCCAATGGAAAAAAATATTTCTATAATAAATATTTATTATTTCGATTTTACCATAGTAACCGATGTAGATAATCTATAGAAACATAAAAACGTTGAAATATCAGGAGGGAATCTAAATAAATTTAATGATTTTTTTTAATATAATTTGAACAGGAAAAGTTACAAAGTTATTCTAAAAAAAATGCAAATTTTGTGTCTAAATTCTGACCAAACTAATAAATCATCTAATAAAACCAAATGCTGCAAATAATTTTGCATATTAATAACATGAACATACCTACTTCCCCCCCAAATATTATTAGTATAATCTTCTTAATATTTCATAGATTTCAAATGTGATTGGGAGTCCCTTACTGTGATAACGCTTCGTTTACAATCTGGTTTCAGATTTGGTTTTTATTTGGTTTTGGTTTATATTATTTTTCGTTTTTCGGTCTCAGTAGGTATTGATTGTAGGAAAAAAGCATTTCCCAGAATAATTATCAGTTTTTAGGGATTTTTTTTTACTAGTTTGATTTATAAAATGAAAGAGAGCTAGTCATATAATTCATAATTATGGTTTTCTCATCAATTCTTACCTTCCAGCAATGAAAGTAGTATTGATTTCTAGAAGTTATTCGTGTTTCACTGAATGACATTTTATTATATAGTAGATCTACAGGAACAAAATTCCTATTATCAACTATATTTTTTTCAATGTAATTTATCTGTAGAAGTGCACAAAAAAGTAAAAAAACATCCTGAAGAAATGAATATGTATGAATCGTGAATATGTATTTTAATGACTGTTTCTTTTTTATAATTTTAACAGTAAAAATAAACGTAAATAAGAAATACAGATTTTGTGCTCCAAATCGTCCTAATACAACGCATAAAAATATGAAAGCTTAAAAAGTTAGTTATATATTGAAAAATACCGACATACTTCCAAGACAATTTTCTAGACGAGTCATTTTTCCTTTATTACTTGAATTCAAGACTTAAAAATTCTTCCTATTTCAAATTTTATTTATAGACTCTCCACTAAATTCCATAAAATATTTAAATAATTATTTAATTAATAATCTTCTCAATTACTTCCTCACTGATGCTGGCAAGAGAAGAAGGCCCTTGGCCATTGTCGCCAAAGATCCTTAATTTTTGTGTGTGGTCTTTATAAAAAACTGAAAAAATCTCCAAAATAAATTTTTAATTTGTATAAAAGTGTAAAAAAAAAAGATTTAGAATAATTAAAATCTGGCCAGACATCATGTTTCCTACTTATTTCTAACATCGAAAATTCATGAAATTTCATTGGACGAATCCCTGCAATTTTTTAGACCTCTCGTGGCCATTTGATTAGTTTGGTTTGGAGTGCTACGGTCTACTTGTTGCAACACGAGGGCTAATGAGACCGGGACTTACAACTTAAAGCCGATTCCGAACGGATACGCATGGCCATTTGTATAGTCCCAGAATGATAAAAGTACTCTCTTCATCACTGTGATGACCAGAGATGAAGATAGTACTTTTGTCATTCTGGGGTGATTCAAAGGACCACGAGAAGACTAATAGAGTTGCAGGGATGCGTCCAATCAAATTTCCTGAATTTGTTAGACATAGGTAGGAAGCATGATGTAGGGTAAGATTTTAATTGTTCTAAATCTTTTTTCTTACATTTTTATACAAAAATTGAGATTTTTCAAACTTACTCTCTTCATTTCTGGTCTTCACAGTTAAGTAGTTCATTTTATCACTGCTAGGTACTTCGTAAAAACGAACTACCTTGACCTTGACCTTCTGGTTTTCACAGTGTGCGGATGTCCTTGTCTGCAAAAATATTTGTGTTTTTCTATCCCTTAAGCTTTCTACTATCTATGTGTTCTACTATGTGTTATGATTCACGAATCCACCTCCCTATCTCCTTCTTTCATTTATTAGTTGTTATATTTTCTGCTCGTTGTCAATTTTCGTCTTACTGCTGCTATTCATTTTATCACTGCTAGGTACTCCGTAAAACGAACTACCTTGACCTTGACCTTCTGGTTGTCACAGTGTGCGGATGTCCTTGTCTGCAAAAATATTTGTGTTTTTCTATCCCTTAAGCTTTCTACCATCTAGTTCTTGTGTTATGATTCACGAATCCACCTCCCTATCCCCTTTTTTCATTTATTAGTTGTTATATTTTCTGCTCGTTGTCATTTTTCGTCTTACTGCTGCTATAAATCTCTGAATTAGAGGAGTCGGCCCAGGCAATCCAATTGCACCCTCTCCTCATGTGCCTTGTACTAGGATTTGTTGACCATTTATTGTGGGAATCAGCACATAGGTAAGTTCCTATGAAGAGAAAATACAAATGATATTAAACCCTTATGGGAGTTCGGAACCCACGTATTCCAGAGTAAAAGATGAACGCTCTAACAACTATGCCAACTGACCATTTCTCTGTGCTATTTTCCGTAACATTCTGAAGATTGGGTACATTTCCAACACATGTTGGTGGGGATAATCTCGAAACGAATACGCTAGAAGCCTAGTTTCAAAAAAAAATTACTGTCAATATCTAACATGTCTTGAGTTTAAAGGCAGTAAATACATGTGTTTTCATTTGTCACAAGCTCACATTTATAGCCTAATAATTAGGCTCGAAACACGAAGCTCTTTGTCATCTACAGCAGTTGTTGGATGTGTGATAAATGGCCTCATTACTAAATCTTGACGGTATTGGGAACAGCGTTTATTCTGGAATAATTCTATCGTAAGTGAAATTAGAGATTCTTCTCTCCTTACAATTTTCGAATTATAAAATGAAAGAATGAAGAGAAAATAAATTGCAGTTTTCGGTTAATTTAAGGCACTTCGGAAGAATAAAAGCAATATCGATTTCTAGAATTTTTCAAATTATTTTATAGGAAACAAAATGTTTATAATACATTTGTATTATCTTTCTTTTAATGTATTATCCGATTTACGCAAACTGTACAAACATAAATAATCGAAATTTCCAGAGAAATAAAAATTAAATTTTATTTATTATTATTTAATAACTTTAACTAAAGAAACTATTAATTTAATTAGAAATAAGAAATGCAAATTTTAAAATGAATTTTACATAAATAAGGTTTAAACAAATTTTGTAAGTCCTGAATATATAATTTTATTTTATACGAATACTATATCCCTCGTGATATCCACACACTTTTTTGAAACTCCCCATTTACTCGCCGTTGCCAAAACATTCTAATTAAACTTTCAAATTTAACTACCATGCCAGTATTCACCCGGAATAGAAGGAACACTACAACTCAACATCGACCTACTGATCACGTGACATGTGACGTCATCACAAAGTGGGAATGGCCACGCCCCTTTGTCGCACGCCCGGCTCTATCTACTACGGACCACCTTATCATAAAGTCTGAAAATAATAAAATCTTTAACAGATAATTAGACATAAATGAATGTGAATAAACTAGCCAATTCCAAAAGAAGATAATTAATATAACATACCTTTTCAATATAATTTGATACATTTTCTATACATGTGATAGTTACTTATAGTGATCAGACTGCATTATCAATTTGGTTTGAAAGAAATGTAATCATTTCAATTCGTTTTGTAATATTTAATGCAGTACACTGGATCGTAATTTTTGATGATATCACATTTATCACCTAATAATTAGGCTCAAAACCAGAAGTTGTCATAAACAACAGTTGTGGATAAGTCATTAGGAATTCCTCACAGGAAGAACGCATTCCGTGGAATAATTCTATCTTGACTGAGTTTAGAAAGCTGTTTTTATTTTTTTCTATTTTGACTTATAAAATGACAGAACGCCAGTCATATAAATCGTAGTTTGGTTTTCTCATCAATTCTGACCTTTAAGGCACTTTGAAAGAATGAAAGTAATATCGATTTCTAGCAGTTTTCCATTTATTTTATTGAACGACAAATTCTTTTTTGTATTATAGGTTCATGGAAACAAAATTCCTACAATCAATGGGTATTATTTCACTTTTACCATGTTATCTAATATAGGTAATCTGTAGAAACAACCAAAAATATATCGTAACATCGGGAATTCATATAGATAAAATACATTCCAAGATATTTTTTTTTCACTGCACAATTTTTTAATAATTATCTTTTGATATTCTTCTCAGTTTTATAATTTACTTCTACTTGCACTTTTTCTTTTGCGATCTCTTCGTTATTTATCATATAATAAGCCCATGAAAACTAAAAGTTCTCAAATAAACCTCTAATATTTAGCTTTTAGCATATTATTCGACATAGGTAAGCTGTATAAATATAAAAATTCAAATTATATAAAGGAAATATAAATATATTTAATGATTTCTTTTTAAATGTTAACAAGATATTTTTAAAATAAATCATAAATCAGAATTGTAAATTTTCTGTCCAGAATTAACTTTTACTCAACCTCTGAACATAACAAAAGCTTTAACATATAATTATACATAAAGTAATATTGAACATACTTTTTTCTAAGAATATAATTGATAAAATATTCTTACGATTTGATACATTTTCAATATGTGTAAGAATCGCTCATAGATATCATATATGGTTTCAAACAAAAGTGCCTTGTTGTTTTCAATCAATGTACATAAAATTCTTTAAAAATCTCTAAATCTCGAGATAATCATTGGGAAAACTCCGCCTGAAGGCTTATTTCTCTTTCATCCCTGCATTTTACTTTGAAATCTGTATTCTGCAAATCTATTTTATATTAGTTTAAATTTTAATTATTTTAAATTTTCAAATTTTAATAACCTTTTTTTTAATTTATATACATTGTTTTTAATAATACATGATTAAAATTTCTTGTAAATATTTCTTTTATCTTAATTTTGTATATATACCTTAATTTTGAATGTTCTTCTAATATATTTTATGGTGTATGCAATCCAAATTAATTCTACTTTACTTTCTTTTTGTTTGTATGCGCTATAATTTATGAAACGTAGTATGTCTCCAGAGGATTTTGCAGCAATAAACACAAATCAAATCCAATAAATAAATAAATTCAAAGAAAAGTGGTCATTTCAACATGTTTTGTAAGCTTGAATTCAGTATATTTGATCATATTTCTAGTGATCTCACATTTATCAGACAATAATTAGGCTTTAAAGCTGAATCTCGTTGTCATCTGCAGTTGTTTGAAAAGTGATAAATAGCCCCATTACAAATTCCTCACAGGTAGAACGCATACACCAGAATAATATTCTATATTGATTTAGTCTAGAGAGCTATTGTTTTCCTTTCTATTTTGATTTATCAAATAAAATCCGTCATATAAATCGTACTTTTGATTTTCTAACCAATTTTTACCTTTACGGCACTTCAAGATATTGAAAGTGATATAGCTTTCATAACATCTGCTATTTAGTTAAGAGCTAATATCTTATGTAAAGGTATAGAGACAAAATTCCTATAGTCACTTTTCTATAATCATCATCATCCTCTGATCCTACAATTTTATAATAAAATTATTCCACTTCTATCACTTTACCCGCTGTTGGTTATGTGAAGAAACATAAAAATTGAAATATCCTGAAAAAATATAAATTTAATGATTAATTTTTATAATCTTAACAAGAAATTTATAAAAATAAAAAATGAAGATTTTTTCTTGCTTCGGTTAAATTTAATATAACGTCTGAAAATAACGAGAGCTTCAATAGATAATTATACACATAACAATAATATTAACAATATAATTTTCCAAAGTTTATCATATATATTTCAAATTCTGTAATAGAACATTATGATTTGATATATTTCCAAAATACATCAGGGTGTTTTTTGGCATTAAAGATGCCTTATTAATACGGTTCCGAAGAAATAAGGTCATTTCAACTTCTAAATGCAGTTTAAATAGAGTACATTTGATCATATTTCTGGTGAGTTTATATTTATTGCCTAATAATCAGACTTAAACCCTGTAGCCCGTTGTCATCTACAGCAACTGTTAGATAAATGATAAATAGCCTCATTAGAAATTCCTCACAGGAAGAATGCATGCCCTGAAATAAATCTTTGTTGTGTGAAGATAAAGAGTTGTATTTTCCTTGATTTATAAAATAAAAGAACACCACTAAAATCGTAGTTTTGTTTTTCTCTTCAGTTCTTACCTTTAAGGCACTTTCAGAGAATGAAAATAATATTTACTTCTAAATATTAATACTAAGTCTTTCATTTATTTTAAAAGAACGCTGATATATTGTTGTATTAAAGACACATGGAAATAAAATTTTTATAAGCACTGTGTATTACTTCGCTATTGCCACGTTATCTGATGTAGTTTATACGTAGAAACATAAAAAAATTTAAATATCCAGAGAAATTATAAATAATTTTAATGATTCATGTTAATAATCTTAATAAAAAATTAGAAAATAATTGAAAATAAATATGCAGTTTTATTGTTTCGCATTAATTTAACATAACGTCTGATTATAACGGCAGCTTGTACAGATAATTATACATAAAGATAACATGAAGAAAATTATTTTTTTTTAAATATATAATTATTATAACATTAATTTTTGCATATTTCCAATATATATGGCCATGTGCTTTGGCATTAGTGTTGTATTATAATAACCGTTTCGAATAAATGATGTCATTTTAGCACATTTTGTATGTATAAATATAGTACATTTGATCATATCTCCTATGATCATAGATAAATTGCCCAAAAATTAGGCTTCATTCTTGAAACTCATTGTCATCCTCAGAAGATTTTAGATAAGTGATAAATAGCCTCATTAGAAATTCCTCACGGGAAGAATGCATGTCCAGAAAAACACTATGTTGAGTGAATTTACGGAGCTGTTATTTTCTGTCTATTTTGATTTATAAAATAAAAGAACCCCAGTCACTTAAATCATAGTTTTGGTTCTTTGATAAATTCTTACCTTTAAGGCATTTCAAGAGAATGAAAGTAATATCGATTTCTAGAAGTTTTCCATTTATTTTATAGAACTCTGATATCCTTTGATATTAAAGGTACGTGGAAACAAAATTCATAAAACTGTTGTGTATTATTTTGCTATTCCCATGTTATCTGATTTAGATTATGTGTAGAAACCTAAAAAAATATTGAAATATCCATAGACTTAATGATTCATAAACTTAATTATTTATTTTAGAATCATAACAGGAAAAATCATAAACATAATTAAAAATGAAAGTTTTATTGCTTCCGACTACTTTAATATAACGTCTGAATATAACGACAGCTTGAGTAGATAATCATACCTAAAAAATATGAATAAACTTATTTTTTCCAAAGTATATAATCAATATAACATTAAGTTAAGATATATTTCCAATATATATGGAGGGGTGCTTTGGCATTAAGTTGTATTATCAATACTGTTTCGAATAAATGAGGTCATTTTATCATATTCTGTAAGTATAAATACAATACATTTGACCATACTTCTTATGACCTTAGATTAAAATCTTCCAAACATTAGGCTTAAATCCTGAAGTGTATTGCCATCCTCGGCATCTGTTGAATAAGTGATAACTAGCCTCATTGGAAAATCTTCCAGAAAAATACTATGAGTGAATTTAGGATACTGTTTTTTTCTTTCTATTTTGATATATAAAATGAAAGAACACCAGTCACATAAATCGTCGTTTTGGTACTTTCATCAATTCTTACCTTTAAGGCATTTCGAGAGAATCAAAGTAATGTCGATTTCTACAAGTTTTGTATTTATTTTATAGAACACTGATATTTTTATATTATAGGTCCATGGAAACAAAATTTCTATAAGCACTGTGTATTATTTCGCTATTACCGCGTTATTTGATGTAGGTTATGCGTAGAAACATAAATTTAAATATCCAGAAAAATTATAAATAAACTTAGTGATTCATTTTAGTAATCTTAACAAAAAAAAATTCTAAAAATAACTTAAAATAAAAATGCAGTTCCATTCTTTGGAACTAATTCAACATAAAGTCTGAAAATAATGACAGCTTGGACACATAATTATACAAAAAAATAATATGAATAAACTTATTTTTTTCGGAAGTATATACTTAATATAACATTAAAATAATATATATTTCTAATATATATGAACGGTTGATTTGGCATTAAGGCTAAGTGATCAATACTGTTTCGAAGAAATGAGATCATTTCAGTATATTTTTTAAGTATAAATACAGTACATTTTATGATACTTCTGATGCGAAAACCATCTGTACAGCTCGGTATTAATATAATATTTGAATTTTAAATACTTTCTCTACTTATTGTGTTTTTAATTAATGTTTTAAAAGTTTTATTTACGGCCAAGTTTCATTAGATTTTTAAATTAATTGTCAATTGCATAATCAGAAGTTTTGTTTATGTGTATTTCATTTCACATGTTATGTATCAGGCCACCTATTGGGTTTTGATATAATTGTTGTAATCTCTATTCTTTATATATAATTTATAGTGTTATTAACTATATTTATAACAGTTTTGCATATTGCGGAGATTCATAAGTTCTATATTAATTGTCAATTGTCTATTCAAGAATTTTGTTTATATATACTTATTTTAGCATGTTATGTATTAACCCACCTTTACGGTATTGATATAATATTTTCGATAACTCTAAGTTAACCAACCCCACAGTTACAAGAATTATTCCCAGGCATTAAGATTTGAAAATATATATGGTAAAGAATCTGCTACCTTCTTTAGCTATTATTATTGTTAATTGTTCTTTATTATTATTATTATTATTATTATAATTATTGGTCAGTAGTCATCTTATTACTGTTGTATTTATTGCTTTGTACTCTCATTGTTATACCAAGCACTTAAATAGAACGTATCTCAGAAATTTCTATAAGTTCGAAAGTTAATTAGCTAATTTTCTATTAATTCTAATTATTTTAAATTAATATTTGTTTATTTTTAATTTATTTTTTTCATTACTATTTATTTATTTATTTTTTTTAATTTTTAATTCTTATTCGCCTTTGAGTCCATGGTAGACTCTTCAAGTGGGCAGCACTTGCTCAACAGGGTAGATGCTCCCTGAGGGAACTCAATACTTATGATGAGCTTAGATTAAAATCGTCCAAATATTAGGCTTAAATCCTGAAACCCATTGTCATTTTCGGCAGTTGTTCGATAGGTGATAAATAGCCTCATTAGATATTCCTCACAGGAAGAATGCATGCCTCAGAAAGATACTATGTTGAGTGAATTTAAGGGGATGTTTTTTTCTTTATTTTTTGATTTATAAATGAAAAAACACCAGTCTCATAAATCGTAATTTTGGTACTTCATCAATTTCTTACCTTTAAGGAAATTCCAGAGAAGGAAAGTAATATGGATTTCTAGAAGTTTTCCCTTTATTTTATAGAACGCTGATATTCTTTGGAACAGATGCATTATAGCCGCCGGTCCCATCCGCCATGTTTTTTTTGGCGACCAATAGAAAAACGCATGATTTGAAAAGTCGCCAAGTATAAAAACATGGCGGCGGTCACGTGGCATATTTGAAACACAACATTAACAAAACTAAACTTTAAAAGGAAACAACAGATTAACAATTTAAAGTATTATTAAAATAAAATTAGCACAACAATCATAATTTTTTACGTTTTTTAAAAAATAAATAACAGATTAGTAATATTTATGATATGTGTCAACAGAGTAAACACAATATATATCATTTTAATAAGCACTAATATTATGAAGAATCTAAGATGTGAGGGGGGAACCCCCCCCTTTGTGCAAAGAACAAAATAAAACTGTTCCAAACCAATTAACTTAGAATATCCTGATACATTTTAACTATTTCAAAACCGAAATAACTGCACCCGTCTTAACTAAATCCCAGAAAATGATAAGAACAAAAACAAAATGTTCCAAACCAAAGCATCTTGTTTGGTTTAGAATATTTTGATACTTTTTAACAATTTCAAAACAGAAATAACTTACTCGTTATAACTAAAGTAACTAAATCCCAGAAAATGATAACAACAAAAACAAAATGTTCCAAACCAAAACTTCTTGTTTGATTTAGAATATTTTGATATTTTTTAACAATTTCAAAACCGAAATAACTTCACTTCTCATAACTAAATTAACTAAATCCCACTAACCAAATACATAAAAAACTCAAATTCGGAATTCCATCATCTCCACAAACGTGCCGTTTTGAATGAAATGCAAATCCAACCTCAGGTCTAAGAATTTCCTGATATTTCTTCACAATAATACAAATAGTTAAAACCGAAATAAGAACATCCATAACTAAATACCAAAAATAACTTACCTACCTACGAGACAACCTACTAATCCAAAGTCTGGAACGAAAAGAATATTTAAAACAGAAAATTTGCATAGATTGCCGGGTAATGACGTCAAAAATCACGTGCACCAATAGCTTCCATATTCCACTCTCAAAGTTAGGGCATATACAGCAACCTAGTCATCGCCCCAAAAATCGCCAAATTTGCCACACAAAATCGCCAAGTTTGGCGAGAAAAAAACCCGGCGGCTATAATGCATCTGTACCTATTCTTTGATATTAAAGGTCCATGGAAACAAAATTCATATAACTACTGTGTTTTATATAACTACTGTGTATTAGTAATCTTAACAAAAAAATTATAAAATAATTAAAAATATAAATGCAGTTTTATTGCTTCTTATTAATTTAACATAACGTCTGAAAATAACGATAGCTTGTACAGATAATTATACATAAAGATAATATGAATAAAAGTATTTTTTCCGAAATATATAATTATTATAACATTAAGATTTGATATATTACCAATATGTATGGAGGGATGCGTTGTCTTTAAGGCTGCATGTTTAATACTGTTTCGAAAAAATAGGGTCATTTCAGCATATTTTGTAAGTATAAATACAGTACATTTGATCATACCTCTGGTGAGAAAACGATCAATACAGCTGAGTTTTGATATAATATTTGAATTTTAAAATACTTCTTCTACTAATTTATTGTGTTTTTAATTCATGTTTCAACAGTTTTGTTTACAGTCAAGATTCATTAGATTGTTAAATTGTCAATTGCCTAATCAGGAGATTTGTTTATGTGTGTTATAATTTCACATGTTATGTATCAGGATACCTATTGGGTATTTATATAATATTTGTAATCTATATTCTTTATATACAATTTAAATTATTATTAATTATGTTTATAACAGTTTTTCATATTGCGAAGATTCATGAGTTCTATGTTAACTTCCAATTGTCTATTCAAGAGTTTTATTTATGTATATTTGTTTTAGCATGCTATATATACCTTCACGTTATTGATATAATATTTTTGATAACTCTAAGTTAATCAACACCGCAGTTAAGATAATTATTTCCAGGCATTATATTATTTGGGAATACATAAGACACCCTAACAGCTATCTACTTTATCTATTATTAATTGTTAATTTTTCTTTTCTATTATTATCATTATTATTATTATTGGTCCGTATTCTCCTCACTACTTCATTACTATAGTATTGTACTCTCATTGTTATACACCGCACATAAATAGAACTTATCTCAGATGTTTCCATACCGTATCAGCGTTTTCCAGCTAAAAACTTCTAAATTTAATTAGCTTATTTTCTATCAATTTTAATTATTTATTTTATTATTTATTTCTTTGTTTCATTGCTATTTATTTATTTTTTTAATTTTAAATTCTTATTCGCCTTTGAGTCCGGGGTAGACTATTCCCCAGGACAGTACTTACCGTACACTCAATAGGATAGACTGCTCTCTGAGAGAGCTCAGTACTTGTGATGAGCTTAGATTAAAATCGTCCAAACATTAGGTTTAAATCCTGAAGGGCATTGTAATCCTTGATAGCTGTTGGTTAAGTGATAAATAGCCTCATTAGAAATTCCTCACAGGAAGAATGCATGCCCTAGAAAAATAATATGTTGAGTGAATTTAAGGAGCTGTTTTTTTCTATTTTGATTTATAAAATGAAAGAACGCCAGTCACATAAATCGTAGTTTTGGTACTTTCATCAGTTTTTGCCTTTAAGGCACTTCCAGAGAATGAAAGTAATATCGATTTTTAGAAGTTTCCCATTTATTTTATCGAACGTTGATATTTTTTTATATTTAAGGTCCATGGTAACAAAATTCATATAAGCACTGTGAATTATTTCGCTATTACCATGTTATCTGATTTAGATTATGTGTAGAAACCTAAAAAATATTGAAATATCTATCGACTTAATGATTCATAAACTTAATTATTCACTTTAGAATCTTAACAAGAAAAATTATAAAAATAATTAAATAAAAGTTTTTAACTAATTTAATATAATGTCTGAATTTAACGACAGCTTGAACAGATAATTATACATAAAAATAATATGTATAAAGTTTTTTTTTTCCAAAGTATATAAGTAATATAACGTTCTTAAGATTTTAAATATTTCCAATATATATGGAGGGGTGCTTTGAAATTAATGCTGCATGATTAATACTGTTTTGAAGAAAGGAGGTCATTTCAACATATTTTGTAAGTATAAATGCAGTACATGTGATCATGTCAGCTGTGATCATAGATTAATCTTTCAAAAATTAGGCTTGATTCTTAAAGCTTAGTGTAATCTTGTTACAGTTATTATATAAGTGATAATTAGCCTCATTAGAAAATCTTCACAGGAAAAATGATTGTCTAGTAATAATTGTATATTTGGTGAATTTAGGGAGCTGTTTTTTCCTTTCTATTTTGATATATAAAAGGAAAGAATGCCAGTTACATAAATCGTAGTTTTGGTTCTTTGATCAATTCTTACCTTTAAGGCACGTCAAGAGAATGAAAGTAATATTGATTTCTAGACGTTTTCTATTTATTTTATAGAACGTTGATATTTTTTATGTTATAGGTCCAAGGAAACAAAATTCCTATAATCAATGTATATTATTTCGCTTTTACTATGTCACTGGATGCCAGTAGTCTGTAGAAATCAAACCAAAATAATTGAAATATTGGAATCTCATATAGATACAGAAAATATATTCCAAGATAGTATTATGATAGCAGTAACTTCTAATGATATTGGTTTGTTATTTCTCTCAGTTTGATTTATTTAATTGTCCTTGTGTTTTAACCTTTCGTGTTAAATTTGTTTTGTTCAATGATATAGATAAAAAATATTTAGGAATTTTTTCGCCCGTCATCCAAATACCAAATCTTTCATCTTTGCTTTACTGAAACACTTTTGCATCATTGAAAATACAAGATATTAGTCTTCATCTATTGACCTTGTACTCTATTAAGTCATTAAAATGCGGTTTATAACTCGTGATATAAAATAGTATTGAAGGACTTGAGTAAAATATTACTTTAACCCCTTGACGTACAATGAAGTCTGGGAGACGTCATTTATCTCATGTGCCAAAGTTGTTTTTGACGTCTCCAAGATGGTCTCCGACAGACGTCCTGTGGCATTATATTATATCATAATTTTATACTGTTACTTAATTATTGTACATTATCATCCTATATAAACCTCATTAAATGTTGCACAGAAATGCAAATATCAAAGTAAGACTCTTTCTTAAATTTCACAAAATGGTTCAGATGAGCCAGAGTAAATAGTATTTTTCGGACACAATTCCGTTTTACTTTTAAGTCAACGGGTTAAGAGTCAGTGTACAGTGTTTTAAAGAATTATTAACTTTGATCTGTGAAACTGTGTTTTTATATATATTAAAGTATAGTTATATTATTTCAATAAAAATTCTTTTAAAAGTGATAATTTCGAAAATGTGTTAAGCATTTTTTTTAAATGTTTATTGTAATTTAATTTTCAAGTTTTCCCTTCATTTATGAATAATTATTACTTTACAATATTTTGAATATTTCCGGATATTATTTTATAGACAGATTAAGTTGACCATTTATATCTGTATTTTTATGTTTATGAGACCCGTGGATGTTTTAAGTTTATAAATTAAAACTGCTTTAAAATCTACGGAAGTATCGCCTTGAGGATATGTACACAAAATCTTCAGTGTACCTAAATAAGCCAAACGACGGCCGAATGGTTAGGGTGCTGGTATTCGGAACCGGAGTTCGTCAGTTCGAATCCCACTATGGATATTCGTAGCCGTTCGGAATCGGCTTTAAGCAGTAGGTCCCGGTCTCATTTGCCCTCGTGTTGAAATAGCCAACGTGAAAAAAAGGTAGACCGTAGCACTCCTAAACTAAACCAAACCAAATAACTAAATAAGCGCATTAATTCTTTTTCATAAATCAATTTTTTAGAAAACATTTTCATAATTGTTTTTGTTGTTTTTTCAGAATTTTTCCTAGCGATTAATTTAATTATAGAAACCTCTAAAATCTTTTTTGAAGCCCTCCTAATATATATTAAAATAGGTCTGTGTATACATTATAAATTTTAAATTAATTTCAAATGATAAAACTCAATTTAAATTTAGATATTGTATAATTTTTCATAAACATTAAATTTTCTTTACATCATTTTTAGTAGATGAAAATTTTCGGGTATTTTTTTTTTTTTTTTTTGTAAAAATGTGTCAAAATGAAAAAAATAATCAATCAGAAGTGGTGTAAATTACTTTCTTTTAGAAATTTGATTAACAGAACCACGCTATCCAAACATTTCTGTGTTTACGCACGAAACGTTTGCTTAATATGTATATTCGATGTTCCACTCTATAGTATAAAGCATAGATAATTACTTATTAGGAATAAAATTGTCCAATTCTAAAGAAAGCAAAATGAAAGGATCAAAGTTGTAGCCAAAAAGGATATTGGGAAATACAAACCCTGAACATCTCAAAATTTTCAGATTTATATTTTGTTACTAAGTGGGCAAAAAATGTATTTATTTTGAAAATAATTTTGTTTAATGTTCATTTATGCTCCATTATTTGATCTTTAAAGTTATATGCACATTTTTAATGATGTCTTTTCTAAAAATGCAAATACTTAAAAACAAAAACACATGTTTTGAGGAAAAAATCTTAGAAATACTAAACAGACATAATTGGTTGAAATGCTTGTTTAAACCTAAAAATGAAAGGATTGATGAGCATAATCACCCCTTGTATTGTGGCAAGAAATCTTATAAGCAGTTGTTTCTATTTATTATCTTTGCAAATTGTGCATGTGTTTAAAAATATATTTTATAAGAAGGATAAATCTAATAATATAACAATAATTTCGGAAAGATGCTTCTTTGATTCATCAGTAAATTGAAATTATGTGTCAAATATGCGGACAACGGAGAAATTACCTATTTACAGAAAAAAACGCACATTGAATGAAATATTTGCTAAACAACTTGTATTTTTAGATGTTGTTATGATTACAAATGAACACCCAGTACATTTAGTAGTAAGTCATTTCCATAATCACTACTTAACTGCAAGTATTTCAAGTTCAGTGAAGCGATGTTAGTCAAGTATCTAAATTTTACTTCAAAGTCTGTCTTAGTTAAATAAATATTTGACCATAAAATTACAACTCTCTGTCGTAGTCAAATTTATCAGGCAGCTCCGGTATTTTCAAAACTTTTTATGTTAGTCCAGGAGATATTTATGATAGAACCTCTGAATTTCAGAATAGGATTATATCAGGACGATAACATTCTTTTAGAAGTTCCTTGTATGTAGGATACACGAGTCTTATTGGTGAATCATAAATACCTGAAATACATTCGAACACTACATCGTCATCAATATTTACGTTGATTTGTCTTGGCTCTCGTATTAAGACATTGGTGTGTTCTTGCGCTACCCACCCCCAAAAAAGGAAAAGGAAGGAGGATATTAAAAATATAAGATAAATTTGTAGAATTGGATGTTGTAAAAGAAATTATCAGATTAAAAGACAAAAAAATATGGAAGAAAGATTAAAGCATTGAAAAATTAAAAAATTAGTTGCACAACAGCAGTTTATTCATAATTTCGCTAGTTTGTATAATTTATATACTTTTATCTATAATGTAGAAAAAATAAACCTAGAGACACAAAATTAACCCAAGAGGACGCTCTCCGGGTTTCTGAACCACAAAAGTTGTAAAAAAATTTCCACACAAAATCACCTAATAAAAATTCACGTTCGCAAATTTTCACTAGCCGTCTTATAGGTCTCCTAGACCCCAATAATATGCATTTCCGCAAATTTCATATGAGTATTTTTCTTAAAAAGATATACTTTTAATTTATTCGGTCTCCAGAGGCCTAGTGGGTGCACATACACTTTTGCATTTTTATTTAGTGTTTGTGTTTGGGGAAGAGATGCTTCGAAAATACATCATTATTTGATTAAAATGATGAAACATAAAGATATGGTTTAAGTTTTTTTCTTGCGTGTGTCTCATGTTTATGCTTCGAGAATACTAATAATAAATATCCTATATTCCAAAATACTCTTAAAAATTAAAATTTCTAATAATCCGAAATATATTTTAAACTTTTAATTAAGCATATTTATCAATACAAATTATCTAGTCATCATCAAAAGCAATTTTGTTCGTATTTAAAAAAAAAGTTCCACCAGGCCTCCCAGCCCCATTTAGCGTTCTTGTGTAACTCATGTAAGAGCCCGTCCTCGAGGTCAAGTAACTATTTTTTTTTTTTTAACGGCTTAGCCCTGTTTTTATTTTGCCAAAGCTCATACGTTAGTAATAGGGTAAACGCCATTTTAAAAGTTGAAATAAAATTAGATACAAGTTTCAAATTGTGATGTTAAAATCATATTCCAAGTTTTGTTTTTGGGTTTAATAAAGGATAAGGGTTTTGAAGGCGAAAAATAAAAGTATATTAAAAGTTGAGAACGAATATTTAAAAAATATATTACGATAAACCAGCTTTCATTTAAAATCATAGATAATGCATAAATGGGGAAGATATTTTTAATGATTCTCAGAATGTAAGTTTTTGAAGCCTTTTTGATAATTTGCAACTTTGTACTCTTATACAGCAAATAATTTACAGTATGTTGATATTCTTCGCTTAACATTTTCCATGATGGATGGATGAATAATGATAGAAATAAAAATTGTACAAAACATATCTACTTTAAATTCTCTCTTAAATCGATCTCTTTAATATGAAATTTCACAGAAATTCAAATCTACTTTAAATGGAAATATTGCTTTCTTCTTACTAATGTTTCCATTAAATTTACTGTAATATATGGCTGTATTCTTAACGATATTAGATTGACCTAATGATATTTGATTTTTTTAAAAATGTATACCGAATTCAATTTTATGATTATTAAGTAAAGTACTTTACTATGAAGATTTTTGAATCAAAATGTACTATACCTGTTTTTAAGAATTATACTGTGACGGTGTATGAAAATAAAAGCAATACATGTAGAAATCTTATAAAATATTTTCTAAGAACAATGTAGAATATAGGCTAGCATGAGAGGTTCGAAAACTAATACTTGACCGATTTAACTCTGGTGTACTCGGGAAGAAGCCGTGGTAAATATGTGGATCCCTAATATGTATTCAACATCTGAATTGCAGATTGGTTTAATTGATGACTTAATCGACAATTCAATAAACTGGCTGATACATAGGAATTCATTATCGAAACTCGTGGGTAAAACTATAAATTACAAAAAAAATAAATAAATAAAATAAAAAATAAAAGTAACATTATAGAAGTAACACACGTCAAGTAGTCTTGGTAAATTATGCAAATCACTCTGGTCTCACCAAACTGGTTTAAAGGTTAATTGCTGTTAATCGTTACTTAAACGGAGAATTGTGTTCCTCCATTTGGTGGTGCATGGGTTGATTGTGGTTAGCTGTTGAACAACTTTGCTGAGACCTGCCCAAATATGCATTTAACATCTTGACTGCATGATTGATTTAACTAATGATTTGATCGACATTTGAATAACAAGACTGATATGTAGTGATTATTTTACCAGTTTCATGGGTAGAACTGAAACTTTTATTCCTTGTTCTGCAGAAAGAATGCTTATCCTCAATTTAGCAAACACGATGTGGAATAGAAGAAATATTTTTCATATGCAAACGTGTATAAAATGTTACAAGAATAGGTGCATTTCATCAGGATTGTTAAAACGCATATAATTTGTTTTCTCTATTTCTAGTTCGACTTTGATATTCTCTTGTTGTGTATAATATTCATTAATGTGCTGTACTGACATACTAATAGAACCTTCCATAAAATGCTTTTAAAGTTAAGGACTTTTGCAGTTCTCATTTGGTAAAATATAATTCTCTTCATTATAATCATTCTATTTCATTATAATTTTTATTTAATTATCATTGAAACATTTTAAAAAAGTGCCACACTTTTTTACCCAATTTACAGATATAAGTCTAAATGTTTTAACGGAGATTTTACAATATACAATACCTTGTATTTAAATCCTATAATATTTTAGTTTAGGTATATAAAATACATGCTGTTATTCTTTTACAAAACTGCAACCAAAAGTTCTCCCAGGGAACGCCATTCAGATGATAACAAAAGGGGAAATTTCGGTACCAAAAGATTTCCGTTCGAACTCATTTAAAATATGGGTATTAATGGCTATATTTTACTCATGATATTTCAGAGTGTACATCAGTTTAGAACAAGAGATTATAAAGTCTTTTTACAAACGAAAGAATGAGTAAAAATTTTAAAGTTATTGGAAGAAGCATTAAAAAGAGATAAAAAAAATTCTATAAATACTTATTTGCGATTATTTTTTTACATCAAGAATTTAAAGTTAGATCTTCGAATGTACAACTACAGTGATCCCTCGTTTTTCCTGGTTAATGGAGACCAGAATCTTCAGCGAAGAATGATTTGCCCCTAGGAATTTCCGTGTATGCGGGTACACGAATGTTTTAAATATGTAAACAGTATTTATACTTAACACATTTAAAACAAAAATTACAATAGTATATGTATTTACTTAAACGTGTTAGTGCTAATGAATAAGGTTAATTACAAAGTCTTAAAGAGAAATAAACATTTATCAACATAGCTTTCTGAGAGAGGTGAAGATTCTTGTTGGTGGCAGAGGAGAGGTTCTCACTTGACTCGTAGACGTTTTAAGGTGACTTGGGGACTTTTCTGCTGGAGGTGCTGACGGTAGAGCAGGGGGCTTTACCTTGGAGAGAAAATGGTGATGAGTAGTTGTTGTCTTTGTTTTTCTTTCAAAGCTCCCCTGTACAAGGACATAACACCGTCAAAGCGATTACTGCACTCGATAGCTCAAACCATATTGTTGTCAATGTCTTGTTCAAATTGTTGCAACGCTCTTGCCATGTTGCAAAATTGTTGCAGATTCTACAGGGCAAGGGCACGCTATTCAGTTTCTTCTTCATCTTCCTCTTCATTTTCTTCCTCAATTGCAGACGTGGTAAGTACTCTGAGTCAACTCATCTCTTTGTTTGACATGCAGGGATCTTTCTCTCTTGGGTATTAGCATGAAACAACGCTCCTTTCAGCAATATGGCTGTCAAGATGTCTG
>CM063501.1:120666777-120669277 GCA_032207245.1 Pardosa pseudoannulata | reverse complement strand
TGGAACCGAAATTTGTATATATTTAAGATATATATATATATATATAATATATATATATATATATATATATATATTTAAATATTTGAAAAAAATGAATTTCTCTTCTTAAAAATTAATATTTTATCTTTGAAAGGAAAACATAATTTGGGTAATATACAAGAAAATTTAAGTTAAAACGGAATAAATTACATTACACACAACCTGTAAAAATTTCATTTAAAAATATTAAAACCTTTTTGAGATAACATGCGTGTTACATGAAAAAAACTGAATTTGAGAAAAATCATGTTAAAGTTTAGAGATTTTAAATTTGTTTAGAGTAAACAGCTGACACGTTTCTATTTATAACTATTCAATATTGAACATTATTAACAGGATTATATAAAATGTGTCCAGCTAAATTTCTTTCAACATATATATTTTTTAATCCAGTTTTTTGTCGATTTAACAGTTGTATTACCTTGTAAAATACTGAAAAAAATTGAATAAAATGTAAAACGATATTACGATAAATGATATTTTTATACTGTTTCAATCATCCTTAAGATTTGTATATTTAATACCTTTTTTTTACTTCATTTGTGTGTCAGTTTAATTTTTGTAATCCATTTTAACTACTTTCTAGATTAGCTAAAGATCTGAAATTTTACAAATAAATTCACTTCCAGTGACAATATAATACTGAATCATAAAAATAAAACTTAACAAGACTTAAAAAGAATCAATTTAGTAAATCAAAAAAGCTGTTCAGAATACTTTATCTTAATTGCATAGAGTTGAAACTAGTATCGCCATCTGTTTGTAAGAAACTTAACTAAAAAGATATTAATATATTTTTATGAATCTTTTGACAATTTTTTTTATATGTGATTTTATTTTATACGTTTGAATTGAGTATGATTAAATTGGTCAGTTTTTTTAAATTTAACTAAGCTATAATGAATAATTTTGTGTAGATTTACAAATTGATTAAAAAATTTCGATGTATTTCTTAAAAATGTAAAACCTACATAAAAATAATGTAAAAAACTTCATACTTGTGTTAATTGATTTAATATAAATAGAAAAATTACGGATGAAAATTGATGAATAAAATTTGAGAATAAAAAATTGAAAGTAAAATAAATATGAAAGTATTTTAAAAGATCAATTTTATTTAACAAAAAGGTGATTAAAATTGCACTATACAATAAAAAATAAAAAATAGCCCAGGAAGCGGAAGTTGGGGGAAAAGACCTTATGGGAAAATTGTAATATGTTGATTTAGAGAAATTCTGGAGGATATGTAAATAGTATGCATTGGACGAACCCATTCTTGGCGAAATTAAGATACTATTTTTTTTTGTCTGGGCGTATTGGTGCATTTGCGTTGTCCGAACCGAGTTTGAAGGTCACATACAAGGGTTCAATAGATTTTTTACGTTTAAAGTTAGTTTGGTTATTTCGTTGGTAGAGTTACGTTCTACATTTGCTATGCAAGTGCTAATGGAACCTGAACTTCTTCTTTACAGTGGATTATTAACGGCTAATTATATCCATTCTCACAGTTGGATTGAACTCCGATAAGGAAACATGAACTCCAGTACTCAAGAAATGTGCCCTAATTATTCGGCCATTATCCTTTTTTTTACTTGGAGGAGAAAGAAATGTGTATTCTAAGCGAAAATGAATCTCAACATATTCTAAGGATTTGCTATCATGGAGCTTAAAAAGACACACTTCTTTTTATTGTACAGTAGCCCTTTGAAAATTGAACTCCGATAAAAAAACATGAACTCCAGTACTAAAGAAATGTGCTCTAATTATTCGGCCATTATTCGTCTTTCACTTGGAGAAGAAAGAAATGTGTATTCTAAGCGAAAATGACTCTCAACATTTTCAAAGGATTTGCTATCATGGAGCTTAAAAAGACACACTCCTTTTTACTGTACGGTAGCCCTTTGAAAATTGACTCAATTAGTATATTTTTAGAATAATTTTTTTTCGAACCGTCTGCCGGCTGATGCGGGATTTATTTAATATTTAAAATTTTACTGAGTTATCCGTTGCCATTCAGATAATACAACATACATAGTTTTTATTTTTATTTTAATGTTGTAATTTTAGTTTTATACATGAAATGCGTACAATAATTCTAAACCACTCTATATATTTTATTATAAATTCTCTTATTTACGGAGGCAATCCACAAAAACCTTGACCAATCTACATGTGTAAAATCGATTGTCTGTTTAACATTTACGAAACTCTAAAGCATTTGTTATAATCACTGTTAGAACATCGTATTCTGTCGCCTAATAGAGCCTGTACGATGGGCTCTGTCATGTCGTTGGGTTGAAAATAGAAGTCATATTTGACTTTAGCTATAAGAAATTACCTTGGTTTAGGGCAACACTGGTAAGAATTGTACTTTTAGTTACGATTTATGAAAGCTATCATCAGGTCTGTAAGTTATTATCATTTAAAAATAATAATTTTTTTGTTTTTCCTGGGATGTACT
>CM063501.1:120609277-120661777 GCA_032207245.1 Pardosa pseudoannulata | reverse complement strand
TCAGCTTTGGACAACACGGCGGATCTTAGGCCGTCTCGGGTTCCGAACCCGCAACCTCTCAAGGTCAAGGTCAAGGTAATTGGGTTTAACGGAGTATCTAGTGGAGTGGAAGGTCTTCATTTTAACCTCTCCACGTAAGCAGATCAAAACATAAATTTAGGCCTCTAGGCAACCTCTCAATTACGAGATTGTTGCCTTTGCAGACTGAGCTACCGCAGCTCTACACATATGGTTGTCCATACTGGTTGATTTCACACCATCAACTACAGCACGCATACTTCTTTAAATCTAGTAGGCTGATATTTCTTCTTTCTTGGGAATGATATACAAAAACGCAAGCAAATATTTAGTGGGTTTTGGGATTTTCTCAAGTTTATTTTGTAACATTATTAAGATGAGAAGTAATCTTCAAAATCCAATAAAAGGGTTGACGTACTTATTAAAAATGCCGTCATAATACTTGGTGAACACCTTTAAATTTGATTGCCAGGGAAATTTTAGAATTCAATATAGACTTCAGTTATACCATTTACTTCTAATTATTTAATTGTACTGATTGTTTACTACAAAAGGGGTAAGTCCGATGTGGCCTGCCCGATTGAGTAGATAGATGAGTTTTGTACTGGCATACATGAATTTAAACTCCGATTTTGGCAGGGATGCTTTGAAATATAAGACATTGTGACGCTTTGCATTAAGACGCTTTGCAACTTTTGTTGATATGTATAACTTCTATTGTATTATTTGGTTATTTTGGTTATTTTAGTTTTACAATCGGACCTTTTATCTTTTTTTTTAATTATTTTTTCTTAATGTTATTTATAATTTACAAACTCTGTTATGCATACAATATAAAGTCCTTTCTAGCAAAACATATAATGAGTCAATTAAATATACTGCCTATACAAAAAGACTCAATATTTCACAAAATGTCTAATATTATATAAAAATGCATAAAATAAATTAAACATTTTTGAGTAAATTATTTATACTCTAATTTGATTATATACATTTTTATATGATTTGATTATAGCTGAATATTTCGCTGTACCTGTTTAGCACATCATTATTTCATAGTTCAAGAAAATAAATTCATTGCATTTTATGCAGGAATATTTATAATTTCCTTTTTTCCTTTTAATTGTTTCCATTAATGATTAGAAAACATTTTTTTATTTTTGTTTAATTTTAAGCATATAAATGTAAATTCAGTGCCACCTTAGTCATATATATATATATATATATATATATATATATATATATATATATATGTGTGTGTGTGTGTGTGTGTGTGTGTGTACTTGTAATGAATTAACTAAAATCAATTTATTTCAGACGATATTTAGCACTAGCTTTACAAAAAGTAAACATGGCGCTTGAAAGGAACAAAACTATTTAATGAACTCTCTTTTTGTAATTAAAAACAGCCCGTACTGTTCCAAACTAACTATAAATTTGGATCAATTCTCACGCTACAAAATAAATATCCAAAGGAATTAGACCATTGGATGAGTCTTCATATTCCAAAAAGTAATCATAGTTTTAAATAAACTACGGGACGAAACCTCGATCTTGCAAAAAATAACCCCGATGAACCAAACTAAATAAAACGTTGGATAAAAAACCCTTGTTTGAAGAACTGACCATGGAATTTCAAGTAAAAAATATACCTTAGTATAAAGCCTCGCAATGCATAAAATTCAAATCTCCCAACAAGGTCAAAGGCATGAAGCTAATTTTTGTAAATGATTTGGCTGTAAATACTGAAGGCGTGAATAAAAGAAGCATTCTTTTTCTCACATAAAAATATTTTCTTTTATAGATGGAAATATTTTAATGGTTTACATAAAAAGAAAATACTTTAATATTATGTTTTCTAATAATTGATTCTCTCGAGAAAAGAAGCAAATTTCGTTGTCGCATAAAGTGTGAACATTTTCCATTTTATTATTTAATTAGTAGGATAATGAAAACAGAACATTAAGACAGTCGTAGGAAAAATGCCTTTTTTATTCATTAAAATTTTTATTCTGTGTAATAACTTTTATTCTGAGAGTAGTTACAATAAAGTTAATAAAATATGGGAATAATTTACCACTGTAGCTATATTAACTTTCTTTATTCTTCTTGCATGACCGACCAAGCAAATAATATATAATTAGTATATAATTTTCAACATTTCATTAATATAAAAAATCAAATTTGTGTTAATGTTTGTTTGGGGATGAATTGTTGTCATGCTAATGAAGGTCTGGGTAATTTGACATTGTTAGAATTTAAATATTTTATCTATTTTAGATAATTATTTTACTATAGTTGTATTAATTTCAGCTTTTAACTTATATTCATATTAGAGATATTTGAAAGTAATTTTTTAAATTCAAAGATAAAAAATGCATATATATTGTATTTTAAGTATTACGTTCCTAAACAATCTTTAGGAAAATACTATTTGGATGTGTTGTTTAGCATCATGTGCATATGAACCTATAAATGTTACCAACTTGGATGACCGTACCAACTTCTGAAGCGAGGTATCTCCCCTGTACACGGTCAACTCCAAATGATTTACAGCTGACATGAAGATTAGCTCGGAAGAAATAAAAAACTTCTTTATTTTGAATTTTTTTAAAGTTTTCATAGTTGAATAGATGATGCTGATCAATCACATGGTGAATAAACGGGTTTTATTCAGCAATTATAAGAAAATAACTTAGAAAACTGTATTGCATTCCAAATCTAATTTCTTTTAGTATACAATAATTCAATTACAGCTTAAAAGCATGTTAACGATTGTCAAACACTAATTCCCTTCAATTCATTATACACGATACTTAGAAAGCATAAAGACACAGAACTAATATTTACATAACAGTGTTCCAGCATATGTTGAAACCCATATATATTAAATGAATATGCTAATTATATTTATGACAATTTCATTATGAGAAAATAAAACAGCATAGTTACACAATCTAAATCCTAACAAAAACTTAATTACACAGATTTATAATAAAGAGCTATATGTATAAAAAATATATATTATACTTATAAATAAATGCGTAAATATATTTACATCTATATATGTAAATATATATGTAAATATATATATATATATATATATATATATATATATATATATTATATATATATATATATATATATATATATATTATATATATATATATATATATATATATATATATATATATATATATATATATATATATATATATATATATATATATATATATATATATATATATATGTATATATATATATATATGTATGTATGTATGTATATATATATATGTGTACATATATATATATATATATATATATATATATATATATATATTTATTTATTTATATGTTTGTATACATATATATACTTTCGGGCATAATTGAAAGAGTTCTTCATACCAAAAGCATTTCCTATTTCAAACATATTTTTTAATAAGGTAAAAAAATTAAAAGTTACTGAAAATTTTCTATTATTTCTACCATATATAATATAGTAAATTAATAAAATATATTGTTAATTTAAAGTGGTATAAATTAGTAACTTCAGTTTAAATTTTGTAAATTTCTGTAAAGATTTGTGTAAACCAAATTTTTTGTAACATTTCAGAACTTATGTTTAAAATATCAAAATGTTTGAGGAATGTTTTTTAATAATGGATAAAAAGTACCGATCTCTCTCTCTCTCTATATATATGTTTGTATGTGTTGAGTTTATTTAAACATCCATCTTTAACTATTTCACACCTAAACATTTTACATTTTCTTAAATATTGCTGTGTAGGCTCAAGTGTACTTATCAATCAGAGTGTTACGGTTAATCGTATGATGTCGCTAAAAGTAAAACAAAGTTACCTAAATGAGTTATAGAAGAATAGTTGAACGAGGCGAATATTAACTTTGGTGTTCTCAAAGTTGCCAAATATTAACCCAAGTGAAGGAAAACATAAATATCTTCCCAAAGGATGTAGAATCCCCAGAAATATATTCTAAAACATACTTATAATTAAATTGGTTAATTCAGCTGAAATATTAACACTATTTAATTTTTTTTAAAAATTTGGTATCACTCAAAAATATTTTTAATTAAATCTAGATTGTTTTAACATAAACTAGTCACTATTGGAAAGGGGATAATATCAAAGAAATTGTAAAACAATTGGTATGATTAAATTAATTTGTATGTAAAGTAAGACTGACTGAATAACAACTTAAGTTGTAGAATATTTATATAAAGATTAAGAAGTATATTTAATCGTCTAACATGTCTATTAGTATCATTATGTGTCATTTGTTGTTACTCATTGGCAACGGGTGTTTGTTTTTACCCCTTGGCAATGGTGGCAAATAGTAGTAATGTTTTCGTGATGTTAAAATAAAGGAGTTTGCCATTCCATGATAATATGTACTCTTTATTTTCGACGTTTATATATATATATATATATTATATATATATATATATATATATTATATATATATATATATATATATATATATATATATATATATATATATATATATATATATATATATATATATATATATATATATATATATATATATATATATGTATATATATATATATATATGTATATATATATATGTATATATAGTATATATATATATATATATACATATATATATATATATGTATATATATATATATATATATATATATATATATATATATATATATGTATATATATATATATATATATATATATATATATATATATATATTATATATATATATATATATATATATATATATATATATATATATATATATATATATATATATTATATATGTATATATATATATATATATATATATATATATATATATATATATATATATATATATATATATATATATTATATATATATATATATATATATATATATATATATATATATATATAATCTTCCATCTTCTTAAGCAGTGGGTCTAAATTTATATTAATTCTTAAGATTTCAAAAAGATTTCACAGCCCTTCAAACCAAATTAAATTTTGGATGACCCAAAAAAGCCTCACTATTTCAAAATACACCTTGAGTCTCTTAATGAAGCCAATGTCATAAAATCAACTTATAATAAAGACGTTATCACCATGAAACTTGGTAAATAGTTTATCTCTTTAAAAACATGTCATATTTTATAGATGATAACATTTTCAATATTTTAATAGAAATTCTTTAATTTTCTTTTCTTCGGTAACTGATGCTCTTAGGGAAAATAATCAAATTTCTTTGAAACCTAAAGATTATGAAAACTTCTTTTTAATTAATAAAATAATGAAATATAGCATTAAAACACTTGTTAGTAAAAAAATCTTTTTTAATTCTTTAAAATTTCATACCGTATAATTAGATTTCCTGTAACAAAAGTTACGATACAGTTAATTAAAATGGGACTAATTACAGCCCTTGCCGATTTTATCTTTTTTGTTAAAAATTAGTTCATTAAAAAATGTGTACATTTTTCGATTCCGCTAATGTAAAAATTTAAATTACACATTTGTTTAGGCATCACTTTGGGACCAAGTAATGCTTTATTAACGAAAGTTTGAGTAACATAACATTTTAAAGGTATTTTTAAAGGTTATTTTTTAATGGTTTTAAAAGTTTTATTTTTAACATCGTATGGAATTTAATTTCAAATTTAAATTTAAGAAGTAATTTAATTTCTGTATTAGAGATGCATTCACATTAGATAAAAATGTAATACTTCAGGAGAAGACAACGTTTAAATCGTATAAATATTTTTCATCTACAATTTCCTGTATATTTTACAGTATAGATTTTAGCTGAATATCATTTGTTTATGTTTAAAACTGAATTCATATAAATACCTTTGAACAGCCTTCGATGTGGACATAGATGATTATCATTGTCTCTAGGTCTGTTTTAAATCCTTTTTCGGGCAATTCTATATATACATATAATCTCTAAAACATAAAGGCACTTTATTTTGTGATTTATACTAGTATCCAGCTAATGGAAAGCATTATATTACTTTGTATTATTATTGTTTTGGATGTGGAACCACTTACTTTATAGCATTCGCTATTAACAAGTTGGAGATATTTTCAGGCCATTTCATTATGAAACCCCCATATAGGTAGAGAGCATTACTCCATGGATAACACACACAAACCAAATGGATCCTTGTAATTTAGAAGTGGGGACAAGCAGAAAATCCTAAGTTGGAACCTGCGTCCTCTATACGTATTAAGATGTAGGATACCATTGTGACCCCGATCCTATTTTACGGGTCCTAGCCAACATTAAAGAACATAGAAAACACGTGGTCTGCTTAAGCCTAAAACTCGCGACCTTCCGGTTATGTATATTGTAATCTTATTTAGTTTCCATGAGGCTTTCCATTAAACAAATCTAAAAATGTAACCTAGACCAGTGCTAAGTGGTAAAAACATGCTAAAGAGTTTCTACAGTAAAAAAGACAATGATATGTTAAATTAACATATAGAATTATTCTTTATGTAAATGTATATAACTAACCGATAAAAAACCGATACATTTTAAATATACATTTATACTATTTATTCACAATCACTACTATTAAGTAATTTTATCTCTATTTAATTCATATTAATATATCGAGTATTATAATGTATTGGTTTGGTTTGGTTTGGAGCGCTACGGTCTACCAAACCAAACCAATACATTATAATACTCGATATATTAATATGAATTAAATAGAGAATACATATATCATAATGAAGAATAGAGGGAGGCTACATTATTTAAAGTAAATAGTTTTTATAACGATAGTATTTGTTTCCAAACGATACCTCTGGATGTCGAAGGCCAAACTTGAGAGTCTTGTATTCTCCTTTTAAATTACGATAACCCACTTTGCATGTTTTTTCACCCCTTAGGGAGTAACGTTGGCCGCCTCTCTGGTGCTCAAATGATAGAATGACCAACAAATATCTCGGGCTTGGTAGTGTCGAAGGCAATAATATCAAGGGGTTTTGCATTAGAAATAATAATTTTACCAACTTACGTATAATCTGAGACATTACGATGAAATGGATAACGAAAAGCAAGTACTTTGTGATTCGAAAAACAATACTCAGACTGTGGTACAAAAATTAATGAAAACTACCGGTTTTTGATGAAAATTCCTTAGACATTTACTATTTAACTTGCAGAATTTGAAATGAAAATTAGTTGAAATTATAACTATTTAAAACGCAAGATAATAATTTAACTAAAAATACTATTATAGACATTTTATATGGTAAAATAATTCATTTTAGCTTTTATAATATTTCTCTTAAAATTTAATTTTTATTTTAAATTTTAGTATAAAAAATGTCCTGTGAATAAATTTTGCCATATGGGTCAATTTGAAAGATGCTAAATTTTAAAATATTTCTAAATAACCCTTAATAAGCTGTATATTATTCTGACTTAGAATTTTAATACCAATTGCATAAATATAATGCTAAGTACAAAATAAAATTTTCAAGTCAATAGCTAAAATATAATTTGCTTTTAAAAATACAATATAGTTCTAATTTGGTTCAAATTTTACAATTAAATGTAATTTAAAACTGAGTCTAAACTTTTAAAAGTACGCTCATTAAACCTGTGTTAAATATACCTGTGTAGAACACGATACTTAAAACAGAATTACGTATCAGTCTATCATATTTATATTGAAGATATTCTCCAGTCTCATTTATTTTGGGTTGAATAACATCGATAAATAAATTCGTTAGTTTAAATGAGAGTTTATATGAAATATTCAGCATTATTTATTGTTAATATATAATTAATAACTTAAATGATAATTTAGCACAAATATTTTTTCCAGCGGATTATTGCTCATTGTGGAATTTTGGGCAATGGAAAGGCTGATACACTAGCTAAAAAGGGAGCCTTGATAGATAAACACATGAATTTTATTTCATTCAACTAAATTATTTGTTAATCTGACTCTTAAGAAAAACATGATAGGGTTCAAAGTTTGGCGAATAAGAAAAGGTGGATTTTGGGGAAAAAGAGAGTTGTCCCAGTTTTTGGTAGAAAGACAGCTGTTAGCTGTTGGCAGCATATTGAGAGTAGAGATCATGCAGAACGGATTTGGTTTTCCAGGTGGGACCACAAATGCTTTATTGGATTAATGTCAGGTGAATTTCGAGGCCAAAACATAACTTATGAGTCACTGGAGGGCTCCTCTAACTGCTCTTTGACGATTCAGTCCTTATGACGTAATGCATTATCCTGTTGGTAAACACCATCCCAGGTCAAAAATACAGTTCCCATGAAAGGGTGAATATATTTGTAACGAAGCTCATATAATCCACAAACATTAGGGATTCTATCGGAATTATAGTTCTTAACATGTTCCATAAAAACATTGGTCAAAGAATAATAACTCAGCCACCAGTTTGTCTCCGTCCAATTGTTCCTGGGGAAGCCAGGATTTACTTTTGAAATCATATTCACACATGCCCATCGATGTGATGGACCTGAAAAACGTGATTCGTTGGACCATGCAACATTCTTCCAATTCTTTCATGTATTTTCTTCCAATTCCGATGTTTCTTGGCCCGTCTCAGAAGCAGCTGGAGATAACGTGGCTGTAGTGCAGGGGCATGCTTCAGCCTTCGATTTCGTAGACCCATATGCAGCAATGTACGCTGCACAGTGTGTTGAGAAATATTGTCTAGGTCGCCTGTATTATAGATAGTATGGATTTGGGTTGTTGTTAAAATTTTTTATTGAAAATCCAGAATTACTCGCTTTTTGAGATTATAATAATACCAGTTTAAACCCTTCGGTGCAAATTATCTGTATAGCAGTAGTCATCCCAATGGACTTCAATACGAGAAGACCCAGGGTTGAATCCCCGTTCAGGCGATGTGGGAATTTTAATTTTATCTAATTACGTTAGTGATGACTGTAAGTGTGAAGGCGTTAATTATTTTAAAGTATTTTTTGCTTACTTTTCCATCTAAATGGTCCAACTTTTAATTTATTTGAAAACATTTTACAATATTTCGATTTACTGCGTTAAAACCGGACAAGGACTGTCGGGTCTTCTAGTATATATACATATATATATATATATATATATATATATATATATATATATATATATATATATATATATATATATATATATATATATATATATATATATATATATATATATATATATATATATATATTGTCGAAAGGATTAAAAAAAATTAAGATTTTTACAAACTTTGGAACACGTTACTAATTTTAGAAAATCTGCAATTAATTTAGTAAATAACATTTGTAAATTTATACTACATGATGTATACAAATTATTGGAATCAATTCATTAGAATTCGACTTAAAAAAATTCGCAAAAATTGAATGAAATATTACTGAAATCTAATTTTTATAATCAATAATAATCAAATAATACATTTCTAATAGTATATTAAAACTAATAATGTTCTAAAAAATAATTTCACTGAAATTGTCCTTTAAAACATAATTTAATATTAAAGGTCTTTTATAAAGTGTTTTCCATTATGAAATTTCTTTACTGTGCTCGGAAAATTATGATACGTGTTGTAAAAATTTTGTAATACTAAAGAAGTTTTAATTTATTTCAATAATCCAATGCTATCCACATATATGACGAAAACATTTTCTTTTTTATCTCTAAAGATCCTTACAATTGATTCTGAAATAACTATTTTTAGCCATAGTAAGAAAGTTCAGCGAAAGAGCTTGCTTACATTATTTCTTCTATTTGCTCTCAGAGAAAGACCTCTTTCTTCTTTTTCTCTTCTTTCCTAACGCATATTAAGCATTTCATAAAAGTTTAATGCTTACTTCACTGAGTGTTGCCTTTTTTTCTCTGACCGGACAGCGTCCAAACATTTTTTTGTATATAGATTGCATCCATTCTGATTATGTATGTCTACTGTACAATAAAGGCTGTAGCGAAGACAAGAATAGATCTCGGCGAAAAAATATATGACTACTAGTTTATAGATTTGTCTTCGTTTACGATATATCTAAAATTCAGGTTTCTACTATATGGTAAGAGATATTTCGTCTCTAATTAGTTCTAAATAAAAGTTTTGAAAAGTAAAAATATAAATTTCTGTAAAAAAATAAAATAAAATATATAACACTTCTAAATTAAAAAAAAAATTAAAAACTTTTCTCACAAAAATTTGTAAAAGAGGATTTTGAAATTTCTGTAATAAATAAAATGTTCTAAGCTAAAAACTGAGTTAAAAGTTCTAAGTTTAAACGTATTCTTTTTCAACATACACAAATGTCATACATTGTCTCGAAAATTCATGCATGGCCTGCATTTTAACCCTCCCTCGGTCAAGCCTTTCTGACTTCCCACAGCGGAGTTCCAAGTTCGATTCCTGGTAAGTGGTAGTACCCATATATTTTACAAAGATACACTCAACAGAGGGTAGCATTACAAAAATTCCAAAATTAACTCATTTCAAAGTGGTACAACAGATGGCACCACTAAAACTTCAAATCCACATTTCATGTCGTTGCCATACCATTCCTGGAATCTTTCGAAAAAATGTACCGTTGCCATTCCTTCCTATAGAAACTTCTAGTTTCGGTTTCATGCTTGTAAAAGGTTAAGACAGGAACACTACTACTCCACTCCACTCGACATAGATAACGTTATCGTAGATAAGATAATGTCATCACCTACGTCACAGGTGACATCACAACCCCGTGGATCCGTGGTGCAGAACTCTTATTTGCTATCTAGGTATTTAATTTTTAAAAATAAAAAATGTAATTTAGAGCAACATATTTTGTTATGAGCTCCAAAAAAGGATACATTTTATATTATTACAGACGTGAAACTGCTGAAGTATCATTGAAAACTGCCCTATGTCAACCTGTATGAAGAAACCAATAAACTGTTTATTATGAAAACAATATTTTCTGATTTATGTGGCATTGTTCAGTCTTCATAAAAAACTTCCTTTTTAATTTTAAGTAATTACTAATTCATGACAATCCTTTTATTTTTATTTTGTATAGTTTCTGTTCTAACGGTTTTTCTATTTCAACAGATGACATCACCATGTAACTGTTTTTATTGTTTAGTTTGTTTTTAGTATTCAAATGTAAGGGAAAATGGCTGTTACCTAGTTATTCTGTGTGTGTGCAATTTTATTCATTTTTGCCTGTATTCCATTCGCATTCAGTGATAAACATGGGCTTAAAACCTAATTCATTATACTATATTCAGTTTGTGTACTTTCATCGTGATGTATTTCATCATTGAAGTAAGTTTTATTTGACAGTAGATTTCTGTTTTGATTCATCATTTTGGTTTATACAGATCCTGCATATCAAATTCAAAAACATAAAAAAGAGGTAAGCAATTACCTGATTCAATTATTGATTACTTATTATTGTTGAACATTTAAAATAATTAATTGGTATTAAAAAACCAAAATTCAAAATTCTGGGTGATTTGAAGTAAATTTCTTTCTATTTAATACAGGCATCGAAGTAAAATTATGCGGACAATAAGTGTTCAACTAAGAAATTGACATCATAAAAGTACATCTTTGATGAAATACTTGTTAAGTATACTTTATTGCTATTACTCTTTATGGTTAAAAGTAAATCATTATTTCCAAATCTCTAGCATTGAACATTTTACCAATTCAAGTTATTAAATGTTAAAACCTCAACACACTTGAAGTGTATCTATTTGACTTTAGTTCAGTTTGGTGCGCTATTGTTTTGCTGTAGGGGGTAATGAGACTGGGAACCACACCTTAATGCTGAAACTTAACGGCTACTAACATCCATGACATCAGCTTGATTTAAAACCACGATCTCCAGTACAGAAGAGATCCTATCTATTTGACCATCGTTAGGCTTATGCATCATTGGATTCAAGATTTGGTACATTAAGTTTTACTGCTAAATCATTGAGAAACTACTCTTAAAGTTACAGTACATCTGTTTTTAAAATTAAAATTTTAATGATCCACTCTCACTTCTGTTTTCGTTTGTAATGCAATGTAACAGGACTTCCGGATCTTCAAGGTGGCGTAAAGAACTACTGTCGTGAAGCTCTCATTAAATTTAGGTATTTTACCTATGATTAATTTTAATGGTTAATATTTGATTAATCTAAGACTAAATTTAATTGCATTGAGATTTGTGAAGATTATTTACATTTTAAATTCAACCACATATTCTGAGAGACTACATACTACCTTTTAAAACTAATAAGCTATATATATATATATATATATATATATATATATATATATATATATATATATATATATATATATGTATATGTATGTATATATATATATATATATATATATATATATATATATATATATATATATATATATATATATATATATATATATATATATGACACGGTCCGAGTATCCACTAGTAAATATATAAATCAGTCCACACTCAAGTCATTATTTTCTTCTCTTTATTAATCCACTTAACACGCTAATCAACATGGCGTCTCATCTTTGGCGCCCAACTGCAAACAAAAGCAGTTTTCACTACTTCGAGGAACCACAAGGTCTGACTACAATGATTGCTTATCGCTCTCTGCTAATCAATGCGCGTGAGCCGTATTTATGTGACTAGTAACGCGAGGCGCGTTACTCCCATTAAAATAATCCCTAATTAAAATCTCTTAAATTACTCTATATTTTAAATCCTGACAACTTTCCCCCTCCCTCTGAAGGCTTGCACAGGCAGGAGGGCCCTTCCTGACCAGCAAGTCCCCAGAGGACCCTAAAATTTTGAAAAACATCTAATTAATTATCCCAAAAAATAATAAATTTAAGTTAATTCAGTCAGAGCAGGTGGCTCCCTCACAAAATAACACTATTATAATAAATGACAAAATTCAAAAGTAGTAAAAATCACCCTATGATGGTGCTATAAAATGATAAAAGTCTTTTACACAATTACCTAAATCACAAAAATCTTTCCTGAAAATTAAACACATTATACAACAATTATAAAAAGAACAGGAACTTAGGAATATATGGTTGAAGATGAATAACATATGTTACTAATAATAATATATTTGTTATAGAAAACACCTTGGGTTAAACAATCTTAGGAGCTCCCAAAAAGAACATTAACAGTATGAGTATAATAAGAGATAAAAAAAAACACAATATCAAAATATCACTAATATATGGTGAAAGCAAAAACAAATGACTTTGTGAATAGTTTCTCTTATAGCGCAGTCCAACAATATTGGGTAATGTCCTTGAGTTCTTATCACAATCAGTAGTATTATAATATGTAATACAGTAAAAAGTAAATCAAAATCAAAAAGGGAACCTAGGTTTTATAACAATGTACACTGTATTGAGATCTCTTGTCAGAAAACATCATAATCTGATTTAATTACAAAATTTCACTTCATTTGTTATTCTTCGTTGGTTCATCAAAATACAAAATATATCACATGTCGACAACGTCAATCTATTCCAAAAGTAATATTATAACAAAATTTCATCATGGTAATTCTCTCAAAAATTATTCAGTAACTTATAATCTCAAAAGTAAAAAAGGTGTCATAATGATTATCACTCATTATGTGGCAAAAGTAAGAAAAAACAATATAGTGTTTACAATAGTGCATACATTTTTGTTTAAAAACAGGTGTGTGATTCTTGTTTGTGTCTGTTTGTGTAGGGTTTTTGTCTTCCCCAGCAGAAGACGTGCTGTTGGTGGGTGACATTCCATGTCAACACACACCAGTCGCAAATTGAATCATGACAAGGACAAAATCCTGTCATGTGTGATGAGTGGCACTTAGGGTACACACTCCTAGGCGGGACGTAGGGCTGTGTAAAGGGAAAAAACCTGGACGTTTTCTGGCTGGGAACCTTCATCCAGGCCAAGTCAGTTACAAAGTCATAAATCTTAATGTCATTAGGTTTATTTTCCTAATGGAAAAAGTAGTATGGTTTTTTGGGATGTTTTTCTTCCTGGGCAAATTAAATTTAGAACAGAAAACTCCCTGGGCAATTAAAATTAATCATCAAAAATATAATAATAGCAAAAATCAACTTAACTAATTATAAAAACAGCAACATCAAAAACCTTCCTTAATTAATTAAAATACAACAAAATTCAAAACATTATGACATCATCAGTTCTTATGTCAAAATCAGCAATAAAATTGACTCCATAGATGAACAAAATTTGTTATACATCTTCATGGTGCATTAAAACATCTTCAGTTAAAAAAAACAATTTATGTAATACTAATATCATAATTAAATCAAAACACAATTTCAAAAATTTCAGCAACATTCTATAAATTCCCAGTATATTCCCCCCCCTCACAATGAGAAAAATTTTCATTTATCTCATCACATTATTGTTTCAATTGAAATTTGTTTCTGGGTGAAAATGTCTCAGCCTTGTAGAATGAACTATATCAGTTTGTTTACCTGTATATTGATTTGGCTTTGTAATTTCAAAATTCACATTTGATAATTTTTTAACAATAGTATATGGGCCTGAATAGGGTGGATCTAATTTTTTTTTAATTTGGATATTTAAATTCTTCAAAAATTACTAAATCTCCAATTTTAAAATTTGTGTCAACATAGTGTCTATCATACCTAGCCTTATTAATTTTATGGTGCTGAATTGTCCTTTGGACTGCAATTTGTCTAGCTCTATCAACTGAAGGATAATTTAAAGTTACTCGATTAGGTAATGGTGATTTATAAGGCAATGTTCCAAACATCAGGTAAGCAGGTGGAAAACCAGTTACTGAATGAGGTTGATTATTATATTCGAAAGTTACTTCTAAAATTTTAGTCCATGGAATTTTTCTGGATGATGAATTTACCTTACATTTTAATTTGGCTACTATTGTACCATTACATCTTTCATTTTTTCCATTGCATTGAGGTCTATGTGCAGAAGTTAAAAGTTGTTTAATATTATTATGTTGCAAAAATTTCCTAAATCTATTGGATGTGAATGCTGCATTTCTGTCGCTTAATATTTGTTTTGGGGTCTGAATATTAAAAATCTGTTTTAAACAGTTTGCATAGGTTTCACTGGTTACACTTTTTGAAGGAAAGGTCCAAATATACCTCGTGGCATGATCAATTACAAGGTGAAGATATTTCTTTGTTGAATTATAGTAATTAAATCCACCAATTGTGTCAATAGAAATCAGATCAAATGGTTCATTTGCAATGGGCACTCTTTCCATTAGTCTAAATTTCTTTTGTGTTGACTTTTTGTTCATTTGACAGGTTGTACAACATTTTACATAATTTGAAATGTCTATGATTATGTCTTGCCAAAAATAAATAGGAGAGATTAGACTTAACATTTTCTTCACACCTGGGTGACCAAATTTTTCATGGGCTAACTTAATCAATTTTGTTCTTAGTGAGGGTGGTACCACAATTTTTACCAAATTTTTCTTTTTTACAGTTAATACACCATCATATTCTTTAAAGTGTTTACCATTTACATTATCAGATTTTTAAAAATCAGTAATTTCATCAGTGCTTAAAAAATAACAGTATGGTGATACAAAATGACTTATTGGGTTTCTCGATAACATATCAGCTTCGTGATTGCTAGTACCTTTTATATAAACTACTTCATAGTCATACATTGAAAGTTTTAATGACCATCTGAACAGTCTCCCAGTTAAATTTTTAACACTCTTAAGATATTGTAATGCAGAATGATCCGAATAAATTGTGAATTTTTTCCCATGTAAATAACAATGAAATTTATCAATGGCATCAATTATTGCAAGGCATTCTAATTCTGTAATTGCATAGTTTTTTTCATGTGGTTTAAGCTGTCTACTGTGAAAAGCAATTGGATGTAATGTTCCATCAGGATGTTTTTGTTTTAATACTCCAGCGACAGATTCTTGACTGGCATCAACATAGAGTTGGCAAGGATAATTTGGATTATATAATGTTAACACAGGTCTAGAAATTAGTATATCTTTTAGTTTCTGAAAGGAATTTTGACATTCATCTGACCAAAACCATTTTGTGTCTTTTTTAAGTAATTTATTTAATGGGATTCTAAGCTTTGCATAGTCTTTTATAAATTTCTGATAAACATTAATTGACCCTAAAAATCTTTGTAAGTCCTTAACATTCCTTGGCGGTAGCAATTTCTTAATTGTTTCAATGTTTGTGTTGTGGGGTGTGTATTTCCCATGTGATATTTCATAACCTAAAAATTTTATCTCTTTTTGAGCAAACTGACATTTTGATTTCTTTAACTTTATGTTCTCTTGTTTACAAATTTCAAAAATTTCTTCTAAGTGTTTCATGTGTTCATCAAAATTGTCTGAAAATATTATAATGTCATCGAAATAATTCAGAGCATATTTAATTTGGTATTTGTTGAGAATTTGCCTGATTGCTCTTTGAAAAACACTTGGAGCATTTCTCCAACCAAAAGGTAGTCTTACCCACTCATAAAGTCCACAGTTTGTTGTAAATGCTAATTTTTCTGTATCTTTCTCATGAATAGTCAAATGCCAATAACCTGATGTTAAATCTAGAGTAGTGAAAAATTTTGCATGTGTTAATTGGTCCAAAAGGTCATCAATTCGTGGAATTGGTTCAGAGTCAATACGACTAATACTGTTGAGTTTCCTGAAATCAATACAAAGTCTGGTTTTTCCCTCCCCCTTTTTATAAGCAAGAGTCACTGGTGCCGCATATGGGCTGCTTGATGGTTTTATAAATCCTGCTGCTAATAACTCATCAATTTGTTTTTTAATTTCAATATTGTCTGCATGTGATGCTCTGTATGGTCTTAAGGTCACAGGTAAATCTGAAGTCAAGTGTATTCGTTGGGGTTCACATCTTAATTGTCCTACATCATACTTATTACTCGAGAAAATATTATTGTGTTTGTTCAAAATTTCTGTTAATTTGTGCCAATCCTCAGATGTTGGATTTGGTGTCAATTGGTCCAAAACCTCACTGGGTTGGGTAAACATAGTTTTAAGCAAATCATCACAAAGTTGAATTTCACCCCCCTCATCAAAATTTTTACATTTAGTTTCTTGTGTACTCTTTTTAATTTCTTGTGCATATTTATTCTCATAAAATTTATCCATGGCTTTACTGCCTGTCAGATGCTCATCAAAACCTTTATTTACACATTGTTTACTTATGTTATTTCTCTTAGAATTGTTATACACATTTTCATGCACATGGTTAGAGGTTACTTTATAAAATTTAGAATTATTGCATAAAGGAATTTCATAACCAAATTGTAACACTGTCATCTTTTGGAAATTAATGCTTAGTTTAAATAATCTAATATGTGGTAAACTTAACAATATATATGGTAAACAAGTATCAACAACATATAATTCTACATTTTTAACTAATTTTCCAATTCTTAACATTACTGAAATTATATGTGACACTTGTATGTCACCTTTTGTTTGTTTTATTACTTTATTTTTTGTTTTTAGAAATTTAAAAATTTTAATTTTTTGAAAAAGATTTTGTGAAATGATAGACACACTTGATCCAGTATCAATAAGGATGAAAAATGTGGAATGTGATACCTGAGACCTTACAATTATTTGTCAGCTTTGGTTTTGTCCGTCTGAGTGTGTTGGATGTCCGAAGTGTTCCATATTTTCTTGCCTACCAGGCTGTTGTCTCCAGGGTCTAGTATTTCGATGTGCTCCAGAGTACGAGCCGCTCTGCTGAAGGTCAGCGCCGGTCACTGGTCGCCTGTTTCGAATTGCTCCTCCGTACCAAGGCCGTTCAGCACTGAAGTTGTTTCCCTGACTCGGTGAATTTGAGAGGTTTTGTAGTTGACGCACTATGCTTATCCACTCAGTTGGCGATGAAATGTCTTTCATGAGCATAAATCGTTGATAATGTTTTGGGAGTGCAAGAGTTAAATATTCGATAGTTGTAGGGTCATCAAAACCCAGTCGTTTTGCCAAAGACAGTTTCTTAGTAAAGAATTGTATCAAATCGTCTCCCTCACGGAATTGTAGTGAATGAAAAATTTGTATTTCCTCCTTCCTTGTGATATCAAAAACTTCAATCAGGAATTTCGAAGCGCGATCAAAGGATAGTTCATATAGTCGATTATCATAGTAAAATTTGAAATTGTCACCAGTCAGACATTGGGGAAGAATTTTCTTTTTCTCGGTATCATTTAATTTCTCATCGTCGCAAAATCTTTTTAAATTATCTAAGAATATCGTCATTGAACTAAATTTTGAGTCCACAAAGGGTGGTAAAAGAGTCCGCTGAATTGAGTTGGCCTGCGCTGTTTCCGACATGGAGTCGTTGGGATCTGAATTTTGCATTTTCGAAAAAAAATTTTATTTCCTTTTTAAAAAGTCACAGAAAAATTGAATGTAGTAGGATAAACTGCTGAGAGTTAGGATGCTATTATATCGAAAATCATACCTTGATAATATTGTTCACGCTTGATGTTATGCATAGCTCTTGAGAATGCTCGGCTGTTGTTGTCCATCTTCAAAAAAAAAAAAAAACTTTTTCCCGCGTAGTACTTTCCTGTCGGCTCGTGACACGGTCCGAGTATCCACTAGTAAATATATAAATCAGTCCACACTCAAGTCATTATTTTCTTCTCTTTATTAATCCACTTAACACGCTAATCAACATGGCGTCTCATCTTTGGCGCCCAACTGCAAACAAAAGCAGTTTTCACTACTTCGAGGAACCACAAGGTCTGACTACAATGATTGCTTATCGCTCTCTGCTAATCAATGCGCTTGAGCCGTATTTATGTGACTAGTAACGCGAGGCGCGTTACTCCCATTAAAATAATCCCTAATTAAAATCTCTTAAATTACTCTATATTTTAAATCCTCACACATATATATATATATATATATATATATATATATATATATATATATATATATATATATATATATATATATATATACTTAAATCAAGGGCTAAAAATTCCCGCGTCATTTTGAATTCCTCTTTTTAACCCCCTCCGTAGCGGACAATTTAGGAAATTTCTAAATTGAAAGGAGATACAAGCTGTCTGAGACAGATTTTTCTAGAGATATTTTCCCGCAGATGTTGACCCAGGTGTTACGTGTCTTGTACATATAACTTCATGCTAACGGACCCTTCAGTTTGTCTTGTCCCTGTGATGAAGGGGGAACTCGTCCTTCAATGTTTTCTTTATAAAGGTATTTAGCTGAAACGGTATTATTTTTATGGTCCTGACTGCAACCACCTATCGAGAAGTCATTACACACACACACACACACACACACACACACACAATATAATATATATATATATATATTTATGTGTGTGTGTGTGTGTGTGTGTGTAGAGAAAGTTGATTCAAATTTCAAAAAATTGCCTTACCAAATTCTCTATTATATGTCACCTTATCCAAAATTCAAAATTAATTAGATACTAAGCAATTACGTAAAAATAAGGGAGAAGACCTAATTCCAAGTTCAAATTTTAATAAAAAGTTCCTTTGTGGACCTGCAAAGGGATGTGAATTTGCATGGTTGTGCAAGGTCTGTATGCTGGTCTGGAGCTCTTGAGATGGTCAAAGGATGTAGACACTTTTGCTTGTACTCTCGATTGCTGGGATTGCATTGGAGACTTCAACCCCACCACTGGTCTGGAGCCTTCTAAATAATTTGGGTGATTTTGTGATGCTTCTTTAATTGGAACACTTCTGGTGTCCACTAGATGTCCTCCTCCTTATCTTTCCGGAGTCTCTCTCAGACTCAACTTTGATCATGGTACCCCGAACTCTGATTTCCAACTCCTTCTCTCTCTTTCTTTTTTTATATTATTTTCATCTCTTACCTTCCTCTTTACTCTTGTGCCAACTAGCAGAGCTGTACGTATTCACTGGTCATCCTTTCTCCACCTTTCATCCTCAAACATGTGGAAAAACGTACCCCTTCAAATTTGGCATTCCTAGCCTATTCACAAACTTATAATTTTTGTCCCTTACGAACTCATAAATAATTCCAAAAAGGTACATTCTTATTTACTGTCATCAACGGAGACAGTATGACATTTTAATATTGGTATTTTAATTATTTTAATATGATTGTAATATGAGACTGGAATCCGAATCCCACCAGAGAATGCTGCACAAGACGAATCCATTCAATTATTTTTATAGGTCCTCTCTCCGATACAAAAGATGTGATGAGGTCAGCTTTAGATCCCAAGCATTTTACTTCCTTTTTTATTTATATTAATTATATTAATTAGAATAATCTAAATTGCCTCACTACAACTAATACTTCTACTTGACTATTACTTTGACTACATTCCCAGAATGGGTTCTAATGGAGAAGTGTTGCGTTTATGAGTTCCTATGCTCAATAATGGGTAAGTGTGATTTTATAAACTTGTGATTAAAACTGGTGATTAAACTTGTGTTTTAAAATTTTATTTGTGGGGTTTAAAATTTTAATGGTGAAAGCTATGCTGGGCAACGCATATTTCATGAATATGAAGAACAGATAATTCACGAAAGTTGAGAGTACATTCACCTGTCGTGCTAGATGTTGTCTCCCAACCTTAAATAGTTCTCATTTGAACAATGCGAACATGCATTGTAACAGTGTTTTTCGAAACTCATGAAATCCTATACATTAGAGTGGTCTCATTAGCCCTCGTGTGCAAAACAGTAGACCGTAGCGCTCCCAACCAAACCAAACCAAACCTATACATTAGAGAAGTCCCCTACCCATTATTCGTCAAAAGTAACACTTTTAATAACCTCGAAAACTCTCAATTTGGCACCTCGGTTCGGTAGTAAGCTATTTCCTTAATAAAGATTAAAAAACGGGATACGTATTCATACGAATACAAAGATTTTTCAATAACGAATGCATGATCTGAAAGCAGACTTGCTACTTTCGTTAGTTATAAACCTAAAATAACCAAAGAAATTGAAGATACAAAGAAGAAAATACAGAGATACGATGAGACTATAAACACTAATGTATAGGCTAGAAAAGTAATTTATTTCATTATTTACAGTAATTGTTCAAACGAAAGATCACAAACGGTGACGCAAGAACCAAACGAGAGATTGTTGAATGTTCTGGTACATTTTAGTGATATCACGAATATCTCTAGAATCCTTCACAAGCCTTGAGATTAGATGCTCTGTAGGGTCCATGTGAGTTTTATTAAGCAGACTCTTTAGTTGATCTGAAGACACAACAGATAGTGCGATCGTTCCCAAGCTACAAGACCACTACAGCCGATCCATCGGTCTGGAAATGTGACTTCGAGATTCACTGTTACACGGATTTGATTACGATTAAGTTTGCTTCTTCTTTACCAAGTTACAATTGCATGAATGGTTTTCTTTATGTCCCGATAAATCACTCTATGAGAATCAGTGTAACTTCTGAAGATCAGCCATTGTGAAATGCAATAGGGCTTTGGTATTTTATTTTGGGTCATTCATCAGTTGATCAAAATTTTTTCACTTGTTCTGAAAGATCATACTTAACCAATCAGAAAATGAGATTTTGATTATTGAGGTGCATATTTGATTACTATTTAAAATTCTTCTTACTCGTGTTAAATTTGCATTTAATGATTTCTTTCCTCCTCGATAAATTCCTACATAAAAATTGTTTTAATTTCTGATTCATTTCGAATCATGAATCCATGGATGAAAATTGTTTGCATTTGTGTGAATCATTACCTTCATAACGGGGGTCTTGTACACATATATAACATATTATTATTTTTATTACTATTTTAATTAATTTAATCTTAAAAATACACCTTGTAAATCAAACAAAAAATCGTATTATTCTGATATAATGGAATTAGAAGATACATTGTTTATTTTATAATATTAGTGTACCTTACTTACTTTTCAAGAGATGTACACAATATACATCTCCTGGAGAATCCAAAAGTTCCTTTCGATTATGCCCTAGAAATAATGTCTTAGCAGAAATATTTATAAAAAGGGAGCAGAAATATTTCTATTTCTATACGAGTTCTTAGCAAAAATATTTATAAAAAATTGATTGTATAGTCAGTCATTTTGAATTAAAATACTTAAACTAAAATATAAGCTTAAAATTGAATAAATTACAAAATACGGTTGGTATTTCTTAAAATACAAGTACTAGAAACTTTAAATCTAAGTTTTTCAAAATTTTTCAAATTCAGATTGTAAAAAATCATTGCATTTCAACCATCTAGTTCAAATTTATACAGCTATTCTCTGGTATATTCCTTCAATTTGGGTTTTAAAATAAAATCATTAGTTTTCTAAATGATGTCTACGAAAGAAAATAATTTCTCCAAATTATAAATACTGTTTACTTTATGATTTATTAATTTATATTTTCAAAACTTACAAACATAGTTAATCTATTATATTTTTCCTTCATAAAATTGAAAAGAAAATCTTAAAAGATGTAATCAACTATGACTGAAATCAAAACTAAAAATCATTTAAGCTTTAAAGGCTTTAATTTTTAGATTCAATTTTTTCAAATAGAATTAATTTTTTAATAAACTAATATAAGCTCATATTTAACCCATATTGTACCACACCAACTAAATATTTCTGAAAATTTTTAAAATTTTATCCATAACATTAATATGGTGTAACTAAACATATAAAACCAAAATTTTAAAAATAAATTTTATTTTTTAAGTAATTAGCGATACTATAATTAGGCCAACGGTCCAATACACTACTAAAATTTAACAAGTACCACTTACATTGCATTAGGCTGATTCATAGGTGAAATTTGGGAAAACATTTAAAGCAAAGTTCAACATTACACATTAGGCATACTGTTGTTGCTTTTCTTTTGCAGTTCTTGAACTTGCATTTTTGATAAGGGGTAATAGAAAAATGATATTCGTTGTAGGATGCTAATACCCAAAATTTATATCCAAATTTTACAGGTTTATTTTTCATGAACATCTTGCAACTGTGCCTTCCAAAATATTTTACCATTCTTTCATCGATGGTGAGATTTTCAGAAAATATACCAAATTGCTTCAAGGTTATGCTGATTTTGTCATAAAAAGGTCGAATTCTACAATAACGATCTTGCGGATCAATTGAAGAATCATCGTTAAAATGGATAAAGTGTTTGGTGTCATAATACCGTTTTCTGGACCTAGCGTTACTCACTAATGTAGTGCCAATGTCTGTAATACTACAAGTAACCTCCACTATGTTTAAAAAAATAATAATGAATATAAAATTAAAGATTAAAAAATGACAATTTTTAAGGGGTTGCTAAAAATATATTTTACAATACAATATATTTTGATTTCTCAGTTTTTTTTTGTTACTGTGATAAAATGTGTCTATTTTAAAGGTCTTAAAATAAAATCCACTCAGAAAATGTTTATAACTTTATTATTAAATGGAATTCTATTTGCTGTCCTGTTTATAGGACAGCGGTCCAATATGGGTTAAGGAAAGAAATTATGCAAAAGCATTTATAATTTAAAAATAGAATTTTGAATACCAGATACTCCTTAAGTCTCCCTTATTTTCTTAGTCCCCCTGTAGAGAGTGAAACCTTAATTTTTAGTTTGTGAAAAACAAAATTCAATCTGTTTATCAAAAATATGAGTTTCGGGCACCAGAATATATAAAGAATTAAACTGTTAAGTGATTAAACTAAATTTTATATGCAATTCAAAAAACAAATCGCAGTTGGAAAATTTTTCTGTAGACACGAATAAACAAATGTTGTAATTATAAATAAACCTATAAAAATCGTAAACATCCCTTCTATCTGAAAAGTAAAAAAAAAAAATATGTTTTAGATAAACATAGTAAGGAGCAAAATGCATCGTAACGAAATTTTAGACCTTTTTTTCGTTTACATTTTCTATCGCTTGACTTGTAGAACGGTGATCAAAATTATGTCTCATTTCTTTGAAATCCATTTTCTTTCCCTCGTCTAGAATCATCAGACTCTGGAATCTGTCCAGCGCGAAACAAAAGTTTTTTTTTCTCTCTCTCGCTCCTTTAAACGGTAGAGATAAAGTAACTCCAATTAGGTAAGATAAACGAGAAATTATTGAAAAAGTGACAGCAGTAATTCCAGTTCGTAAATGAGTTTCTTCTCGCCCAGAAAAATAAAAACGTCTATTAATCTTCATCAGCCGCAGTAGGAGTTACATCCATCGCAAAGAAGTCTGGGCAATATTTTTTTAGAAAAACATGTCAGACAGAATTTCGGAAAAATGTTGGACAAATTTGACGTAATGTGATTAGAAATTCTGCTTAAGTAATGAGTGTGTACAAATTAAGAATTACGAGATCATTATTTTGCCTTAATTTTATATCTAAATATGGGAACTTTATACCTAATATTAATAAACATTTTACTATTCACAAAAAATCAATGTTTATTTTACAGTTAAGGTTTTAAAGTTGCTATTATTAAATCATAACCATTTTATTAGCTTGTACGAAAAAGAAATATTATAATACCCTTAAAAAATCAGTCTTCAGTTTTAAATAGAATAACAATTTTTATCATGCCTGAATTCTTTTTAACTAGTTTAAGCATTGTATCTGTAACAAAATAGAAGTAACTTTTAAATGTGTAATTTGACTATCCTTGAATGGGATATGACCATCCCTGAATGTTTCAAAAGGTTGTCCTACTCTCGGAGCAGGCAGCCATACAGGCTATTGGCTCCGCTGAAGCTCCTATCTCTGCTGAGGTCCTACAATGCCGAGAATTGATGCGTTGTATAGGTCGAAAAGACAAATATATCAAGTTACAATGGATCCCCGGCCATTGGGGCATTTATGGGAATGATCAGGCTGATCTTCTCGCACGTAAAGGTGCAACAAAGGCCCAGCTAACAAATGCTTCTGGACTGTCTTAACACTCAAAAAAGCTCTTTTGGAAACAAGCTTTGAATATGAAATTCGAATCCCAAATACAAGATCGTGTTAAACTGAAGACCTGGAAAGCCGGAGACCTTGCTAACATTCTCGATCGTCCTCGACGTGCGGCAGTGGAGTTGTTCCGGTTAGTGACAGGACATGACTGCCTAAGTGAACATCTCCATAGAATTGACATTTTTGACTCCCCTCTTTGTTCTTTCTGAGACCTTGGGGAACCTTTAAATAGAGGTCATCCGAGTCGATGCGGGGCACTTAGCGGTTCTTCCGAGTCCGAGACTACCCTGTATTGGAGAGCCAGAGAACGCCTGAGGCAATGACTTCGGTCAATGTTAATTTTGTTACCTGTACAGTTATTCCCCAATTGTTACTTTTATAATTGTAATCTGCCTTGCCATTAGAAGGAAAAAAGTATCCCTGAATGCATTTTGAGCAGTTTTGTATTTACGTGTATGTGTTGATTCATAATTAGGCTTGAAATGTTAAAATATTAAATGTAGAACTAATAATCGATCTCACAGGCAGCGAACTGAAATTTGTTTCAGCTACCACAATGTGGTTTGGTTTGGTTTTGAGTGCTACGGTCTACTTTTTTTGCAACACGAGGGCTAATGAGACCGGAACCTACTGCTTAAAGCCGTTTTACGAAAGTCAATGTACGTATAGGGAAACCCATTTAGAGCATAACTCCTTTACAAATCGAGACTAAGTCAAAATTTTATATTAAATTCATATTTTTCATTTCTTCATGAGTAAAATAACCCTTCGAAGTTCTTGGCTACCTTAACCATGCTCACTTTCCATCATCCTCTTTCCTGGGCAATTCATCTCCAGTTCTGTAACTTCAGATCAAGTATTTTCCCCCATCGCACAGCGATCTAGTTGTGAGTCTTCCTTTGGTCCTCGTTTTCACAGGATTTCTGAAAGCGGATATTTGAAGGGTGCTGTTTTATGAGTTTTACCAAACATGACCCAAACATACTAACCTTTTGCTCCTGATGATTTAAGGTAACCGACCACGTTTAAATAGCAATTTTCCGGAAAAAATATCGAAAAAAATGTATTCGTTTATTATAAAGATCAGTCCTTAAGCTTTCTTAAACAGTTTTCAACTTGTTTCTAGAGTCATTAGAGGTCATGATATAGCTGTTTAATTATCACCGGAAGTACCGAAAAGATACCGTGTGTGTGCAGTTAAAGGGTATGACTTTCATTGTTAGCATGAAAAACATCGTAAATAGCGTATTATAGCTTCTAAATAAATAAATAAATTACTCCAGCATATTTCTGAATGTTTACCAAATTATAAAACAATTAATCCAATAAAATCTTTAAATTGAATTTCTGAGAAACTGTGATTTTTGCTACACCACCACACCTCAACAGTCATGACTGCTAAAATAATTTTTAGGATTTAATTAGAATTTAACTGTATATTTTAATGATGTTATGTATGCATTGAACCTCAGGATTATAAATATATTCTATTTGAGATGAGTTATTTGCATCAATGTTAGAAACTTCATTATTTTTTTCTTGAATTTTTCTTCTAAATTAATTGATTGGCTATAACTCATTTATACTTTAGAATATTTTTATTCTGGAGGTTCAATGCATACATATGGATATATGTCCACATTTATCCAAGCAAAAGTCATATGTTTCGTATTTTTTTAGCTAGGAGTATTAGCGTAAAGTCAAAAACTGTTGTCAAAAATCCCAATTTTTAAGGCAATTTATATGTATTTATGTTTATTTTCACATTTTATTATGTTTTATAACCTATTACTGCAATAACTAAAGAATATTTTCATAAAATCCTTATTTAAACATTTTGGCTCCGAACGTGGTTATTTGTGGTTGCCTATAAATTGTATAGCTTGAAGTTGAATCGAATTATACAGCATCCATTTTCCTGTACTAAGCTAAGGAATCTTTCTCTCAGATATGTTATGAAAACATTGAGTGTCAGAGTTGAGGGTACAATTTTCGCTTGAATAGAGCAGGAAAGTCAAAAAGAGAGTTTTATACATTATTTATACATTCATATTTTAGTAAGTATAATTTTGTTTTTTTTTTATGTTTACATAGTTATATTTTATTACATATATCTAGTGTAAACTTTTATGTTTACATATTCGAGTGTAAAATCGGATTCATAATTACATCCACATTATATACAATTTTACATCTTGCACAAAATGAGTACTTAATACCAACTTACAGAGCTTTGCTTACTTTAGAAACGAAACAAACTTTAATCCTTGAAGACAATTTTTCGAATGATACTTCTAATGAAATTATAAATTGAAAATAAAAATTTTACATGAGCTAATTGGTCTACAAAGAAGTTATGTAATATCTGCATCAGATATTTTGTATTTATCTTCTGTAAAAATAATAAACAACATTGTGTTTTTATGAGGACTGTTAATCAATTAATCTATCCAAATTTGTTTTCAAGAAAGAATTTCTATTTTTCATGAAATATATGGGCAACAAAATACATGGTAGAATTCATTTTAAAGTACCTGATTTTATTTTTCATTTTATGACTTGAATAGATTAAAAAAATTGTAACATATTAGCACATTTTAGAATCAATAGTATTGAAAGTTTTGTTGTATAGAAGATAAATTATTACAACTTTTATTATCAATTCATACCATAATTTTTTTATTTCTCTTTTTTGTATTTAACAGTATTTTTTGAGAATTTCTTATAAATTAGGGTATAAAATGTTTCCTTTATTTTCTCTAAAGACTTATTATTCTTTTAGCATACACGGATAGAAAAGAAATTTAAACTACAATATAACTTTCCAAGTATCTGTGGCGATTTGTGTTTTTGCATTATTCATTAACAATTTTTAATTCTTCTTTCAAAATTTCTAACTGAATTAGATTTTTAAGGAAATAATACAAATAATAGTTGGATTAACATGGAGAATCAGTTTTATATTAAAGTATATATTTATTTAAAATTAGAAATATACTTGTCGAAATTTTACTTTGAAAAGTACCAAAAACTATGGTTCATTTAAAAAGAATAGACTTAATTTTAAGGTATCAGTTAGCGTATTAATATATTGAGCGCTCCAAAAATTAGATAATTTAGCGAAGCATAATTATTTATATCAGGTGTGTTTAACTTGAGAGTAATAGTTATGCTGAATATTATTTTTCAAATGGTTAAAGCTCAAGATGTATGAGTATTTGTATAAATGATTACCGGTTCTAAAAGACGGAATGGTAGTAGCTGTGAAATGATGGATCTTTAAGGACTTTTTGATCCAAGAATATCTATGGTATTTAGAGAGAGGCAGTTGAGAAGAAAACTTTAATCAATAAAACTATTCTGGTTGAAAAATAATAGTAAACGACAAAGATGAAAAATGAGTAACACGCCTGGTTCTCAACAACAGAAAGTGATTAACAGGACACATCGCAGGTAAATTCAAATCCAGTGCATTACAAAGCATATCGCAAAGCATATCAATAGTGACTTAGCAATGAATAACCTTTATATACACACCGTCAATAGTGCCTTCGGTATCACAGAAAAATAAGAGAATATTTATGTTCTCAAGAACGACGAAAAATGTTATATAAATACTGGAATAAAATAGTATGGTTTGATGAATCGCGTTATGTTACATCATGCAAGATAAGAATATAGCACAAATAGCAAGAAATGATTGACCCTTCCTGCTAAAGGATAACCCCTCACCTTGTGGTGATAAATGTAGGGTGTGGTGAACGTTTGACTCTTGACAACTCTTAAGTTTTCTTGGGTGTGACTCTTGGAATTTGTGAACAGAATTCTAACTGTAACCAGTTACCTTAACATATTAGTGTGGGGTCATTAGTTAGATATATCAATATGCTTCCATTTCCAACTCAGCTTTTTCGTCCGAAATTAAGGACCAACCTGTCTTTTAAAACCGGTGATCATCTATACGAATACCCATACATCTTGAGTTTTATCCATGTTAATAAGAATTTTTAACTCTACTACATAACTATACCGTCTGGAGTTGAGTACAACTGACCTAAATAAATATGCTTCACTAGATACCTCAATATCGGAGTTGTCATATTTTTTTTCAGATAAGGAAATTATATAATTTTTTAAGGAAAGAAGACTAAAGAAAGTTTCAAAGCTTGGAAACACCACCATCCAAGGCTTTAATCAGTAGGTACCGGTCTTATTAGCCCTCGTGACCAAAACTGTAGATGGTAGCACTCCAAACTAAACCTGTCTTCTTTTAATGTTAGGCTTGTAGGCCAACATTTCTTATTAACTCATTCAACTCCTGCTAAAGAGAATATATGCTGTGTTCAGAACTAAAGGAGAACTAAATCAATATTAAAGGCTAATTTTTTTAACCCTCAGTGTAAATACTAAGTGTTTGTAAGGTATACATAGAGAGGGATTGAAGCTGTTTTGCAGTTATAAGATACGTTACCAGTTAGAGATATTTAAGGGGTAAAAAGCCTATTCATCCTTTTCTTTTTGTAAATTTGCAATATCTTTGCAGCTATTGTATTAATCAGTACAAAGATAACTAAAAGAGTTGTTTTAATTTTATATTTATGTTTATCATAATATTTATGTTTATCTTAAGGTTAAGATATTCAAAAATTCTTATCAGACAGTATTTGGTTTTAATGGGTTTATATATTTTGAAACCTGAAAATGTAAACTGTATTTTAGTAAGAAAAGAGACGAGAATAGAACAGACAGAACAACATATAATATTATTTATATAGATTAAATTCTGAGTATTACATGTCTGGCATAATTTTAGCCATGAATATTAACATTTTCCAAACTATTCTAACTTGAAAAATTAAAAATTTTAACAATAAAATATTCTTAATTAAAAAAAAGAGATATCGTAATTTCATTACATTTGATGCAACTAAAATCAAGAAAAACATATCACTGTGCACTCAGTAGTTTCCTTGTGAAGAAGAGACAAACTGGATCCAAGATGTTAATTTATTTAGACAAACAATTTATATTAGACTATTTTGAATTTTTCCATGAGTAACACTTATAGTGAGGGCGAAAAAAATTAATTTTACATTCTAATACGGCAGAAAGTCTTAAATAAATCACTTAATTAGTCTTTATTTATTTTTCATTTCTTAAACGGCATATATTCTTTTAATTAAAATGCTTAAAATGTTTTTGTTATAGAAAATATTTTTCAGCATTTTATTTCTTTGCATGCTCTTTATTTACTGCTTAAAGAATCTAAATTTTCTCCCAAATTCCTTAGCAAAAATGAAAAAAAAATTATTTTAAAAATTGCAGACGATCCCATTAAAAATAATTTTATATGAAGGCTTTAAATTACATGTAGTTTAAAAAGTACGGGAATAAAATAAATCTGAATAGTTAACCTAACTTAAAATGCACCGTCAGACGAAAAAATTGTTTTAACTGGAAGTTCTCTAATAAGCACGAATTAAATAGGAAATTTCCTTTGCAATTGGAGAGCTTAACCAGAGTTTTTAAACTCGGATTTAAAATCGGACATCAATGAAATATTTTAAAATAGTTTTACAGGTATTAAGGTATATTAGACAGTTATTTAAACTATAATACAAATATGAATACTGCGTTTATTTCAAGATAGGAAAGGGAGGTACACACATCTTTGACATGGAAAAATATATAAATGATTTTTAAAACTAGTTCCTTTATGTTAAAATATTTTAATTTTAATCCGATGGCAATTTACCTTTTTACTGTAAAGACATACGATTGTACATTATTTGCAGTCATATATTGTCATACATGTAGCCATATAAGAATGGGTAGGTTAGTTTATAGCGCTACAGACTTCGTTTTGCTACACAATGGAAATGCTTAAGAGAAATGTACAGGGTGTTTAAAAAAAAGACCAGTATATGTGAAAAATCATTAAAAGCTAAAAGGATAGTGATAGAAATACATATTTTATTGCAATATGCTTGGAACAATATTGAATTTTCAGGCAGACAAACTTTCAAAATTAGTTACAATATTCCACAACAGATGGCGCTGCAATCTGGAAAAATCTAAATTACGATATTTTCCAGATATCCACCAGGCTCAGCAATAATATGGCGTAATCTCAGATCGAAATTATCAGAAACCCTTGTAAACGTCTCAAGCGGGATGGCTTCACATGCAGAACATATATACTGCTCCAGTTATTCAATTTTTTTTGGGGATATTGGTGGTACACCTGATCTTGCAAAAGTCCCCACAGAATAATATCGTAGTTTATATTTTACCAGCGCCATCTGTTGTAAAATGCTGTAACTAATTGTAAAGTTTGTCTGGCTTAAAATTTACTATTATCCCAAGCATATTGCAATAAACTGTGTATTTCTATCACTATCCGTTTAGTTTTTATTGATTTTTCAAATATACTGGCCATATTTGCACCAACATCCTGTATATAGATACAGTCTTAATAGTACAAAAACACTATATATGAAACAATATCGACTAAAATTTTTAACATGAAAAATGCCAAAATTGTCACTAACGAATATTAATTGGATAACTACAGAATTTCAATGAAACGTCTAAAATCGACTGTATACGTCAGATATGTTATTTAAAAATAGGTAGGAAGAACGCGATACTTTCCATAGTCGTTTGATGTCTCTTTAGGTTCCTACTTCTATGTATAATATCAGCAAGGTAGCAATCTTGCATTTACCATGGCTTGTTCCTCTAAAATTCCATTTATACCCAAGTATACACGAGTGGAAAGATAAGAAAATTAAAATGGAAATTTACACTCATAGTTATGGTTTAAGAAAATAATATCTTACATTTTATTAAAACTACACATATTTATTTCTTCACATAAATTACGTAACTGTTGATATTGCGTTCCACTAGTTTGAACTTTCTTTATACGCTGCATTTTTTTCTATTGCTTCAGTATTTCAGATAGTGTTTTTAAATCCTTCTGATACACACTACCTTTCCCAGCTAAAATGTCTTTAAATATCCGAAGAAAGGGAAATAGTAAAGGGTAAATGTTACAGGATATCCTTTTTCTGTTGTGCCATACACGTTTTGGATTGTTAAAACTGATGGGATCCATACTGAAATATCTGTCACCCAAAATTGAATATCTTGGGGCTCAAAACTTTTGACACATACCCACTCTGCAATCTTTCAACTCCCACTGATTTCATACTTTAATTTGCGAAAATTACACGTAATGCACTTTGAATAGTTTACGATTAAACTATGTTTCATTGCTTTCAGGAGTCTCTTTTGCATCTCGAACAAAATGATAGTTTTTTCTTACTTAGTACATTTTGAGCACTAGACAAACTTCTATTTAAACTTTTCGTTATTCATTTATTTCTCTTTTAAATTCATCACAACATCTTTTGTTTATTCATATATATTATATATTCTGTTATTATATTTTGTTTTTGTAATTGTATAGACATTCCAAAATAGTCATTCCTTGAAGAAAAATATTAATTATTATTGCAAGTAAATCAAGTAATTCAAGTAAGCAACTAGTATTCCATGTAATAATATTTGAGAACTATTTCGGCACTAAGTAGAAAAATAATTCAATTCCAAGTAATCTCCTATGGGCGAAAGCTTTATTACAGTAATTTTAAAATTATGTTCATTATTTACATTAGTAGTAATAAATAGTTTTCCAATTTTAACTTTCATGGTGCTTTTACCACGACCAAGAACATTTTTTGTAAAACAAGACAAATTCTAAACGTGTAAATTAATGTGATTCACGCCAATGGTGTACTTGCTTTATTTGTATAACATACACTTGTACCTTTAGTGTAGGAGATTTCTTACGCTGTCCCATCTCTAAGACATACAACAGCAACAAACTGAAGACCAGTCACCACGACAGCAACCACTGCAGCTATAAAGCTGCAGCTGACCTACAAGAGGCCCATCATGGTTCGAAGCTTACTTTGGTCAACTCCGGTAAGGAACAAGTGCTACAGACCCAAGTTTTGGTCTACCAGAGAAGACACTAGAGAAAAATCACTCAGGTGAACCCCGGGCTCGTGACACACTTATATACCTAAAGGAGGTATACCCCTGAGGTTGTCTCTCATTTATCTCTAAACAGAAGACACGCTTGAGCTCGTGGCCACGGACGCGAGAGACGTTTAGGACTACCAACCCTACAATTTATATGTAAGTACTTAGTAACTTAATCATCATGAATTAATGTCAATTAAAAATTGAAAACTTACTGCAAGGATAACCAATTCAATTTTTCAATATCCGGATGAGATTGGTTAGTATTTAGTTTGGATAAACTAAGTAGATTTTGAATACGTTAATAATCAAATTACTCTCTAAGTTTTCACGAGAACATGAAGGTTTGATTTGGTTTGAAACACTACCATCTACTGATTTGAAGAAAATGATGTAACGAAAAAAATTTTTCATTATTATTTGAACAGAAGTGTTTCCCACTGCTTGAAACTTTAATTCCACACACTATAATATTTTGACAAAAATTGCTGCTGAATTAAACTACCCGAATAATCTTTGATAGTTTGTTGTTTTTGAAAGAAATGAGAAATGTTTCTGTAGATTAAATTTTATTATACTAATATAAAAATATAATGTGGACACATGAATCTGTCATACGGCTGCGATCATTATTTGTTTTCAAATTTCATGACATAACAACCGCAAAAGGCTAAATAGGTTTAACCCTCTAAGCGGTTTGCACGTACAATTCCGCCAAACCGATGATGTCTTCAAAGTGGTTTCACGTACAATTTTCGACCTCCAAAAACGTTCTGAAAATGGATGTAATGTACATTTCTGCCAGTGTTTCCCCCCCATGGAGTTTTGAGATAGGAGGGTCAGGTGGATTGTTTAGGAACTGCACCCCTCCTTGACTGAAATTTATTGAAGAATGCACCCCTACTGCCTGAGGCACAAAGACGCTGATAGCTTTTCATGGATTTGTAAATTTCTATTTCGAAGTATTTCATTTGCGGTAACAGGTGGATCTCTAAATGCACCAGTTAAATATGTTGGAAGGCTTTCGTAAAAAAATATAAATAATTCTCTTAAAGAATATTTTTATTTGTACTTTTAGAATCCATTATTTCTTATGCGATGTTCTTCGAGACTTGACGAGCTTTAAATGTATTAAAAATTAACTATCTATAATACCTGTTTATATATCTATTTATAACCGGAAGTAAAGGAACAATAACGAGGGTGGGTTTCCCGTATTTCATTCTAGTCGACAATGGATGAAGTAAAAATTCATAGATCGCTTTGGCCACTGACACAATAAATCTTTAACGTATTTTTTGGAGACTTTTTTTCCTCGGTGTGTTCCACTCGGAGGGTTAAGTATTAAACACTTCGTAGAACTTTTGTTATCTTCTAAAAGTATTGTTTATAGTTGAGTAGTGTTTGAAATAGCTTTATGAATTACTTATAACAGCTAGTGACAGGATTTAGAGTAATTTATTTCAGTAGTATTAGTATTTATAGTAGTTTCACTTTTAATATAAATCAAAGAAATGTGTGTAGTACCACATAGACAAAGTATATAAATCTTTATCCAGTGACAAACTAAAGGAGGTTTTTTACATAATCCTATATGCCATACAACGTTTAACAGAATGATTTTTAAACAGATAAATTTTTTAAACTTAACATATTTACAAAACATTCACAACCTACCTGTTATATGTTATCCAAGTGCAAATTCTCAAACCTCTACTAAATGATTGGAGGTCATAAGAGATTTTAAAATCCTTTAACACATTACTAGGCAAGCATTTTTAAAGATATAAATGAAATCAGCATCAATAAATCTAAATGATAAAATATCACTTCAAATGATTAATTTAAATTTTGATATTATATTTTAAATTTAATATGACTTTAATTATTTTGGTTTCAAATTATTAATTACTTCTTATGCATTTCGAGCACTAGGTAAACTTCCATTTCAACTTTACTTTGTTCATTTATTTCTCTTTTAAATTCATCACAACATATTTTGTTTTTTTTTCATATGTATTATGCTTTGTTTTTAAATTTTCTTTTGGCAACTGGTTTAGAAATAACAAAAATAGTCATTCCTAGAAGAAAAATATTAATTATTATTCTAAGTAAATCAAGTAATTCAAGTAAGGAAGTAGTATTCCAAGCAATAATAATTGAGAATTATTTCGACACCAAGTAGAAAAAATACTTATATTCCAAATAATATTCTGTATGGGAGAGCTTTATTACAGTAATTTTAAAATTATGTACATTATTTACATTAGCAGTAATACATAGTTTTCCAATTTTAGCTTCCGTGGTGCTTTTACCACGACCAAGAACATTTTTGTAAAACAAGACAATTTCTAAACGTGTAAATTGATGTGATTTACGCCGGTGGTGTACTTGCTTTACTTTTATAACATACAATTGTACCTTTATTATAGGACTAACCACCCTAGAACTTATATGTACTTACTCAGTAACTTGATCATGAGTAATCAATGTTAATTAAAAATTGAAGACTTACATCAAAGATAACCAATTCAATTTTTCAATATCCTGATGAGATTAATTAGTATTCAGTTTGGATAAACCAAGTAGATTTTGTATACGAGAATAATCAAACTACACTGTAATTTTTCATGAAAACATAAAGGTTATTTTGGTTTTGAGCACTACGGTCTACTGTTTTAAATAAAATGAATACAAGGGAAAAAATTTCGCTATCATTTGAACAGAAGTGTTTCCCACTGTTTGAAACTTTAATTCAACACACTATAATATTTTGACAAGAATTTCTACTGAATTAAACTACCCAAATAATCGTTGATAGTTTGTAGTTTTATATTTATTATACTAATATAAAAAATATAATGTTGACACATGACTTCGTCATACGCATGCAATCATTATTTGTTTTCAAATTTCATGACATAGCAACCGCAAAAGGCTAAATATGTTTAAGTATTAAACACTTCGTGGAACTTCTGTTATCTTCTAAAAGTATTGTTTATAGTTGAGTAGTGTTTGAAATGGCTTTATGAACTATTTATAACAGCTAGTGACATAATTTAGAGTAGTTTATTTCAGTAATATTAGTATTTATATTTGTTTCAATTTTAATATAAATCGAAGAAATGTGTGTGTAGTACCACATAGACAAAGTATATAAATCTTTATCCAGTGATAAACTAAAGGAGGTTTTATACATATCCCTATATGCCATACGACGTTTAACAGAATGAATTTTAAAAAGAAAGATTTTTTTAAACTTAACATATTTGAAAAATTCACAAACTACGTGTTATATGTTATCCAAATGCAAATTTTAGAACCTCTACCAAATGATTTAGGGCCATTAATATTCTTTAACACATCACTAGGAAAGTGTTTTTAAAGATATAGATTAAATCATCATCCATAAATCTAAATCATAAAATATCGTTTCAAATTATTAATTCCAAATTTCATATTAAATTTAAAATTTAATATGACTTTAATTATTTTGGTTTCAAAATATTAATTATTTCTTTTGCACTTTGAGCACCAGGCAAACTTCTATTTAAACTTCTTGTTTTTCATTTATTTCTCTTTTAAATTCTTCACAATGTATTTCTTTTCATATATATTATATTCTGTTATTATATTTGTTTTTGTAATTCCTTTAGAAATTGAAAAAATAGTCTCTCCTAAATAGAACATTTTACAATTAAATTATATATAATTTTTTTATAATTTTATGTATATATAATATTGCATTTCACAATGTAATTTAATATATATAATTATAAAAGGTTTACTGAAAGTAAAATCAGTACCTAATTTTGTTTCCGTACAATATATAAATATAAAATAAAAAAGTAAGTAATTAACCAATATTCAGTAGAAATGTTTTTATTATTTATTGTTAGAAGTATACATTTTATAAACATATTTAATATTTTAATCAAACATTTTTACTGTACATTTTAGTATCGTTAATATTAGTATCATTGATATTATAATATCACTTCAAATTATTAATACTAAACTTCATATTGAATTTTAAATTAGTTATGTCTTAATTATTTAAGGTATAAAATTATTAGTATTTTTTGATAATTTTATGTATAATATTACATTTTACAATGTAACATTATACATAAATTTATAAAAGATTTACACAAAGTAAAATCAGCACTAATTTTTTTTCTGTAGAATAGCTAAATGTAAATTAAAAATGAAAGTAATTAGCCAATATCCATTAGAAATGTCTTTAATATTTATTGTTGGAAATATACATTTTATAAATATATTTACTATTTTAATGAGACATTTTTGTTGTATATTTTAGTATCATTGATATTAGTATCTTTGATATTATAATATTACATAACATTATTAATTCCAAACTTCATGTTGAATTTTAAATTAGTTATGAATTTAATTATTTATGGTTTAAGTTATTTATCATTTCTTATGTACTTTAATAAACAGAAAAGCTTCCATTTAAACTTTTCACTGTTCCTTTATTTTTCTTTTAAATTATGCCCAATATATTGTGTTTTTATCATTTCTATTATATTCGGTTATATTTTCATTTTGCAATTGCTTAAAACATTACAAAAATAGTCATTCCTGAATGGATCAAAAAGATCATTTTACAATTAAATTATATATAATTTTTTTAATATTGTATGAATAACATTGCATTTCACAATGTAACATTATACATATATTTATAAAAAATTTACAGAAAACAAAATCACAACCTAATTTTGTTTCCGTAGAATAGCTAAATATAAAATAAAAAAGTAACTAATTAGCGAATATTCAGTAGAAATATCTTTAATATTTATTGTTGGATGTATACATTTTATAAATATATTTAATATTTTAATCAAACATTTTTATTGTATATTTTAGTATCATTGATATTATAATATCACTTCAAATTATTAATTCCAAACTTCCTATTGAATTTTAAATTAGTTATGACTTTAACTATTTATGGTTTCAAGTTATTAATTATTTCTTATGTACATCAAGCACCAGACAAGCTTCCATTTAAACTTTTCGTTGTTCATTTATTTCTCTCTTAAATTCTTCCCAATACATTGTATTTTTATCATTTATATTATATCCTGTTATTATATTCTGATTTTGTAATTGCTTTAAATATTAAGAAATTAGTTGTTCCTAAATGGATCAAAAGCATATTACATTTATGTATAATGCTACATTTTACAATATAACATTATACATAAATTTATAAAAGATTTACAGAAAGTAAAATCAGCACTCATTTTCTTTTCTCAAGAATAGCTAAATGTAAATTACAAATGAAAGTAATTAGCAAATATCGAGTAGAAATGTATTTAATATTTATTGTTGCAAATATATATTTTATAAATATATTTAGCATTTTAATAAAACATTTTTATTTTATATTTTACTATCATTGATATTAGTATCTTTGTATTATAATATCACATAACATTATTAATTCCAAACTTCATATTGAATTTTAAATTAGTTATGAATTTAATTATTTATGGTATAAGTTATTTATCATTTCTTATGTACTTCCAGCACCATACAAGCTTTCACTTAAACTTTTCATTCTTCATTTATTTTACTTTTAAATTCTTCCCAATATATTATGTGTTTATCTTTTATATTATATTCTGTTATTATATTTTTATTTCGTAATTGCTTTAAAAATTATGAAATTAGTCATTCCTAAATGGATCAAACGCATCATTTTATAATTAAATTATATATAATTTTTTTGATAATTTTATGTATAATATTACATTTTACAATGTAACATTATACATTAATTTATAAAAGATTTACAGAACGTGAAATCATCACTCAATTTCTTTTTCTGTAGAATAGCTAAATGTAAATTAAAAATGAATAAAATTACCAATATCCAGTAGAAATATCTTTATTATTTATTGTTGCAAATATACATTTTATAAATATATTTATTATTTTAATCAAACATTTTTAATTTATATTTTAGTATCGTTGATATTAGTATCTTTGATATTATAATATCACATAACATTATTAATTCCAAACTTCATGTTGAATTTTAAATTAGTTATGAATTTAATTATTTATGGTTTAAGTTATTTATCATTTCTTATGTACTTCAAGCACCAGACAATCTTTCACTTAAATTTTTCATTCTTCATTTATTTTACTTTTAAATTCTTCCCAATATATTATGTTTTTATCATTTATATTATATTCTGTTATTATATTTTGATTTGGTAATTGCTTTGAAAATCACGAAATTAGTCATTCCTAAATGGATCAAAGCATCATTTTGCAATTAAATATATAATTTTATATAATTTTTAAAATATGTAATTTTTTATCATTTTATCTATAATATTGCATATCACAATGTAACATTGTGTATATATTTATAAAATATTTACAGAAAGTAAAATCAATACTCAATTTTTTTTTCCGTAAAATAGCTAAATAAAAAATAAAAATGCAATTAATTAGCCAATACCCAGTAGAAATGTCTTTAATATTTATTGTTGGAAATATACATTTTATAAAAATATTTAATATTTTAATCGAACTTTTTTTGTATATTTTAGTATCATTGATATTATAATATCACTTCAAATTATTAATACTAAACTTCATATTGAATTTTAAATTAGTTATGTCTTAATTATTTAAGGTATAAAATTAGTTATTTCTTATGTATTCAAGCACCAGACAAGCTTCCATGTAAACTTTTTACTGTTCATTTATTTTTCTTTTAAATTCATCCCAATATATTGTGAATTTATCATTTATTTTATATTCTATTATTATATTTTGATTTGGCAATTGCTTGAAAAATTACAAAAATAGTAATTCCTAAATGAATCAAAGCATTATTTTACAATTAAATTATATATAATTTTTTTAATATTGTATGAATAACATTGCATTTCACAATGTAACATTATACATATATTTATAAAAAATTTACAGAAAACAAAATCACAACCTAATTTTGTTTCCGTAGAATAGCTAAATATAAAATAAAAAAGTAACTAATTAGCGAATATTCAGTAGAAATATCTTTAATATTTATTGTTGGATGTATACATTTTATAAATATATTTAATATTTTAATCAAACATTTTTATTGTATATTTTAGTATCATTGATATTATAATATCACTTCAAATTATTAATTCCAAACTTCCTATTGAATTTTAAATTAGTTATGACTTTAACTATTTATGGTTTCAAGTTATTAATTATTTCTTATGTACATCAAGCACCAGACAAGCTTCCATTTAAACTTTTCGTTGTTCATTTATTTCTCTCTTAAATTCTTCCCAATACATTGTATTTTTATCATTTATATTATATCCTGTTATTATATTCTGATTTTGTAATTGCTTTAAATATTAAGAAATTAGTTGTTCCTAAATGGATCAAAAGCGTCATTTTATAATTAAATTATATATAATTTTTAATAATTTTATGTATAATGTTACATTTTACAATATAACATTATATACAAATTTATAAAAGATTTACAGAAAGTAAAATCAGTACTTAATTTTTTTTCTCTAGAATAGCTAAATGTAAATTACAAATGAAAGTAATTAGCAAATATCGAGTAGAAATGTCTTTAATATTTATTGTTGCAAATATACATTTTATAAATATATTTATTATTTTAATCAAACATTTTTAATTTATATTTTAGTATCGTTGATATTAGTATTTTTGATATTATAATATCACATAACATTAGCAATTCCAAACTTCATATTGAATTTTAAATTAGTTATGACTTTAATTATTTATGGTATCAAATTTTTAGTTATTTCTTATGTACTTCAAGCACCAGACAAGCTTTCACTTAAACTTTTCACTGTTTATTTATTTTTCTTTTAAATTCTTCCCAATATATAGTGTTTTTATCATCTATATTATATTCTGTTATTATATTTTGATTTTGTAATGGCTTTAAAAATACAAAAATAGTTTCCTAAATGGAATAAAAGCATCATTCTACAATTAAATTATATATAATTTTTTTTAGTTTTATATATAATATTACGTTTTACAATGTAAAATAATACATATATTTATAAAAGATTTACAGAAAGTAAAATCCATACTGAATTTTGTTTCCGTAGAATAGTTTATTGTTAAATAAAAATGTAATTAGCCAATATCCAGTAGAAATTTCTTTAATTATCTATGGAAGAATACATTTTATAAAAAAATATTTAGTATTTTTATCAAAAATTTTTATTGTATATTTTAGTTTCATTTCTATTAGTATCATTGTTATTATAATATCACTTCAAATTATTAATTCCAAACTTCATATTGAATTTTAATTTACTTATGAATTTAATTATTTATGGTTTAAATTATTTATCATTTCTTATGTACTTTAATAAACAGAAAAGCTTCCATTTAAACTTTTTGTTGTTACTTTATTTCTCTTTTAAATGTTTCCCAATATATTGTGTTTTTACCATTTATATTACATTCTGTTATTATATTTTTATTTTGTAATTGCTTTAAAAATCACGAAATTAGTCATTCCTAAATGGATTAAAGCATCATTTTACAATTAAATATATAATTTTATATAATTTTTTAAATATATAAATTTTATCATTTTATGTATAATATTGCATATCACAATGTAACATTGTGTATGTATTTATAAAATATTTACAGAAAGTAAAATCAATACTCAATTTTGTTTCCGCAAAATAGCTAAATATAAAATAAAAATGTAAGTAATTAACCAATGTACAGTATAAATATCTTTAATATTTATTGTTGGAAGTATACATTTTTATAAATATACTTAGTATTTTAAACAAACATTTTCATTGTATATTTTCGTATCATTGATATTTTACGAGGCAACAATTTTTATGCTGCTTTAAAGAATATCATTATAAAAAGAATCTTTTAAAATTTCGATTTTAGGCTTGTTCTATTATTTTTTCTCTCAATATTACAAATTTTGAGATATTTTAAAGCTTTAGGAATAAATTCTACAGCCCCGATTCATCTATGCGAATTCGGTATTCGCCAACATGCCAGCATCTTTGCCTACGAAAGAATTTTAAATTCCAAAGCTTAAACTGATGAATAATCAAAATATTTCTCCGCACCAGCAGCTGTGAGGTCGGTAGTAGAGTCAGGTCGGCGCGCTTTCTTTTGCTTTTAAATCGATGGACCCTTTTAGATTGATATGCACCGAATCTGTCTTCTCTTTAGGGAGAGTTTGTAAACAAATTTCTTAGCTATTCCGTAGGGGAACATAAAATTTTCTTTCAATGTAAGTAGATTTTCGAATTGGATGTAATCCAGCGGAAACATGTATTAAGAAATATGTATTTTTTTTTCGAAGTAATATTAAAAAGTGGTGTGAGATAGGCTATGCACTTAACACTATTTTGCTTTATAGTTATATATTATATAATATAAGACGTTTAGTACTATATATTACTATATAGTTAACACTTTTTATCAAATATCTATCTAGCGGCTTCGCGTCCAGACTCTAATGTGTGCATGCATAATTAGTGAGGTCGGATAGTATTACCACTTTTTAATCTTTTTTAAGGTAAATTGTTATGCACAAAATGTATATTTTGCCAATATTTGATAATTTATATTTGTTCTCACCTATAAAAAAATTAATAACTGTTAATAATTCTGCATATTTTAAAACATCCAATACCTATGAAGTTTGTAGTGTAACTTCAAGTACAATCAAATGTAGTTTTTAAGCTTAATTTGACAAAATGATTTTTCAAATATTTTTTAATTTCTTTTATTTAATATTTCTCTTATTTTAGGTAGTAGAGTCAGGTCGGCACGTTTTCTTTTACTTATAAATCGATGGACCCTTTTAGATTGATATGCACCGAATCTGTCTTCTCTTTAGGGAGAGTTTGTAAACAAATTTCTTAGCTATTCCGTGGGGGAACATAAAATTTTCTTTCCATGTAAGTAGATTTTCGGATTGAATATAATCCAGCGGAAACGTGTATTAAGAAATATGTATTTTTTTCGGAGTAATATTAAAAATTGGTGTGAGATGGGCTATATATTTAACACTTTTACACTTTATAGTTATATATTATATAATATAAGACATTTACACTATATATTAGTATATAGTTAACTTTTTTTTTATCGAATATCTATCTAGCGTCCAGACTCTGGCGTGTGCATGATTATTTAGTGAGGTAGGATAGTGTTAACACTTTTTAAACTTTTTTCAGGTAATATGTTATGCACAAAATGTATATTTTGCCAATATTTTGTATTTTATTATTGTGCTCATCTATTGAAAACGTACCTGTTATTAATTCTGCTTATTGTATAACAACCAATACCTATGACGTTTTAGCATAGCTTCAAAAAAACTAATTCCAGATTTAAGCTTCAAGAAGTTAAACTTTAAAAGAATAAGACTACCAAAGTTTGTAATTAATATCGAAGGACTTTGTGAACCAGACTTAAATATTTATTACTTTTTTAATTATCTCCAATATTTTGGTTTCTTATCAATAAAACTATAACATGTAAGGAAAGATATTTTAATTTATCCAGTTTTGTGTTTTTATTAAAAATTTTGGGGTTGAATGTAATATTTCTCCTGTAACCATTTACAGTTGATGCAGTCAATTTTATATAATGGTGATTATTTATCATGGAAATCTTCATACCTTGTTATAATAACCAAAGGTAATCACAATTTGTACACATAAAGCGAGTCTTCTTTACTGGTGCCTCAGAGCTACATTTGAGACTATATATTGAAATCAAATTTGAGGTATGATTTAACGTGTGAGCACACATTTCCCAAAACAGAACACTGGTTTTGCTTGATATCTAACAGGATGTCATTTCCTTTTTCTTGGTAAATATTCGTCTACTAGCTGATAATAGCACACAACGAGTTGTATATATACATACTACTGATGTCTCAAACAAAATTATATTTCCTTAATTTATTTATATATTAAGGAAAAACAATTTCAAAACACTTTATAAACAATTCTTTCTCCAGAGAAATTACTGGTAAATACAAATACCTGAACTATTCCATTTTCAGTAAAATATATTTGCAAAAGATTTACAGAAAGTAAAATCAATACCCAATTTTGCTTCCGTAGAATAGCTAAATATTAAATAAAAATGTAAGTAATTAACCAATATCCAGTACAAATGCCTTTAATATTTATTTTTGGGAGTATACATTTTTATAAATATAATTAGTATTTTAATCAAACATTTTTATTTTATATTTTAGTATTATTGATATTTTATGAGGCAACAATTTTTATGCTGCTTTAAAGAATATCATTATAAAAAGAATATTTTTAAATTTTAGATTTCAGGTCTCTTGTGCACTATTTTTTCCCACAATATTACAATTTTTGATATATTTTAATGCTTTAGGAATAAACTCTATAGCACGGGTTTATCTATACGAATTCGGTATTCGCCAACATGCCAGCATCTTCGCCTGCGAAAGAATTTTAAATTCCAAAGCTGAAACTGATGAATAATCAAAATATTTCTCCGCACCAGCAGCTGTGAGGTCGGTAGTAGAGTCAGGTCGGCGCGTTTTCTTTTGCTTTTAAATCGATGGACCCTTTTAGATTGATATGCACCGAATCTGTCTTCTCTTTAGGGAGAGTTTGTAAACAAATTTCTTAGCTATTCCGTGGGGGAACATAAAATTTTTTTTCAATGTAAGTAGATTTTCTATTTGGATATAATCCAGAGGGAAATATGTGTTAAGAAATATGTATTTTTATCGAAGTAATATTAAAAAGTGGTGTGTGATGGGCTATATACCGATTACTTTTATGTTTTATTGTTTATGTAAAAATAATATTATGTTGGCGTAGTGTTAGAGAAAGAAGAAATCTAAACACATTAAAAACACATGGACAAATATATCTTGATTAAATGATTTTATACAATTAAATAAATGTCTAAGGACTACAACTGTAATAAAACTTATCATTTGTAGATATCTAAGACTGCTCACGAATCAGAGCCGGCCCTAAAAAACAATATGGCGATGATTTTTCTCAAATGGCCTATCCTTAATGCCGCGGATGCCAGCAGCGTTCACCTTCTACTCTCCTCTGGACACAACATTGTCCTCTAAAAAATCAGACTGCATCGCGCAGAAAAAAACAGGGGTGCACTCCAAAACGGTGGGGGTCTGAATTCCCCAAACCAACGCACCCTTCTATTGGTAGTGAGAAGTCCGGAATTTCTTTCTAGTTCAAACCGGTAATGTTCTGGTATGTCTTTGCCGATGACTCACGGGATTAGGTAGAAAACGCTGAACCGAATGTAACTTATTGTTACAGTTATAATTTATACAAGCTATTTATTACTATATATTAATATATAGTTAACGCTTTTTTGTGTTTTTATCAAATATCTAACTAGCAGTTTCGAGTCTAGAGTCTTGCGTGTGCTTGCATAATTAGTGAGGTCAGGTGGTCTTTAGCACTTCTTAAACATTTTTCAGGTAAAATGTTACATATAAATGTATATTTTGCAATATTTAGTAATTTATCCTTGTGCTCACCTATCGAAAACTTACCCGTTAATTATTCTGTATATTTTAAGAACATTCGATACCTTTGACTTTAGTAGTATAATTCCAAGTACAACCAACTCCGGTTTTAAGCTTCAAGAAGATGTGAAAATTTAAAAGAAAAAGTGTACCAAAGTTTGGAGTTAATTACGAAGAACATCGAGCATCAGACAAAATTCCATTTAATCTTTTCATGAGCCATTTATTTCTCTTTTCAATTATCTCTAGTATTTTGTGTTTCCTATCAATCAAACGATAGCATTTAAGGAAATATATTTTAATTTATCCAATTTTCTGTTTGTATTAAAATTTTAGTGATAGATGCAATACTTCTCCTGTAACCATTTACAGTTGTTGCAGTCAATTCCATTTAATGATGATTATTTACCATGGAAATCTTCATACCTTGTTATAAAGCCCAAGCAATGCTATAAAGTCTAGTAAAAGTAAAGGTCTGTAAAGGATTTGTCAAGGTAATGGATTTACCTTGTTATAAAGCCAAAACAATTTGTACACTTACGGTATATACAGTATCCTTTTTACTGGGGCCTCAGTGCTACATTTCCTTCTTTGTTATAATAGGAAATCAAATTTGGGGGATTATTTTTTCTAATGACTGAGTGCACATTATCCGGAACGGAACACTTGTTGTGCTTGATAGCCAATAGGATCGTCTTTCCTTTATCTTGGGGAATATTCGTCTACTATACTCGGTGTAAACTCAATAGGCACTTCAAGGTCACTGATTTTTCCCCCGATGACCAACTGTAACTATGGTAACGACAGTTGGGGTATGACTTTACTCTTTTTCCCACTGTGTTAAGGGGTGTCATGCATCGTGTGGGCTCTCCTTGCATGATGAAAGTATGTTTATTTAGACTACACTTTGAAAAATACTTAATACTTTGCAGAAAATTTTATGAGTAATTTTAGACCTGTTTCTAAGTTCATAAATTTAAGATATAATCCCATTTCATAAAATTACAATTCAAAAATTGTATGTTATAATCTAATCCGTAAGATTTAAAAAATTCTACTGAAATAGTAAATTTTTTTTTCACACACAGTTGCATTATTTACAGAAATAATATCATTAAGATGATTGAATATTTCGCTAATTTTAATGAGTAATTAGTTATAATTTCTCACTATTTTTCTTTATATTTGTATGATTCTTTTAATTTAAATATCAAAAGTATATCTTAATAATTAATTTATTTAAAAGAATGTAATTCTGAAAATCCCTAAATTTAAGTTGTATGTTAATAAGTATATTATGAAGTTATGTGGACCATAGTAAAGTTTCTATTCCAAAATTGTACTGTATTAATTACTTTATGATTTTACAAGAACTGAAAGCGGTCTTAATGCAATAACAATATTTTGTATAATTTTATTATGTATTTAAAGATTTATGGTCTGTTGACACATTTATAGAAAGTGAAAATTTCTTTAGAAGGTAGAGATTCCTAATGTTTTAGTAAAAATTCTAAATTAAAATGAATTTTTGTATTTAAAAAAAAATCTGTGATTTATTATAACCATTTTATACATATTGTTAAACTTTTCTTTATGTAAATAGTTAACGCATTTAAGCACAACTGAAAATTTTGACTTTGCTTATAATAATAAAGCAAGACGTCTGAACGTATTGGAATCAAATCCTCAACTGAAGTGCTGAAAATAAGCGTGAATGCACAGGCTTCTTGGTCGCTACCATAGTAACCGATGGCTGGGGAAACGAGAAAGTGTGACCTTGAAGCGCCAATAGATTTTACATGGATTATAGCTGATAATAGCATACAACAAGAGTTGTTTGTTTCATTGGATTTTGAGCTTCTTGCAAATGTATTTCGTAAGACCATGTACAAAAGAAGATGTCTTACCAGCTCCCAAGAAAAGGATATATAGCTAGATTTCTATTATACCGATGATAAATCACTAAAAATTGCAAAATATAATTTTATGACTTGAATAACATATTTCCTTAATCCCCTATATAACAATAGCCTAAGTTATCTATCCGTCTGCCCTCGAATTTATGAAGCGGTTGTACCTGGAATGGATAAAGGCATTCATATTGGATTCTTGGCGAGTTAGGCTTAGCAAATTTTCGAAATACACCTCTTTCCCTCTTTTCGAGCATTTAATGCCATTATTTCAAGCCCTATTTAAGAGCAGGTGATTGAATTATTGATTTATCACATTATAAGTGGATGAGATAACATTTTTTTCTAGCATAATGACGCCATTCATTTAACCATCTCATTTAATCACTTCTTATTTTAAATTATTTAAATATCATCTGCACTATTTTCATACGTTTTACATAGATATCATGTACATAGTGTTCTTTTATATTTGACTTAAATAATAGATTAGGTACATACGTGATAATTTCAAATTTAATTTTAAATTATTTTTTGGTGCAATGAAAATTTTAATACAGGTATTAAAAACAAATTCTATCTACATCCAGGGTGTAGTGGAAAGGATAGTTTCCTTTCTTACTTCCATTATTTACTGTTACAAAAATTGGGAAGAACTTAACGATAATTTCGACGTAGCTAAGAAAACTTTGAATTATATTTCTAAATGAATTTAACGTGATTCTAAACTGCATTCACAGTATCGGGTGACTTTAGAGGAGTATGAAGATAAACAAATTATTGAGCGTGTACCAGATAATTCTCAGCCAAAAAACAAACCTTTTTTATCTGCCACATAGGGTACTTTACAATTTTGTAAAATTAAAAATTTTACTGATCCCATGATATCACGGGCTAATGCTAGTTTATTTATATTTTAATAAAAGTAATTTCAAAACACTTTATAAATATTCTCCAGAGAATACTGGTAAAAAAAAAACACCTAAATTAATTATTTTTTCAAAAACTATTCATTTTTAGTAAACTACAAGTATAAGAAAATCAAATAAGGCCATATATCATTAAATAACAACATGAATATATGTTTTAATGTCTGATCATGAGATATGAGAGGTAAGAGGCATTAATGCAAACAATGATTGTTAGGTTATATAAAATAATATATGATAAAATTTGAACAATTGGTGTCAAACGGTGTCAAACAAAACATAATATTATTTTAAAGCTAGGCAGATACTAATAACTTATTTTTTAACCCTCTAGGCGGTTCGCAAATACAATTCAGCCAAACCGATGAGGACTTCAAAGGGTACAATTTTCGACCTCCAAAAATGCTCCGAAAATAGATATAATGTACATTTTTGCCAGTGCTTTTTCCTATGGAGTTTTGAGGTAGGAGGGTCAGGTCAATTGTTTAGGAACTGCATTTTCACTGACATTTCTTAGGGATGAACCCCTAATGAGCACAAAGAAGCTGATAGCTTTTCATGGCTTTCGAAATCTTCCATTTAATTCTCTTATAATACCTTTTTTCCCTCCTCCTCATTTAATCACAATCTGTACTCTAAATAATGACAATATTTCAGATAACATATACTGACGTTGTGAATATCACTGAAAATGATTAGTTGTAGAATATTGAAATCATGCATTTATGAACGTCATAACATTTTATTTGCTTACTTCCCTTTTTATAACGAAAAATGAATATAACGTATATTAACACTGCAGGACATAGTTAAAAAATATTAGTCTTAAAATGTTAAAATGTGTATTTAGAACTGTTATAACTTTCAAATGTGTACTTTCCCTGTTGTATTCTATTCTTACAAAAAAATTCTAAATTTTTACTGTTTATTGGTTGCTAACCTGGAGTGAATAAATTGAGTTTTTTTTTTTTTAAACTACTTTATTCATATACGAAAACGTTAGTGAGGACCGCATTCTCAGAAGAGGAGAGTAAAATGCTATATATCAACATGCATAGTAACAGCCGTAATGGAAAACAATATGTTCTTTTGACAGAATTCTATCTTCTGTTCTTTTATCTTCTCTTGTATCAATGTCGAAGTATTTCGTTTGCGGTAACAGATGCGTCTCTAATTGCACCACTTAAATATCTTGGATGACTTTCGTAAAAAATATAAATAAGTCTCTCAAAGAATATTTTTATTTGTATTCATTATTTCTTATGGGATAATATTCCAGACTTGACGAGCTTTATGTGTATTAAAAATTAACAATCTATAATATCTATTTATATATCTATATATAACCGGAAGTAAAGGGACGATAATGACCGTGGGTTTCCCGTATCGTAATACTTTATTCATATATGAAAACGTTAGTCTAATCCGCATTTAAGAAGATGAGAGTAAAATGCTATATATCAACATGCATAGTAACAGCTGTAGCGGAAAACAATATGTTCTTTTGACAGAATTCTATCTTCTGTTCTTTTATCTTCTCTTGTAGCAATGTGTGAAATTTAATGAAAAAAATCGAAGTATTTCGTTTCCCGTAACAGATGCATCTCTAATTGCACCACTTAAATATCTTGGATGACTTTCGTAAAAAATATAAATAAGTCTCTCAAAGAATATTTTTATTTGTATTCATTATTTCTTATGGGATAATATTCCAGACTTGACGAGCTTTATGTGTATTAAAAATTAACAATCTATAATATCTATTTATATATCTATATATAACCGGAAGTAAAGAGACAATAACGAGGGTTTATTTCAAGTATTATACTACTTTATTCATATATGGAAACGTTAGTTTAAACCGCATTCTCAGAAGAGGAGAGTAAAATGTTATATATCTACATGAATTGTAAGAGCTGTAGCGGAAAACAATATGTTCTTTTGACAGAATTCTATCTTCTGTTCTTTTATCTTCTCTTGTATCAATGTGTGAAATTTAATGAAAAAAGTCGAAGTATTTCGTTTGCGGTAACAGATGCATCTCTAACTGCACCACTTAAATATTTTGGATGACTTTCGTAAAAAATATAAATAAGTCTCAAAAAGAATGTTTTTATCTGTATTCATTATTTTTATGGGATAATATTCCAGACTTGACGAGCTTTATGTGTATTAAAAATTAACAATCTATAATATCTATTTATATATCTATATATATCCGGAAGTAAAGAGATGATAACGAGCGTGGGTTTCCCGTATCGTAATACTTTATTCATATATGAAAACGTTAGTCTAAACAGCATTCTCAGAAGAGGAGAGTAAAATGCTATATATCAACATGCATAGTAACAGCTGTAGCGGAAAACAATATGTTCTTTTGACAGAATTCTATCTTCTGTTCTTTTATCTTCTCTTGTATCAATGTGTGAAATTTAATGAAAAAAATCGAAGTATTTCGTTTGCGGTAACAGATGCATCTCTAATTGACCAATTAAGTATCTTGGATGACTTTCGTAAAAAAATATAAATAAGTCTCTCAAAGAATATTTTTATTTGTATTTATTATATCTTATTTGATAATATTCCAGACTTGACGAACTTTATGTGTATTACAAATTAACAATCTATAATAACTATTTATATATCTATATATAATCGTAAGTAAAGGGACGATAACGAGGGTGGATTTCCGGTATGGTACTACTTTATTCATATATGAAAACGTTAGTCTAAACTGCATTCTCAGAGGAGGAGAGTAAAATGCTATATATCAACATGCATAGTAACAGCTGTAGTGGAAAACAATATGTTCTTTTGACAGAATTCTATCTTCTGTTCTTTTAACTTCTCTTGTATCAATGTGGATGAATTTTGGATGACTTTCGTAAAAAATAAAAGTCCCTCAAAAAATATTTTTATTTGTATTCATTATTTTTTACGGGATAATATTCCAGACTTGACGATCTTTATGTGTATTAAAAATTAACAATCTACAATATCTCTTTATATGTCTATATATAACCGGAAGTAAAGGGACGATAACGAGCATGGGTTTCCCGTATTCCATTCTAGTCGACAAAGGGTGAAAGAAAAAATCATAGAACGCTTTCGCCATTGACACAGTAAACCTTCAGCGTATTTTTTGGAGATTTTTTTCCTCTATGTGATCTATTCGGAGGGTTAAAATTAAAATACGAAAATATTGAAATAACTAAATAATTTATACTACATCAAAAATAGGCTGGATTAATTTAGAGTTTCAACCATGTCTGCATAAACTACAACAGACTAATATTTTTCAACCTTCTCTTGTGATCTTTAGTTTTTTGTATATAAAATAGGATAAATATTAAATAGTTTCGCAAAATTTTATTAGTTTTTTAAGGGGACATGGCACTTTTCCAACTGAAGAGTCTCATTAAACCAACCTATTTTTCATGCAGTATAAAATAAAAAGCCTGATCCGTTTAGCATAATATTTTTCAAGTCATTAATCATAGTCTATTGTTATAAAAATTATTTATTCTTGATACTACGTTTTAAAATAAAAAACTAAAAATATGTGTAAAAGTAAAAAAATAGAAATTTATTTCCTTACAAAATAATTTTAAATATGTAAACTGTACAAATTTTTTATGTAAAGTAGAAGTTAATTATTTTTTTTATTTTGTGACACTCTATTACTTCTAAACGAACAACTTTAAATTATCAGATATCTTTAAAACTTCAGATTTACGACGTGAAAAAATGACGCAAAATAAAAAAAGTTTATTTTCGATTTGATAAAAAAGTTTACTTTCTAATTTCTAATTCTTATAATTAAAATGTTATCTCCTAAAGTAAATTTCTTTTTTTTCCATTTGTTGTATATTATGTATGTTATTGTAAAATGTATACTACTATACGACCATTCCATAGACATAAGTGTCACACCCGTGAGAGCATATTTATAATTTTTTAATCATGTAAGAAAAAATGAAAATTCTTTTTTTTTTGGAAAATTCTTCTTCGGGTGTTATACTGGCTTCACATAAAATATATTTGA
>CM063501.1:120594277-120601777 GCA_032207245.1 Pardosa pseudoannulata | reverse complement strand
TGAATTTTTTGTATTTTTACCATTATAAAAAATGTCCGTATTTTTAAGCAAAAAAATATTAAAGTCCTAACAAAAACCAGTATTATTTTTCTCTTCATACACTTATTTAGCTAAATGGAGAGCCGTGGTAGCTCAGTTGGTAAAGGCAACGAACTCGTAACTGAGAGGTTGCTGTGTAACCCGAACCCCCCTAAGATTCGCCTATTCTTTAAAGACGATTAGAGCACTTAATATATGTTCGTGGTCAAAATGTTCTCCAAGTTCTCAATCAATACCTCTGTGATAGCCAAATCTGTGAGTCTTCTGCTTGGTCCCTGCTTGTAAATTATTTGGACCTACTTGAGTTAAGTCGTTCTTTCACTTTAATGGTGATCGTTAAAACGAAAGGACTTACCCCTTGACCTTAATACGAGAGCCTGCAGTCTCAGTCGTGCTTGGTTTGTCCAAGTGGAATGAGAAACAACAACAACAATCATATGTATAAGTTGTTTTCCAATTGTAGAAGATGATGGAAAGGAGGACAGAAGCTCAAGTAAAGAAGATTCGTTACATGTTGGCAGAATGGGATTTAACCCAAAGGATTGCATCAGACTTCGCACTCTTCCACAGCAAATAACTGCCATTAAATTAAACTTTTTCCAGTGGATATAAATGGTTACGAAAGACAATATACTTAGTCTAATTATTTTAATGTACACATAAAGACCTGCAATCCTTAACACGAGAGCCTTCAGGCCCAATTGTACTTAGTTTGTCCAAGTGGCATGAGAAACAACAACAACAATCATATGTCTAAGTTTTTTTCCAGTTGTAGGCGACGATGGAAAGGAGCACAGAAGCTCAAGAAAAATAGAATTCGCTACATGTGGGCAGAAGGGGATTTGTCTAATGGATTGCATCAGACTTCACACTGTTCCATAGCAAATAACTGCCATTAAATTGAATTTTTCTAGTAGATATAAATGGTTACGAAATAAAATATTCTTAGTCTAATAATTTTAATGTACACATAAAGATCTGCAACGCTTAATACGAGAGCCTACAGGGTCAATTGTACTTGGTTTGTCCGAATGGCATGAGAAATATCAACAGATCTAAATGGAATAAAAATACTACCTAGTTTAAAACCATGTTATTAAATAATTTTAAGTTCAAGTATTAGTTTTTAATTATTTACATAAAAGCAAATAGATTGTTTTCGCTATACGTCAGTTTTGTTCTATTATAATAACCCAATAACAAGAGAAAATAACTGTAAAGAATTGCGTAGTGTTATAAAGTGTTATACAGCTATCAAATCAATAAAGCGAGAAAAAAAAGATTCTGAAATAAAAGAGAAAAAAATAAGTTATCTCTATGTAATTACAAATTTACATGGCCTACAACATGTGTTTGACATATAATAGCTTTATTCAAAAGCAGATTATCTTGTCCTATCATAAATGCATTTTCGTAGAATGTTGAATATAATGCGATAAATATTACATTTTTATTACTTTATTAAAAGCAAAAAAAATGTAACTTTTTTTATATTCGTTGACCATCTAGATACTTAGCAATTTTTTCATTCAGCTAAGCTGGATAATAATTCTAGCTTTTATTTATAAGGACAAAAAAGCAAACAAGCTAAAAACCCAAAAGAGGGAAAAATGACCTTAATGAGAAAATTATTTAGTTAAGATAGAAGATAAACACGAATTTAATTATCAACCGAGAGACGGATGCCATTTATTTAGCCACTATAGGATGTGATTTTGCTTCTTCGTGCTGCAGTTCGTGATTGGAGGAAATAGGTGAATGATAAATGGTGGCTCGGTATTTTGTTTATAGAGGAACTGGAGTAAATAAGAGTGATGTAATCTAATTTAAGTTGAAATGAATGAATGAAATTTGGAGCACAAATATTTTAATGGGAATTAATGTCTTAATAATTTTAAAGCAAAGGAATATTTTCCTATTATAATTAAGGAAAGCAATTACAACTGCGAGGTATAATTGCGGGAATTAGCATTTATGTTCTTTCCCTTAATCACTAAACAGTGTTATTAGGTTGTTATATTTCTTTTAAAGTAGTCTTTCATACTGAAACAGGGAAAAAAACTTAGTGAATTTGCTCTAAATGTTATTCCTCGTAAATTGACCATGGACTCAAATTTTGCCGACACACATGCACATATATGTCATGTATTAAGCATTAAGCTTTTAGTGACTAAATTTGATGCCTCAAATTTAATTTTCATTCCCAATACAATCGGAGGCTACATTTTAAGAAGGTAGCAATTTAATTGTCCCATAAACGATATCACTGCTTGCATGTTAGTTCCATTTATTTTTAAACCTACCCACCTGAATCTTTCGAAACATCACTGTTTACGAGCCTATTTACCTTCTTTTTCTCATAAGTTACTATGATTTATCTGTTTTAGAAACGCTGACCTAGTATAACGTCTGACTATTCTTTGGAATCTCCATGGGGTGACAGAAAAAAAACAACTTGACTGTCTGTGAGCAGTCTGAACAGAGCCACTGAAGTGTCTTCATGGTTTCAACATTAATTGCATAAATCGCATTTAATAACGAACTCCGGACAATGACAATATCTTGAACCTTCGTTGGAGTCTTCATTAGTAAAATGATGTTTTTTAAGATAAAGGCGAGAATATTTGCAGAATCCATACTTGGTAAATCGAATAAGATATTGGTTTTCCACAAAGTCCAATACTATCAATTGATTATCAGTTAGATCCTACATGAACATGTGCAAGAATAGGAGAGTATTATCAGGTGAGGCCCGCACAAAAGAAAGGTGCAGAATTTAAATTGCTTCGAACCATTACTGAATATCATCGTTCTGGGATGTCCAGGTTAAACTAATAACCTTGGTGTGCCCCAGCCTACTCCAAAATCTACATTGTAAAAAACTTAAAACCATTTAAACATCAACATATTTAAGCAGATTTTGTGATGCAACATCAAGATAGTCACTGCAGAGAAATAGAGAAGAATTTACATCAGACTGCCATCTATCATGCGTATTTTTGTTACGAAAGGAGAGTTTAACTGAAAGATCATTGGCAAAGTTCATGTATTTAAACATCTCACTTTAGAAATACTAAAGCTAGGTGGTATTTCTTGTGCTTTGTCAACAGGTGTCAATGGTTTTCTATCAGTTCAACTATTTTGAGTTATTTCACCACATTAGTCGTAATAAGACCGAGACCTACTGATTAAATCACAAATAGTTGCTAACAAAAGAGGTTTAATATCTCAGGTAAAGGAGAAGTTGCTACAAAGATGTTTTTCAATAACACCTAATTATATAACGTCCTATCTATAGTACTTGTTTCATTGTACCACCTATTGTATTGAACCATTTCCTGCAATTAGAAGTAAGTTGATTTCCAAACATCACTGAAACTTCTAACTAGGCAATGTTCCCATCCATGAAGAAAGAAAGTTATCAGATTTATTTTAAACATTTCATTCTTTAATATCTGAGGGTATTGACTCTCTATATCTAGAGCTCCCCCTTAACCCTTCATTTATAGCCATTAACTTTACGTAAAAACTCCCTGTATTTGGGCATATAGGGAGTATTACGTACATACACATACAATACGTTCTAGATTAGCATTTGTATAAAAATTAAAATAGCTATGACCACTCAGAGGCCAACGGGATTTTCGATAGATGGTTATAAACTTTCAGTAACACACACATACATGTATATACATCTATATATATGTATGTGTGTATAAGCTTATATATATATATATATATATATATATATATATATATATATATATATATATATATATATATATATATATATATATATATATATATATATATATATATATATATATATATATATATATATATATATATATATATATATATATATATATATATATATATATATATATATATATACGGGGATAATTGCTTGTTAGTTCTCTCTAAAAAGCGAGGTTTATAATTAATAAAATCATGATTTACATATTTTAAAACGATTATTTATGGATCAATATCTGAAAACTGTATATTTTTAACGCTATTATTTATTAACTTTACAGTTTTTCTTTATATTAATTTTATTTTAGATGGCTACAAATTTCAATGTTATTTACTCACTGAATAGTGAACAAAACATTTTGTTATTAAACACAAGTTGTAAAAAAGCCCAAATATACTTTTTTTGTTCTAGTTATAAAGATTCTAGTTGTAGAGATTACAGATACTCACCTGGAAGGTATCTTATATTTTCAGTCTATTCAATACTATTTTTTACTTTTTCCAAAAATAGGAAGGAAGTTTCTATTACATTTTACCTTTCGAAGCAAAAAAATTGCTGTGCTTCAATGCATATTTCCCAAAGGAATAAAATGCAGATAAGAACTATATGTATCTTATTTTTATTTGTCGTTCATCGAAATACGATCACAATATATCAGTATTCTGTAAAAACAAATAAAAAAATTCAATGAAGCAGATGTTTTACCTTATAATATAGAATCGGAATGAGAAAAAGTAGATATACTAAATTTTTTAAAGAGTAGTATTTTTTGAACATAATTTAAATGTGCATCTATAACGATATGTTATTTTAAATAATGTTTTTACAGATAATATGTTTTATTGTACATATTGTTAATAACAGACGATGGGGCAGGCTGATCTTTTGTACACTGACATATGTTTATTATTCATCCAAAAATTGCTTACTGTGACCTTATCTGTATATGTCTACCTGGTCATTTTCTGTGCTTTAATGTATTGAGTGAGTGCGAAAGTTCTACCCATTTATGTATAAGCAAATTGGCAGTAGAATAAATTTCACACATGACATTGTATTGATAGAAATCGTCGGCAAATCAAATGTATGGATACCTCACATAAAAATGCATTGTCTCACAAAATTAGTAATTTTTAGAAAAATCTCAGAAGGTATATTATGGAAAACGAGAAGGAGCTTATAAGACATTGTTTATTATACGAGTTCGATAAAAAAAGTTCGTCAGCCTTAATATGTCTCAATGTTTGTTAAGTTCTTGGAGAGGATGCTATAGACGAAAGCACATATCGTAGACGGTTTCGTAAATTTAGGGAAGGACATAGACTCTGCAAGATTAGGCTAGGACGGTCATCACATGTTCGAAAAGAAGATATTGACTAAACTATAAGGAACAAACCAAACCCAACCATTAAAGATTTAGTGGAGACCTTCAATGTACACCGGACAATGGTCGAGAGACAGCTAGTTAAATTGGGTTTTACGAGAAAGTCGAATCGTCGGGTACCAGTAATCTGACAGCTAATGAACGGGATGACCAAATAGCCACGTGTGTTTCCTTGCCTTTTGAATACAAAAAAGACCCATTCTTGACACGAACAGTGACAGGAGAGGAGAAGTGGGTTATGTCCATAACATAAAGGGTAGTAAGAATGTGTTTCGCCCTTATGGTCTATCTGCATCGACTTCGAAAACTGAACTTCATCCCAAGAATGTGTTAATGATTTGAGGTGGGATGTGCACGGAATAATTCACTGGGAAGTAATGCCACTCAACCAAACCATCAATGCTGTCTTTTACTGTCTACAGTTAGTAGACAGACTTCTTCAACTTTCGTAGCAAAGCGACCCGGTCTCATCAATCGTCACGGTGTTATCCTTCATCATTATAACGCCAGGCCACATGCTTTGTCTTCTCTCGCAAAATGTTACTGGGCTGTAGTTGGAAGGTTTTACCCCATTCTACCTATTTTACTGTCTTGGTACCAGCTGACAATCACCTATTTCAAGTTTGGAGCAAATCCTTCAGTCAGAAAATCTTGATGATATGATAGCTGCCATCCAAGACTTCTTGACTCGAAATAGCCGGAATTTTACCATCGTGCAATTCATGTCTTATCAGAAAAATGGCAAGAGGTCATACATAGTCCTGGAGATTATACAAAACAAAAAGTACTGTATTTTTTAGTTTTATTGACTTTTCTTTATGGGTAAGTAAAACGGGTAGAGCGTTTACACTCACCCAATAGTAACTATCCCTTAATTTTGATAATATTTCCTGTTTTTAGGCTTGTTTGAAATATTATATCAACCGTCAATGTCAACTGGATACTGAAATTAAACAACAGAATGTAGCTACTAACCGTTGTCTAAATGGTTTAAGAAATTTTCTATATTTTACTAGACTTGTGCTTACTTAGATTCAGAAAACTGGGTAAACATAAAGACAAACAAAAGTAGACTAGCTACCTTTGAGAGAAAGGTTTTAAGAAAGATTCTAGGTGCAGTAAACATTAAAGGTATAAGGAAACACAGATACAATAAAGAGCTGTATAAGTTGTATAAGGAAGTAGATATTATCAGCTGTATTAAGTTAATGCATTTTATTTGCTGTTCCCATTAAAATAAAATTGTAAAATATTAGTTGATACTGGAAAATTAACAACTAGTCCCAGCGGGAACTGTAACAACTTGCTACTTTTGACATCTGTTTTATATAATATGTATACAATATTATACAGTTGTAAGAAACTTTTAAAGTATTTGATCATTGATTTGAATTCCAAGTTTGACGGTTGTACAGCAGGTACAGATATCTCCGATGGTTTGGTCATAAAGTATAAAAGAAAAATAACTCAATGTCTCAAAATTACATATGCATGAACTCACTCCTTTCTAATAACTGAAAAATGTCCAAAACTTTCGGTAAATTGTATGGAAAAGTTCTGCAATCTAGCGAAAAATAATAGTGTTTCTAAAAGTGGTTAAATTTAATTTGTAGTTTAGTAGTTCGCACGATGTAACAGTTTGAAGTGGTCTCGCATATAACTGGAATTAACCATACGAATGAAATAATTTGGAAGCATTTTAAATCTTGTAGGTAATACATATAATCATTGAATAATACATCTAATTGATGAATAATTCTTAAGAAATCTCTATAATCTAATATTTGTGTATGATGAGTCAAAGTCGAAGTACATATTTGCTTTCTGAGAGATATAACTTTTGTTTTTGGATCTGGTAGATCATAAATATGGACGCTTAAATTAATAATCACAGAAATGATTTAATTACTAAATTTGAGGAACATCAAAATATTAAGTACTGCCTATGAAATCCAATAAAACTAAGCAGTAATTTAAAAAAAATACTAATTAATGGTAACTATCATTAACATTAAACGTGAGTTTTAATTGCATGTATTTTCTAAATATTAGAGTTTCTTAACACCGTACTCACAGAAATGACTACTAAGTATTCCCGTTACTTCAAACAATAAGTCGACATGATGAACATTCCAAAACAAAGGACTCGAGAAATATTTCTCAACAAAGAAATACCAATAATTAAAACATCAAAGCCAATAAAATTTGCTCTGTTTCCATGGCAATGTTATGTTTGCATTATCGAAGTCTTGTTCAAGAGCATTAATTTTATCTTCATCGCTTTGTTACCTGGAATTCAATAAAAGAAGAAGCATACACA
>CM063501.1:120571777-120586777 GCA_032207245.1 Pardosa pseudoannulata | reverse complement strand
TTGATAAATATAAAAAGAATTGAATCCCCATGAATCATGTCTTTGGTGTTAATTTGGATGACCGATAAAAGTAAGAGTAAAAAAAATAAAATTTGAACCAAGAATTTGGAAGAACTTTACTGGTAATAGTTTTTCATATATTCCATGTATAAAAAGGAAAAATAAGGGTTTCTCAAATGAAAACATTCATTTTGAACCTCACATAACAGGATGGTGAAAGAGTATGTATTGTGTGACTTAGAACGTCGCCCTTTGAGCTCTACCCTCCGCCTTATGGCTGTCGGATGATTAATTCCCGCCAATGAAACTATGACCTGTAACTCACTCAGATGAATGATTGTATGAATATGTTAGTGTCCTATACGAACTAAGTGACACAAATCAAAATGACGTGAATTTCACATCACATGTCATAAGTAGAAAATCGGTGAATTTTTAATAAACAGTCTTTGAAATATTTAAAATGCGTTTTCTAAATTATAAACATTTTTAACTCCTTCCGGTATGATTTAATAATGAAAAACTGTGCTTGAAATAACCATTTAATTTTTATTTAAAAACTCGTTTCATTTTACAATTCTTACATATTCTTAATTAAAATCCACTTTTTACATAGTGTTAAATAATATCAGAAACAGTAAAATTAAGAAAATATCAAAGCAAAACATTAATAAGGTATACAGATAATAGTTTTCAAGCTAGTGGTACTTTTCAAAACAAAGTGCAAAGGAATTCTTAATTGTTTACACCGCCAAGTAGTCTCACTTTTAATTTGATTCTTGTAACACACATGGCATTTCTTAGTAGGTTTTCTTTTATTCTGACTCATTAATTTGGCAATGACTTGTACCAAGAAATTCTAAGTAAACAATATGCAATAGTGACTTGTGATTTTCACAAGTGATAAAAGTGTTGCCAAATTCAGTACACTAGAAATTTTAAACTAAATTAATTATCATATTTAACAGTAACTTTAATCGCATGACGAGTGTAGCTCGTCATTGTGCGGTATGGAATGAAAAACTAATGACGAGCTAGACTCGTCATTTTATTAGAAGGGGTTAACTTCTGACTATTTGCTTCAAAGGTACAGATATTTTATTGATATTAGCAAGGGAAGAATATCATATACATATTGAATTTTCTTTTACTTATACTTCTACTATTTCTTTTTCAGCATAAAGTCGTTTCAATATAAAGTAAAATCAAAACATCCACTTAATCTCCAACACCAAATCTTAGAGGCTCTTAGGCTTTTGAATCGGGTAACCCATACTATATATTCCTCTTCATATGAAGTTGAATTCAAATTGTCAAAGCACGTATAAACCTAAAAGAATGAAAACTCACATCAAAATGCATCATATTCACGCACTCAAAGATGTGACATTTCGTGATCTTTGCATATCAAAATTTTTGAAAACAGAATCCAATGTCGTGCACGGGCGATGAATGACATTTCTTGCGAAACAAAAATCTTCCTATGAAGACGAACATATATTTTGAATTTATAGTCGAAACAATATTTCTAGGACTGTAAACCATATTCGGATTTTATTCTACGATGATGTCTTCGAATATATGACAATTTGTAATATTTGAATATTCAAGAATGGACATATTGTAATAAAAACTGTGATATATTCATTTCATATACATTTAGTTTATGAAAATGTGAAAGTACTAACTTCAAAGTGATTTGAAAATACTATGGCTTCAAATTTTTTTAACGATTTGGCTAAGCTTAAAAACATTTAAAATACAACATTTTGCAAACTTTTGAAATCATTTAAATAATTTGGTTAAAAGTATTTATTTTTTATTTTTTTTTGTTTATTTTAGGCTATCTATAAAGAAAGGCATGAGTTTGCAAATCAAATTTGGCATTTATTCCTCTACAAATCATTATATGAGTAAATTAGACAATATTTGGATGAAACACTGGAAATGTTATTGTATACAACAAAAGTTCAGAATTAACATTTCACTCACACATAAAATGTTCTTTGCCCGTTGACGAAACTCATTACAGGGGCTAGCATTTATGAATCATCAGTTATATCCTTATAGGCAAAATATTGCCAGATAATTTTTTTAGAATCAATGTAATTATTGATTGTTCAAAAATTACACTCTAACGAATGGGATTCTCAATAAATGCATTCTGCCACTACAACTGAAGTAAATTTCGAAATTTCATTTTGTATTATACATGAAAGTGAAATTATATATTTGAAATTGTGAGTGTTAGTCCTATCAGTTAAAATGAAGATTTTCCTGTAAGTAAGGTAACATTACATTCGAGACTTTGAGGTCTACTTTTGATGAATTGGAAGATGAATTTTCATGTAGTTATAGAAATTATACAATTGATGTTACGAGGGCTAGTTCCGATGAATTGGAAGATAAAGTTTCATGTAGGCATAGAAATTCTATGTTGGAAAATTTGATTGCTTCAACCTATCAGTTAGAAGGTAGAGTTTGATGTAGGTAAGAAAATTCTACATTTGAGACTATGAGTGCAACTTCTGATGAATTGGAAGATAAAATTTCATGTAAGTAAGGAAATAATATATTTGAAACTGCTAATTCTACGTCGTATGAGTTAGAAGGTAGAGCTTCACGTAGGTAAGGTAACATTACATTCCAGACTTTGAGATCTACTTTCGATGAATTGGAAAATGAAATTTCATGTAGGTAAAGAAATTATACATTTGAGGTTGTGAGTGCTACTTCCGATGAATTGGAAGATAAAGTTTCATGTAAGCATGGAAATTCTAAATTTGAAATTTTGAGTGCTTCGACCTATGAGTTAAAAGGTAGAGTTTCATGTAGGTAAGTAAACTCTACATTTGAGACTCCGAGTGCAACTTCCGATGAATCGGAACATAACATTTCATGTAGGTAAGAAAAAAATTTTATATTTGAAATTGTGACTGCTACGTAGTATGAGTTAGAAGGGAGAGTTTCAGGTAAGTCAGGAAACTTTACCTTTGAGAATGCAAGTGGAACTTCCGATGAATCGGAAGATAAATTCTCACTTAGGAAAGGAAATAATATATTTGAAACTGTGAATTCTACGTCCTATGAGTTAGAAGGTAGAGTTTCTTGTAGGTAAGGAAAGTTTACCTATGAGAATGCAAGTCTAACTTCCGATAAATCGGAAGATGAAGATTCATGTAGGTAATCAAGTATTATATTTGAAACTGTGAAGCTACGTCCTATGAGTTAGAAAATAGAGTTTCATGTAGGTAAGAAAAATTTACCAATGAGAATGTGTAACAATAAGTTACATTCGGTTCAGCTTTTTTTTACCTCTTCCCGTTAGCCATCATCAATGACATACAGAACAGGACCGGTTTGAACTAGAAAAGACTGCAGACTTCTCCCTACCAATAGAAGGGTTTTTCGGGATTCTGACCCCTTTGTTCGACAGTGGACCCGGGTTTTTTCTCCTTTTTTCTGCCTGAAATTTTTAGAGAACAAGGTTGTTACCAGAGGAGAGAAGAGGGTGAATGCTGCTGGTATCAGCTGCTTGCTAGATAGACATTTTGGAGCGACACGAAAAAAAGGAAAAGCAACGGCATTTTTGCAAGACCGACGCAGAATCCAGAGGAGTCTCCATATCTACAAATGATAAGTTGTATTCCAGTTGTATTCCTTAGGCATTTAATTGTATAAAATCATTTAATCAAGACATATTTGTCCATGTGTTTTTTAATAAGTTTAATTTCTTCTTTCTCAAACACTAGGCCAACGTAACATTATTTTTACAGAATGTAAGTTCATCTTCTGATGAATTGGAAGATGAAGTTTCATATAGGTAATGAAATTTTTCATTTAAACTAGCGAGTGCTACTTTCGATGAGTTAGGTGGTAGTGTATGTAGGTAAGTACACAATACATTTGAAATTGCTTGTGCTACTTTGTACGATTTAGAAGATGAAGTTTTCAGTAAGTAAAGAAACATCACACTTGTACCTTTAATACCAGACCGCTTACATATTTTCTATGATAAGTATTAACTCTTAAGTGTTTCACAAAGTTTTAATTCTTTAACAAAAATAGTTTCTTAATTTAAGAAAGAATGTACAATGATATTATAAATTTTATAACAATATACAATGTTCATATAAGTACAAAATGTATCATTCAAATATCCTTTTTTTTAATATTTCTCTATCTATCTAAGTATTCCATCATCTTTCTTGATTTTTACTTAATTAGATCATGATGTAATAAATATTTTTTTCTGTATTATCTAGAATATTTTCTTAGGTTCAATATTTCTTATATTTATATAAATTTTACAACAATGTATAAATTGTTATATAAGTACAACATTTATAATTCAAATATCCCTTTTTTAATATTTCTCAATCCATCTAAGTCTTCTATCATCTTTCTTGATTTTTGCTTAATAATATCATGATGGAATAAATATTTTTTTCTATATCACCTAGAATATTTTCTTAGACTCAAGATGTCTTACAAGATATTACTTTTGATTATCCTATAATATATGAGCGAAAGGTTTAATATGTATAGCAAACTGCTAGAAATAGATTATATTTAAGCAATATATGTAGAATTGAAATAGCATGAAAAATAAGTAATGATTACATTCACTGAAATTACGAAATACGAGAATATTTGAAAAAAGAAAAAATCATCTGAATTTATGCATAATCATAGAATATATTTGCTAAGGTGAAAAGAAAAATAACTGTAAGGTATTTCATACTTTTTGCTTCCTTGCAAATTTGGTTCCGACATCAAATTCATGAGGCAATTTTCACCTAATGTATTTCCTCGTCCCCCTTATATTGGTGATTTTATAGTCTTCTCCAATGACGGGAATATAAAATATTCAAATATGCATGAAATTTTCCAAAGCGCGGATGTAACATAAAACAGCTCCTAAATATGCTATAAAAGTAATACAAAATTCCACTCAATTTTAATAGATAAGGTGATAAAAAGGCAAATAAGGTTAGGTAGATTATAAATGTTTAAAGGTTCCTATAGCTTAGTACTAAATTCAAAGGACTCTCCAAAGTGCTAAGCGTTGGAGTAAAATTTATGAGGCAAGAGAAAAAATATATTCATTACTTTTAAGAGCGTATTTTATCTTTGAAGCTACTAAATATTGTTAAAATTTCATTTCAAAGCATTTTTTATAATCGGAATTGGGTATTAAAATAAAGTATTCTAAGCATCAGAAAGAGCCAAAAAATATATGTGCTTTCAAGGGATTTATGTGTGAAATTCTAAATACAGTAAAGAAATAAAATGAAACTGTAATGCAAGTTTCCGACTCATATTTAAATGGAATCAATATTTTCTCTAAAGACACTACATTATCTAGATCACAAATTTGATGAATATTTCCTTATCCCAATTCACATTCAAAATTCATTTCTTCAGTTAAAATAATCATTGGCTGTAGTTCATAAATTTTATTTCATGAATATAAAATGGTGAAAAATACTTTATTGTATTTGGCTCTGTTGCAGATCATTATAAACATTTTATGCTTGTTATATTAGAATTAATTGCATTGGGGTATATATTTTTATTCCATTACTTTAAGGCTTTTACTGTGATATAATTTCATAGAGTCAGTTTTGAAATAGAAGTCAGCCAAATAGGTGGGATACGATTATTTTCAGCACTGGATTTCATGGGTTTGAATCCTATTACTGACATAGATGTTGAAGCAATAGGGCCCAGTCTCCTATGCTCGTGTAGCAAGGCTGTAGAACATATAGGTCCAAACCAAATCAATCAACCAAATAAAAGGAAAATTTGAAAGCTGAAACTATTGTTAAACTAGATAGAGACAGTCTATTCTCGTGAAGCAAGACTGTAGAACTTATAGGTCCAAACCAAATCAATCAACCAAATAAAAGGAAAATTTGAAAGCTGAAACTATTGTTAAACTAGATAGAGACAGTCTATTCTCGTGTAGCAAAGCTGTAGAACGTATAGGTCCAAACCAATTCAATCAACCAAATAAAAGGAAAATTTGAAAGCTGAAACTATTGTTAAACTAGATAGAGACAGTCTATTCTCGTGTAGCAAAGCTGTAGAACGTATAGGTCCAAACCAATTCAATCAACCAAATAAAAGGAAAATTTGAAAGCTGAAATTATTGTTAAACTAGATAGAGACAGTCTATTCTCGTGAAGCAAGACTGTAGAACTTATAGGTCCAAACCAAATCCATCAACCAAATAAAAGGAAAATTTGAAAGCTGAAACTATTGTTTAGTGAAACAGAGTGGTTCCATATAATAAACAATCACACAAGCGAACAAACTTCTTAATTCTCAAAGATCTGTAACTTAAACGCTAGATATTTATTATTCCATGAAAAGACTCCTAGACTTTTTAGAAAAGAATTAGTTGTTAATACCGGTGAAAAAACTTTCATTGCAACAAAAAATAATCGATGATTAAATTTAAAATTATCTCATATACACCTAATCTATTATTTAAGTGAAATATGAAAGATAATTCTTTACATAATATCTAAGCTCAGTGATAAAACGTATAAAATAATTCGAACAATATTTAAATAATTTAAAATAATAAACTATTAAGTGAGATGGTTAAAGGAATGACATCATAAAGTTCTATTTATTATGTGAGAAATTCACAAATTTAATAGCCTGCTCTTAACTCGATAAAGTAGGGCTTGAAATAATAGCATTTAAAGCTCGAAAAGGGGGGAGTTAGGGGGATTTCAAACATTTTAAAGACTACAGTATTATTTGCTGTGATATGAAGCATATTTATACCAATTTATTTTACAATCGGATCCATAGTTTAGCAGAAGATAAACTTTACTCGCTTTGAATTTTGCTAATCCTAACTCATCAAGAATCCAATATGAATGCCTCTATCCATTCCAGGTCCAATCGTTTCATAAATTCGAGGAAAACAAATTTTGAAATATCAATGAGGAGACATTTTATTCATACATTCACCCTTACAATGCCGGATGTTAACTATTTCATTATGGAAGCACCATGAATGCACTCAAGATGAACTAGAACTTTATTTATATGGTATTCCATCGCTCCTCCTTAACCTCATAGAAGAAGATCTTAACACTGTGGCTGGAGGAAGTGTCATTAGATAAATATAATTATTTGTTAAAAAATTGTTTAGATATTATCATGAAATATTTTTTCATTAAATGTTTACCTTCATAATGCACAAATGTTTTAAGTTAATGAAAGTGTTAATGACAGTTTACGTATTCTAAATAGAACTTGGGTTCTAATTTGGATTCAGGTCAGATTCCGCAGAATAATAATACCTGTTAAACAATTTAAATAAGCTGAATTTGTTCTATATTTGACACTTAATTAGCGCCCGATACTTAAATATGACTCTTGATGGAAAGCAGTTTGTTAAATGTGTGGAATTTACATTTTAATTGTACGTAACTTTTATGGCTAATCATTAAAGATTTCGTTGTATGGACATGATAAAGAACTGTATGTGGTAACAATAATTGTTTGTAATATTCTTGATAACAGGTGATATCCTATATATATATATATATATATATATATATATATATATATATATATATATATATATATATATATATATATATATATATATATATATATATATATATATATATATATATATATATATATATATATATTATATATATATATATATATATATATATATATATATATATATATATATATATATATATATGTATATATATATATATTATATATATATATATTATATATATATATATATATATATATATATATATATATATATATATATATTCAAGGAAATTACACTAACTTTATGAGGAATTTAAAGTTTCACACAAAATGTATATTTGGGCGTAAATACTTCCATTGTTTAAACACTTGTAGAAGCGCACATTTTTTATTATCTTTTGCACAGAAATTTCATCCAATGTCTGAAAATCATTTTTGGGTTCTAGATTTCATCTCATTATCCGAGTGGCATAATCGCTTTGAATTTATATGTTTCATGGTGCCATAAGCATTCAAGACATAAGGTAAAAAGTCGGGATTTTAAAAGAGAAGGGTAATTCCCCTTTTACCACATCAACTTTTTAAGGATTTGAGACGTTAGTTTCATAACACGAGGTCGTATTGCGATCGAAGAGTATTCTCACCATATACTGCATCTAACTGCATGTAAATTTTAGTTCAGTTATAAAGAATCATTTCAACCATTTCCAATTTGGGCACAACTTGCAGCTGCTTAGAAAATTTAAGATTGTTACCAGACCGTAAAATCTCTGAACCACATAAAAATGAATTTCTCGATGTTTTCATGAAGTTTCGTCAAAATAGTAGTTCACTGAAAATTTTACGATCATAATTATCTTATCTTTAAAGTGACATATCTGTCATCTCACCAATATCTTTAACAGAAATTTTATTTCGCCAATATCTTTCAAACAGCAGTTCTTTAATAATCATTTGCTCAACAAAAGTATTGTATCCCGTTTTATTTTTTTAATTTTATTATTTCCCTGAAAATTTTATGATCATAATCATCTAATTTTTTAAGTGACATATCTGTCATCGCACCAATAACTTTAACAGAAAATTATCAGAGTATCGGTTTCCAAAATGTCTGCTCTTTAAGTATTCCAAGAGAGGTTATAGGAAATTGTTATGGATTATTATTTAGTTTGACATCAAATTTAGATATATATATATATATATATATTTCGCTTCATATCCATTGGCTTGAATGAAGTTTTGAAATTTTGAGTCATATTGGAATAAACAAATACAGGAATGTGATTTCTCCTTGATTCTACTCTTTCAAACCACAATTCTTTAATAATCATTTGCTCAACAAAATTATTGTATCCCTTTTTAATTTTTTTAAAACATACTCTTACACCTAGTTAATCCATTTACGGAATTAATAATATATGCGTAAAAATTGTCCGCACATACAATACCTTTTGACAGGTTCAACTTAACTTCTATAAGCTTAGTAATAAAAGAAATTTCTGTCTTCTGGAATTGTTTCTTAAAAAGGTAGGCAAAAGAAGTATTTCCTAGGGATGTAAGATGATTTATTTCGAAAGATGATTTTCATCTCGACTTTTACCGACATCTTTTAAAATAGGTGCAGCGAAATTAACGACCCACGACTCTCCCCGAGGTAAGCTCGAATTCGAAAAGTATTCCAAAAGCGAATTCTACGAAAATCTAAAGACACTAAGATTGCGAAGTAAAATAATTCATAGAAATAGATTTTACATCGGTGTACTGTTATGAATAAGGAGAAAGTGCATTAAAGTGTAATATTATTTACTATACACTATAAGTTGCTGAAATTGAGGGTTATATTAACAATGAGTAACGCTTTTGTTTTTCTCTGGTGGACCATCATTTGACTTCCCAGTGTTCACTAGAATATTCTGTGTATATGCAATTTTAGAGGCACAATTAATTTATACTTTTATTATATATTTTGAATGGTTTTTTTTAGCATGTTGAGACTAAATGGATTGTCACTACTGAAACTGATATTTTTTTATTGTTTCGTTTCATGATCTGTAAATTTAGGCAAAACTTCAAACTAATGCTTTGACAGTTATCGAATACCTGTCATTTTATGTAATACATTTGCTATCACAATTGGTTACGGAAACTTACCGTATAATGGACGAATGGTTAAATTATGAAAAAGTATTTATAGAGAGAGCACATTATTATTGCAAAATGCATCGGGAAAAATTTAGATGATTTCTAACAAATAATAGATAAAAATGATTGTGCAATTTTTGGGCTCACCTGTAGTCGGAAAAATGTATAACAAAAGCGCGTAAATGCCACATGACCAGAAAAAGGTATCAATAATGATGTCAGTAATATAAAGTCGCAAAATGAATTGCTACTTGTTGCTTCTTATGAAATAAATGTTATGAAAAAGAAAAGGAATAAAACATACATATTTTTGTTTGCTTTCTTTCAAATGAAACAGTCGATTAAATTTTTTTCATATATAATGTAGAATAAAGATTTGAGGTTGCATAAGGGCTTCTCTCCCTAACGCACCCTTAAGCGCGAGACATGAATCCTGAGTTATACATCTATATATAATTTGTATATACACATATGTATATATACATACATACACACACACACACACATATATATATATATATATATATATATATATATATATATATATATATATATATATATATATATGACACGTTCCAAGTGATTAAGGCATGGAAGACACGTTTTTTACGTATACAAAAATTTGTTTATTGAAATCCTTCTGTTCATGGCTATGTCATTTAGATATCCTATGTTTACAGTTTGGTACGACAAGCAGGGAGGATGTTACCAGCCCAAGTTGACTCTCAGAAGTGTCTTTTTTGGCGTGGCTACCTAAACGAATTTCTATTGCCTACTTCTCGCCTCAGCTTCTTTATTCTCTATAGTTCCGCTCGAGGGTGTGTCTTTCTCCTATTACGTTAGCATTAAATAGTTCAAACTATTTTTAATTATAACTCGCTTAATTCTAAACTCCTCTTTTTAAAATATATACGAATGTACCTGATATATGTACAATATATATATAAATGTGTGTATATAGAATATATTTACATATGTTATATATAAATATATAAAATATAAATATTATATATATATATATATATATATATATATATATATATATATATATATATATATTAAATATAAATAAATATATAAATATTATAATATTATAAATATATATATATATATATACATACACGTTTCATTGCAGGAGTTCGTCATTGCGCATGATATAACGTTATCATATCATGCTTCTGCAAAATGTCAAACCCGTGATAAACGGTGTTATTTAAAGATTTATAACATCTAAAATTTAGTTGCAACGGAAAAAATTAAAAGTGTATATGCATAAAAAAAAAGATCATTAACAGATGAATTGTTCACATAAAACTGTATTTCGAGATTATGCTTACATTTTCTAATAATATTTATTTTAACTTTAAAATGAGCATTGCTTATCCCATACATAAAATATGGTTTTTATTTCATGTTAAATTACAATTTAAATAAATACCCAAACACAGATGAAATTCTCCAATCTGTTTTAATACAAGAAACATTAAAAGAACTTTCATGACAGTTTTATTTAAGGACAAAAATATATCATTCAGTGAATGGTATTTCTTTATTGCTAAAAGCTGCTGCTTCAATGTCAATTAGAATTAATCCCTATAATTACATAGGGGATTTTGTCCATTTTTAAAGCTCAGTTGCTATAGCAAAAATTTTTCTCTACAGACAAATCTTTCAACAATGAAACCTATTGCTTCGTCATATGGCATGCCATAATTTTATCTGATTATGCTTCCGAAAGATGTCGAACTCCTGATTTGTGGCGTTAATTACAGATTTATAACAGCTAAAATTTAATTGCAACGTGGAAAAAATTAAAAGTGTGTATATATATATATATATATATATATATATATATATATATATATATATATGTGAAACAATTATTAACAGGAGAAATGTTGATATAACTGAGTTTGGTAGATTATACATATATTTTCAACTAATAATTATTTTAACTTTTAAAAGAGCATTGCTTCCCACACATAAAATATGCTTTTATTTGTTCATGTTAAAATACAATTTATACAAATACCCAAGCACAAGTAAAATTCTCCAATCTGTTTTAACACGGGAAATGTTAAAATAACACTCACTTATATATGACAGTTTTATTTAAGGATAAAAATATATCCAACGGTGAATGGTATTTCTTTATTCCTAAAAGCTGCTGCTTCAATGTCAGTGTCAAGTAGAATTAATCCCTAGAGCATCACAATGGGCCGTAGTTTTATTACCCACCAAATGGATGGAAGACGCCAAAGTATTTCGGGGAAATAAAGAGTTTTTGAAATATTTATAGACATCTGGGTAAGATTTACGTAAACTGTACGCCGGGTTAAATTAAATTTTATATGCACCGATGCTCCTATGACAGATTTAGCCATACGTATGACTGTCATATGCAGAGCTTATAAAAAAAATATAATCTTCCCTCATAAATCAGATTTTATATGGCACCTGGAATAGATAAATCCCTTTCTTAACAGAAGTACGGTAGATAAAAAAAAATCTGGCCATTTCTCGGAATTATTATAGTGAATATTTCTAAAACCAGATTTTCTATTTGGCAAGTACGCATTATATTTCTGAAGTCATGCTTTGGATAGGACAAGAGTGGATAGAAAAATTCTCCGAATGGAAATTGTAAAAAAAAATGCTGTCAGTTTGAAAAAGCTTTTGTGTATATATTTTTGAAATAGTTTAGTAATCGAATAAATTTTCCTGTGTATTAAAAGGTTATATCAAAACTATCATATAGCCAGTCATATGACGGTATCAGTAAAATTTTTAATTTTCCAGACTTGTAAAATACCCTGTGAGGCTGGTAAAAATATGGTTTGTTTTTTGGCTGAAAATTATCTGGTACATGCTCAATAATTTGTTTATTTTTATACTCCTCTAAAGTCTCTAGAGACTGGGGACGCAATTTAGAATCACGTTGAATTCATTTAGAAAGATAATTCAAATTTATCTTAGCTATGTCAAAATTATCTTTGAGTTCTCTCGCAATTTTTTTTTTGCCATAGTAATTAATGAAATTAAAGGAATGAAAATATCATTTCTGCTGCATCCTGGAGATGGCTATAAATTGTTTTTAATACCGGGGATAAAATTTTCACTGCAATGAAAATAATATATGGTTAAATTTAAAATTATCACATTTGCACCTAATCTACTATTTAAGCAAAATAAAAATGATAAATTATTTACGTAATATATAATGTCAGTGATAACACGTATGAAAATAATGCAGACGATATTTAAATAATTCAAAATAAGAAATGATTAAACGAGATGTTTAAAGAAATGATGTCATAATGCTAGAAAAAATGTTACATCTTTATTTAACCACCTACTCTTAACCGGGGAAAATAGGGCTTGAAATAATAGAATAATTATAACTATTGCTTCGTCATATGGAATGCCATAAATGTCTCTGATCATGCCTCCGAAAATATCAAACCCGTGATATGCTACATTAATTAAAGATTTATAACATCTAATATTTAGTTTTAACGTGAAAAAAATTAAAAGTTTGTATAAATAAAAAGAAATACATTATCAGGAGAACTGTTGACATAAAACTGTATTTAGTAGATTATACTTACATTTTCTAATAATAACTATTTTTACTTTAAAATGAACATTGCTTAACCCATACATAAAATATATGCATTTATTTATTCCTGTTAAATTGGAATTTAAATAAATACCCCAGCAGTAAATTTCTCCAATCTGTTTTAACATAAGAAATATTAAAAGAACTCTCCCAAATTTATGACAGTTTTATTTAAGGATAAAAATATATCCCACGGTGAATGGTATTTCTTTATTCCTAAAAGCTGCTGCTTGAATGTCAGTGTCAAGTAGAATTAATCCCTAGAGTATCACAATGGGCCGCAGTTTTATTACCCACCAAATGGATGGAAGACGCCAAAGTATTCCGGAGAAATAAAGAGTTTTTGAAATATTTATAGACATCTGGGTAAGATTTACGTAAACTGTACGCCGGGTTAAATTAAATTTTATATGCACCGATGCTCCTATGACAGATTTAGCCAGACGTATTACTGTCATATGCAGAGCTTATAAAAAATACCCCTCCGCCAATCTTGAGTCATAAATCAGATTTTATATGGCACCTGGAATAGATAAATCCCTTTCTTAACAGAAGTACGGTAGATAAAAAAAATCTGGCCATTTCTCGGAATTATTGTAGTGAATATTTCTAAAACCAGATTTTCTATTTGGCAAGTACGCATTATATTTCTGAAGTCATGCTTTGAATGGGGCAAAAATGGATAGAAAAATTCTTCGAATGGAAATTGCAAAAAATGCTTTCAGTTTGAAAACGCTTTTGTATATATATATTTTTTTGATATAGCGTAGAAACCGTATCAGTTTTCATGTGTAATAACAGGTTATATCAAAACTGCCATGAAGCCCGTTATATGACGGGATTAGTAAAATTTTTAATTTTCCCAGAATTATTAAGTACCCTATGAGGCAGGTGAAAAAAATGGTTTGTTTTTTGGCTGAAAATTATCTCGTATATGCTCAATAATTTGTTTATTTTTATACTCCTCTAAAGTCCCCCGATACTGTGGACGCAGTTTAGAGTCACGTTGAATTTATTTAGAAAGATAATTCAAATTTATCATAGCTACGTCAAAATTATTTTAAAAATTTTGTCCCAATTTTTTTGCCACGGTAATTAATGAATTTAAATCAATGAAAATATCATTCCTGCTACACCCTGAAGGTAGCTATATTTTGTTGTTAATACCGGTGATAAAATTTTTCTTGCAATAAAAATAATTGATGGTTAAATTTAAAATTATCACATGTGTACCTAATCTATTATTTAAGCCAAATAAAAAAGAAAATTATTTGCGTAATATCTGTTTTCAGGATAAAACGTATGAAAATAATGCAGACGATATTTAAATAATTCAAAACAAGAAATGATTAAATGAGCTGGTTAAAGGAATGACGTCATAATGATAGAAAAATTTTACAATCTTTATTATATGATAAATTGATAAATTTAACAGCCTACTCTTAACTGGTGAAAATAGGGTTTGAAATAATAGCATAATATGTATAACTATTTCTTTCGTCATATGACATGCCATAATTTTCTCTGATCATGCCTCCGAAAATATCAAACTCGTGATAGGCTACGTTAATTAAAGATTTATAATAGCTAAAATTTAGTTGCAACGTGAAAAAAATTAAAAGTGTGCATAAATAAAGAAGATTCATTATAAGGAGAGCTGTTTACGTAAAACTGTATTTAGTAGATTGTACTTACATTTT
>CM063501.1:120546777-120566777 GCA_032207245.1 Pardosa pseudoannulata | reverse complement strand
TCAGTAAAGTTTTTAATTTTCCAGAATTGTAAAGTACCCTGTAAAGCAAATAAAAAAATGGTTTGTTTGTTGGCTGAGAATTATCTGGTACACGCTCAGTTTATTGTTTATCTTCATACTCCTGTAAAGTCTCTTGATACTGTGAATGTTGTTCAGAATCACGTTGAATTCATTTAGAAAGATAATTCAAATTTTCTCAGCTACGTCAAAATTATCGTTAGCTTCTTTCCCAATTTCTTTTATCACACTAATTAATGAAAGTAAAGGAATGAAACTATCATTTCCACTACACCCTGGAGGTAGATACAATTTGTTGTTAATACCGCTGATAAAATTTTCCTTGCATAAAAAAATAATCGATGATTAAATTTAAAATTATCACATATGTACCTAATCTATTATTTAATCCAATTATAAAATAAAATTATTTATGCAATATCTAAGTTCAGTGATAAAACGTATGAAATCAATGTACGTGATGTTTAAATAATTTAAAATAAGAAATGATGAAATAAGATGGTTAAAAGGATGACATCATAATGCTAGAAAAAAATGTTATTTTTACCTATTTATTATGTGATAAATTGATAAATTGAATCACCTGCTCCTAACCGAGGAAAATGAGGCTTAGAATAATGGCATTAAATTCTAGAAAAGAAGGGAAGGGGTGGATTTCGAACGTTGCTAACTCGAACTCAACAAAAATCAAATATGGTTGCCTCTATCCATTCCATGCCCAATCGCTTGATAAATTCGAGGACATGCGGACAGATAAATTAGGCTATTATTATATAGGGGATACTTCCTTGCTTTTAAGAATACCCACTTTTAAAAACGTTAAAAGATACCTTGCCCAGGCCTACATAATGCTTGCTGATTCCGAAAAGGACCTCAAGACTTCGAAAAAAAAATTGCTTTGGACCGACTGAATTGGAAGAAATGAGCCATCGAGGTAGCTAAAACCTGTATCTGTTGTTACGCTATTAAAGAAGAAGAAGCTTTCAAACTACTCGGACATCGCAGTGGTTACAGCGCTCGCTTATTGCACTAGTGTTGTGGGGTTTCGAATCCTGCGTAAACTTTGGTTGCATGTCTGTTGTCTCTGTATGGAGATCAAAGTCACCTACCTATATGATGCCACCACATTAAAATAATACGAATATCAACTGCTTTGTAAAAGTTAAAGACTGATAATAAAGTGTCCACCATAAAAAAATCATTACTTTAGAAAACTACTGCTATAAATTAGTTTCTTTTACCGTGTGTTTCAAAGATTACCGGTATATTTGAAAAATCAATAAAAACTAAACGGACATTGATAAAAATACACAGTTTATTGCAATATCCTTGGGACAATACTTTTAGGAAGACAAAATTTCAATATTAGTTACAATGCCCTACAACAGATGACGTTGCAGTTTGGAAAAACCTAAACTACGATATTTTCCAGATATCTATTCTGTACTACAATAATATGGCGTATTCTTAGAACGATATTATCAGAAACTCGTGTAGACGTCTCAGGCTTCACATGCAGAAGAGATGTAGTATTCCAAATACTCAATTGTTTCTGGGTAGTGGCTGATCACCTGATCTTTTGAGTCCCCACAGACAAATATAGTAGTTTAGATTTTTTTCCAGACCGTATCACCATCTGTTGTGGAATATTGCAACTAATTTTATAGTTTTTCTGCCTGAAATTTACTATTGTCTAAAGCATATTGCAATAAACTGTGTATTTCTATCACTGTTTAGTTTTTATTGATTTTTGGAAATATACCAGTCATTTTTTAAACACTCTGTAAATATTAATGCATGAATAATTTTAAATTTTTGATTTTTTTTGTTAAACCAAATATATCGTGCTTATATGATACTCTCTGCTGTAAAGACATATTATGGAAAATATTTTTTTGTTTATATTTTTATTAAACTAATGCATAATATAAATATGCTCAATCTTCGTACTGAATATTACAAATTTCATATAAGAAATATTATTGCTAAAAACATATAACAATTTTTTATATTTAAATAGATTTTATATCTATATATAAATATATTTATATATGTATATAAATATATATATATATATATATATGAATATATATAATGTATATATATAAATAAAATAAATGTATGTATTATAATATATATGTAAATAATATAAAAGATATATATATATAAATATATATATATATATATATATATTTATATATAATATATATTATACAATAATATATATTGTATATATATATATAATTAAATATATAAATATAAAAATATAAATAAATATAAAAATATAATCTATCTATATGTAGAATAATATGTTATATATATGTATATATAATATATATATATAAATATATATATATATATATTTATATAAATATAATAATAATATATATATAAAATAAATAATATATATTATATATAAATAAAATATATATATACATATTAAAAAATATATATATAAATATATAATATATATATATATATATTTATATATATATAAATATATATATATATATTTATATATAATATATATATATATAAATATATATATATATATATATATATATATATATAATATAAAAATAAATAAAATATATATATAAAACTAAAATTACTTTGGACCGACTAATTGGAAGAAATGAGCTGTCGAGGTTGCTAAACATGTAACAGGTTTTTTTACGCTATTTCAGAGGAAGAAGCTTTCAATCTACTCGGACATCGCAGTGGTTTCTGCTCTCGCTTACGGCACTAGTGTTGTGGGGTTTCGAATCCTGCGTAAACTTTGGTTGCTATTTCTGTGGTCTCTGTATGGAGATCAAAGCTGATCTACCTACATGATGCTTCCACATTAAAATAATACGAATGCTAACTCTTGTAAAAGATAAAGGCTTATAATAAAGTTCCACCATAAAAAAATCTTTACTTTTCTGTTGTCTCTGTATGGAGATTGAATACACATAGCTATATAGTGCTTCCACATTAAAATAATACGAATACCAACTGCTTTGTAAAAGATAAAGGCTGATAGTAATGTCCACCTATAAAAAAATCTTTACTTTCGAAAACTACTGCTATTAATTAGTTTCGCATAAATATTAATGAATTAATAACTTTAAATTTTTGATATTTTTTATTAAACAAAATATATCGTGCTTATATGATACTCTCTGCGGTAAAGACATATTATGGAAAATATTTTTTTGTTTATATTTTTATTAAACTAATGCATAATATAAATATGCTCAATCTTCGTACTGAATATTACAAATTTCATAATTACATATATACTTTTATATACGTTAAACTACTGTATAATGTTTATATAAAGAAAAAATATTCTCAATTTCTTTTAAATACCGGAAAGCCTTAATATAAGTTCATTCGCATCTTTTACATTTAATAAAGAGTGCTTTTTATCATGCTGCTACTGTAACTTTGAGGAATTATTATGAAAATTATTCACAAATATTAATTATTTTATAAAAAATAAAACTTAATGACCGGTAGATATTTTTGTTTTAAATACTTATATCACGTTTGTATACATCCTGCTTTATAAATATAATATAGAAAAATACTTCTGCAATTTTTGATTAAACTTTTATATATGATTTTCTAATTAAACTAGGAATTTCTAGATACATGAAAATTATTCACAATTATTAAATATTTTATAAAAAATAAAACATAATGCTCCGGAAATATTTTTATTGTAATTACCTATATTATGTTTGAATACATTCTGCTTTATAAATATAATATAGAAAAATACTTCTGCTCTTTTTTATTAATCTTTACATATTATTTTCTTATTAAACTAGGAATTTCTAGATATATGAAAATTATTATCAATTATTAATTATTTTATAAAAAGTAAAACTTAATCTCCGTAAATATTTTTGTTTTAATTACCTATATCATAATTGTATACATTCTGTTTATAAATATAATATAGAAAAATACTTCAGTAATTTTTGATCAATCTTTTGTACATGATTTTCTTATTAAAATAGGAATTTCTAGATAGATGAAAATTATTCACAATTATTAATTATTTTATAAAAAAATAATAATTAATGTTCCGTAAATATTTTTGTCTTAATTACCTATATCATAGTTGTATACATTCTGCTTTATAAATATAATATAGAAGAATACTTCTTTAATTTTTGATTAATCTTTTATATATGATTTTTTTATTAAACTAGGAATTTCTAGATATATGAAAATTATTATCAATTATTAATTATTTTATAAAAAGTAAAACTTAATCTCCGTAAATATTTTTGTTTTAATTACCTATATCATAATTGTATACATTCTGTTTATAAATATAATATAGAAAAATACTTCAGTAATTTTTGATCAATCTTTTGTACATGATTTTCTTATTAAAATAGGAATTTCTAGATAGATGAAAATTATTCACAATTATTAATTATTTAAAAAAATAATAATTAATGTTCCGTAAATATTTTTGTCTTAATTACCTATATCATAGTTGTATACATTCTGCTTTATAAATATAATATAGAAGAATACTTCTTTAATTTTTGATTAATCTTTTATATATGATTTTTTTATTAAACTAGAAATTTCTGGACAGATGCAAATTATCACAATTATTAATTATTTTATGAAGATAAAACTTAATCTATTTAAATATTTTTGTTTTAATTACCTATAGCATGTTTGCATGGATTCTGCTTTGAAAATATAATATAGAAAATTACTTCTGCAATATTTGATCAATTATGATCAATTGTAGATGATTTTCTTGTTAAACTAGGAACTTCTGGTTAGAAATTAATTATTACCTCTTACAGTTATGAATACTCGCTCTTCGAATCTAAACCCTACAACTGTCAAAATGCTACACAATTATAACGAAATTAATTCTGAATTCTTGATACCTTAAGGGAAAAACGTAGATACTTTATAGTATTGCATATTTACATTTTCTGTTGAATTTTACTCTTGAATATTTTATAAATGCTCTATCTTTAGAAAGAACTTTGAAAATGTGCTTCATAAATCTATGCTCACTGAAAATTTGTTCTATCAGAACTTTATGTTGAATGACTTACTTAAGCTTTATCATGATTCCAATACTGAAAGAAGTTAAGTATATTTATTATATTACCTATAGATATAGAAGAAGGAAGAAATATAAAACATATATATACATTCAAAGTCATGTTATAAGAAAATTATTTATTGCAATCCCACGCATTTTCTCCTGAACGAACTACGTCTCAGAATCAGGACAAAAAGTACGAGATTTTAGAAAAATACTGCATAAATATTACATGTATATAAATACCATTAAAAATGTATTACTTGATAAATGATTACTATTTGTACATTTCATTATGAGTACCTTTATTTTAAAATTCGAAAAGTCATTCAAAATTAATTAGTAGAGTCGTTTATGTCTAAATATCTGCTCTTGACTTCAAATTTATTATTTCTCTATTTTTCAATTAAATGTATCTCCTCGTAAATTATTTTTTAAAGTTTTGATAAAGAATGATTTTATTTAGCTCAGCTGTTACACTTCCAGAACCAACGAAATTTTAATCTTGCCATTCTTATTTAAATGTGCTCTTTAGTAAAAATTGATTTTTCGAAAGTTAGATGTTTTCATACATTTTTTTTCAAAATTTGATAATTCAGGCTTATGAATGATGTTCACTATAGTCGAAAAATCGGAAATTTATTTAACACACTGACGGATAGTAAGAACAATTGAAGTTCGAAAATTAACGCTATATGTTATTGTAACTTTCAGAATATTAGAAGTATAGTTTTACTTTTTTGCTTGGGGAACAGCATCTCTCGTATCCGTGGCCACGACCTTCAAGCCGTACGTGTCCGCTGGGCAGTGCTCAATGAGAGACAACCTCAGTGGTATACCTTCTTTAGGTATATACGGGTGTCACGAGCCCGGGGTTCATCTGAGTGATCTTCCTCTAGTAGACCAGAACTTGGCTCTGTAGCTCTTGTTCCTTTGACCAAAGTAATCTTCGAGCCATGACGGGCCTCGCATAGGTCAGTTGCAGCTTTATAGCTGTCGTGGTTACTGTCGTGGTGACTGGTCTTTAGTTTATTGCTGTTGTATGGACACATAGTCTAGGTCAGCGTAAGAATTTACTTACTCTTTCTTCTTAAATAATCTTAGTTTTGATTAATTCATCATCTTTAATTAGGTTGCGGTTATAACCGTCATGGCGCCAGCGTAATCTAGACACTAAGTAATGGGACGATGGCGGCTATAACAGCAAAAATTTAAAAACGTAAATGACTCTAATAAGCAATTGTTGGTGTGCAGAAAAATATTTTTAGGAGTTTTACATGAAATGTTAGTTTATAATGAAACGAAAATAAATAAATGACAAAATAATAAATGCAAGAGAAAACACGATCGCACTACTCCCTTCACAACCACGTCCATACTGAAGCTTCAAGTCGTGTATCTCATGGAAAACGAAATTGAACTAAAAAAATTGTTTCCAAAACATGACAATAGGCTTCTGCTTGTACGCCGGTAAATGCCCATTTGTGCCGCTATAGCCGTAGTGTCTAAAACGACCGTTTAATTTTGGACGGTTATTACCGTCATGTCACTTAGTGAACTTCGCTTTGATGGCTATAAACGCAAGTGTCCGTCAATGTGTTAAAAAAACTATATTTCTTTATCATTTCAAGGTTAATAAGAGTTTAACTAAAGTAGGAATCAATAATAGTTAATTGAAGATTAAGTACTATGAGTTTCAAAACAAATGGCCGATTTCTAAACTGCTGTAATACTGGAATAATTTCGCTCTTGAGCAGTAAGTATGTCCTGGATTGAGTGCAGCCAAAAGGTTTAGGGAATTACTACAAGATTGTTCTCCAGATGTGGAAAACTGGGAGATAAGTAATAAAACTTTTAAACTCAATATGAAGACTTGATGGTTTCCACTGAATAGAAGATACTTGAAGATCTTTAATTTTACAAGTATAATATACAGAGACGTGTTCAGGGGAATTTTCAGTGGGATTGTGTATATTGGAGACTGATCAAAGGGATCGCACGGTTGCTATAAGTAATTCCGAGAAAACACATACTGTGTAATATTAGCACTTTAGCTATAAGTCTATAAGGACCAGTCTAAGTCCATTGGAATTATAGCGACTAGCTATAAGTCTAATGGACTGGTAGTAAAAAAAAATTATTTTCATGATGTCATACCCACTACTATGCAATAAACATACATTTGAATTGCCATTATTGAAGCTTTAGTTATTTGTGAATTTTTTTCACTTTGGTGAATAACTTTCCCTTCAGACTTCAAATTTTTTTTATTTTTCAAATTTATATATATATATATATATATATATATATATATATATATATATATATATATATATATATATATATATATATATATATATATAAAAAAAAGGAAATTAAGAAAAGAAATTTATTAGCAATTCATTAGCTATTCTTTAGCATTACCGATGCGCCACGCCGCTATCAAGTAAAGTCAAAATAAATATTAATCAGAAGGAATCAAAAAATAAAAAATTAAAGGAATTGGAATAAATATTGGAACGAATATGGAATTGGTGTACTTTATTTGGTGGGGGGAATTGCGACCCCCACATTCCGGTTAAATGGCCATTTTAATCAATTGAAACGCTCCCGGTCACCATAAGTACAGCAATAAAAAAGAAGACTAAACTCTATAAAACATAATACCATGAACGAAAAATTAAACCCAAACCTATTACAAACCAATGCACAAATAAAATTTATAAAAGTACGCTAAAATACTAAAAAGACTTATAACAATAAACCGATGTATAAGTTAAAAATATAAAATTCAATAAAAATACTAAAATGTGTTATAAAAACTACTAAGAATATCATAGTAAAAAACACATCTATAACCAACCCATTGTACGTATAACATCCTTTCCACCTGATCCCAGACACGACCGCACAACTCCAAGCACAAATAAACGTGGGTAACCCGCAGATAAAACTTGGCTTACGTATTTCCTAACAATATTATTTCTATTAGAAGTTGAAAAGTTTAGTTTAGTACTTCGTATTATGAAATTCAAAATGATATTCCTTTTTACGTTAGTGTTTAGGTTACTGTTCCAATCTGTTATACGATTAATATTAAAATTGTATGTTTCGCTTTTATCATACATTTTATATGTATGATAAACGCGAAACATACAATTGCCATTTAACCGGAATGTGGGGGTCGAAATTCCCCCCCACCAAATAAAGTACACCAATTCCATATTCGTTCCAATATTTATTCCAATTCCTTTAATTTTTTATTTTTTGATTCCTTTTGATTAATATATATATATATATATATATATATATATATATATATACATATATATATATATATATATATATATATATATATATATATATATATATATATATATATATATATATATATATATATATATATATATATATATATATATATATATATATATGTCATAGAGAAAGATGTTCTACGCAGTTTAAAAAAATGGCATAAAAATTCCATTCAGTTTCAAAGTTATGATTAAAAATATAAAATACACTCTAGTGCTTGGCAGTTGTTTACTTATTACTTTAAGTCGAGTTTTTTTAAGATTTCATAAAAACTATTTAATGTTTTTACATAAAATTTACAGAATTGCTATATAATAGTGTTCTTTTGAAATTGAATTAAAATTATTGAAGGGGGAGTTTTACATGTTTTGTTTTAGCAAAGTGAATACATGCCAAAATTACCCTCCCTCCCCAAAAGGGGTAAAATTATAAACAGTTTTTAAAAATATAAAATGTGCTTAAATTTTGTTATTTAGATTCAATTTTACAAGTATGTTCTTCATTAGAAACTTAAAATTTTACATTTGTGTGCAAAATATTTTTTGCAGACATACGCGGAAATGAGAACAGTTTTAACGAACAAAGAAAAAATAATCAAATTATATATATATACATATCTTTTAAAAATATTTTTTTTATTACTTTTATGATCATTTAAAGTTAGTTTATTACAATGATCTATAACAGATTACTGCAACAAATTTCAGACATTGTAGTAGGAAATATAAAAAGTCAGAAAGAAGTAAAAAAAAAAAACCTATGTGATCCTTATGTTTAATCGTCCTGAGAACCTTAAATTAGGGCTTAAGTCACCTTTAAAGAGCCAGCTGCAGCTGAAAAGTTTTGAACACGTTTCTACACTTAACGTAATTAAAATATATAGCATTGTTTTCATAGGATGATTCCAAAATAATAACTTATAAGGTTATTATACAGATTTAGATATACAATTTATAACAATCTGGAAAATATAAAAAAAATCCAATTATTTGTTAAAATTAAAGTTTAGAATATTTACTTAGTCTAGCGGAAACTTAAAACAAAAAAAGACTATTAAAAGAAAAACCGTGCTTATCTCTACAAAATATTTAATAATAGTAAGTAATAAGACTTTAATTGTAGTGTATCATAAAATGATCGATAAGTGGAAGATAAAAACGAGAAAATTACCTTTTTGTGTATCAGAAAAACCTCATTAATCAATAGACATAAAAACATATTTTATTTCATGGTGATGCGAAAAGGACATTCAAAGAAAAATAAAAATTCTTATTATACCTTAATGCGCATTTAATAAAAAAATACCTCCTTAAATTATCACAAGTGCTGTACTTGTTTACATAAGAGTGTTTTTTAGAAGCTAAATTTAGGCTTAAGGTTTTATTAATAGAAGAAATTAAAAGTTGAAAATTAAATAAAGGAAACAATAAAAAATAAATTAAAACTGAAATTAAAGTTAATCGTAAAAATTACTACTATGATTTATTGCTGAAAGCCGTAGATTACTTTTTAAATAGTTTTATATATGTACAATTTAAATTTAAAATGATTTTATCAAAACAGTTTCATCAACAATTAGAAGCAAAGCTAATACATTGGGCTCGGCTTAATGTGATCAGTTTGAGACACCATGATTTTGATAACAATAACAGATTAATAATGATAAACGTTTGATAACAATAAACGATATACAAAACTAGATAAATTTACCCCCCTCCCCCTTTAATTTACAAATAAAATTGCATTTTAAAATAAAATGAAAAAACTGAACTTATATTTGTCTATTGTATATTGTATTTTAAGAAATAAGAATTGCTTACATAATAAAAATAATTGATCAATTGTTGAATGTCTGGAATTCTTTCTAAGAAGCTCATCGATAAATCATTCGTAATCATAATGTTTTGTAAAGTCATTGGAGCGGTGTTGTACTCCACGTTTCAACACTTTAAATGTAATTCAGAAGCTGGGAAATGTTTAACTGCGCTGCTGCATTGAGCTGACTTATATTTGGTAACCTGTCATAACGATTTAAAATTTCGATATTTAGTTTTAATGTTAACTCATTTCGCTTTCTGGCTTCTATATCGACAAAATCTGAATACGCTCCTTCTCAGTTCCAAATACAATTTGTTGCTTTCTGCTTATCTGACAACTATTGACCACTAGTAGGGTGTGCATATTTCTGAAAAATTCCATTAACGTGTAAACCCTACTCCTTTGTTTTTTCTCCTTTTCCCTAGGTGGAGGAAGGAGAAATCTCGGAAATTAAAACAAGAACGGAGAGGAAATAAGAATGGGTTCCTTCTGAATATATTGTGAGTATTCCTTTGCCAGTTAAAATAAGGTTCGAGGACTGATAACATTAACCGATGTAACGATCACATAAAGCGATAATTTTAACATATAAATGAATAGATAAAATCGGGACCAAGTGATTTCGATAACAATAAGTGACTGATAACATTAGCGGTGATCACATTAAGCAGAATCTACTGTATCACATTTTACCCATTATAAACCGTTAAAATGAATTTAATGAAAATTAAAATGAATAAGTGCTTTCAACGAAAAACACTTGTTGGCTGTAAGTCAATTTATGCTATATTATTTATTATGTATTCGTAAGATTTCTCTAAATTTTAAATACGTTTAGAATTCAGTTAACGATATTCAATTATAAACATAGTACCTCAGTTTTCTTTGACTTCGATTTTAATTGGTTAAATTTAGTGGGTAGAGGAGAAATGAATACTATTAAATGTTTTTTACTGAGAGATTTAAAAAATATTTTCCGTGTGCATTAAAGCACATAAGTTGTGGAGAAAAATCAATCTATGTTAAGTATCTGTCAATTTACGTTCGAAAAATCAATCTACGCTTAGTGTTAAGTCTTGTGTCGCTTGACGTAAATTTAAAGAAATGACAAAGTAATACACCCATGTCCTGTTTCATTGTCAGATAGGTTCACTGACCATTTAGCTTGACCTTCTACAAGAATATCAAGAAGAGAAGTATAACAAGTATATCAAATTCAAAGCCTGATACGGATCAAATAAAGATCTAAAATACTGTCTGCCTCAAAGAATAAAGAAAAATTTCAATATCTATAAATGTAAACGTATTTTTTTTAATATTTTAGTATAAAAATAAAACAAATGTTTGATTATCATAAGAACAAAATAACAAAAATATAGCCGACTCATGGCCGTACTGTAGGGCGCTACTCTTCTGAACCGCAGTTCGCGAGTTTGTAGTCGTTCGTAGTCATTCGGTATCAACTTTAAGCAGTAGGTTCATGTCTTACTAGCATAGTGATTTCTGAAATTTTGTGTCTGCCTAACGATTAGTAGATCTCAAGTACTAAACTTACACAAAAGGTTTACGTAATCAATTATAAAACTTATTTCATGTGGTAAGATCTTGAAATCGTCGTTCTTAATTTATATAAAATTATGAAACAACTCACACGAGAAATTCAACTTATAAGAGGAGTTTAAAAATGTGTGCGTGTGATTGTGTAATCAGTAAAGTTATATCTCACAGATATAATTATAGTCGAAAATTTTAATTTATTGCTAACTTAGTAATGCAACATTTATGGCATTCTTATGAAATGAAATTCACCACTTATTTCCATTTTAAAGCTGCAGTATTAACTGATATATTTTACAGAGACAAGAGGAAAACGTGCATAAGATGATTTGTAAAAGTGACATCCCATAGAGTGCGAAATCGCGAAAATTATAATTTAATACAAAGGCGAGATTTATGTGAGCTCATCTTTAGTGGTCTGCAAAAATCTCATGGATAAAATGTACATACAGTGACCATGAGGATTGCTAAGGTCTTAGTTTTTCCTAAGAGATATGACAGCTGAGTCCTAAGAGACATGACAGCTGAAAATGTAAAACAGGTTCTACATGTAGCAGTTCTTAATTCAATCTTTAGTTTGAGGAGTGTAGATAGAATGTAACTTCAATGAATCACGTTCTAGGTTTCAACTTGAGTACATGGTAAAGTTAAGATTAAGAAAATAGAACGTGCATAGCGATAATTTTTTAGAAAAAAAATTACAACAATTTTATATATATATATATATATATATATATATATATATATATATATATATATATATATATATATATATACATAGAGAGAGACAGATAGTATTTAACCCTAAACGTGCACCCTCGAATTAACTCCTGCGAGAAGACTTGTACTCTATGTTGCTATAATTTTTCACACTCGAAAGTAAAAATAAGTATTTTTACTTATTATAATATTATTTTGAAATGGAAATTCGAAAAGAAAGATAAAAAAAATTATGTTTGTGTAATATTACAATATTTGACTATTTTCTGCAATGTTATCAAAATCCAAAATTGCAATAAAAATTTTGATTATTTTTGCATTTTTGTAATTTTCTTGGCAAAACAACATTCTAAACTGTGTTTCTTACATTAAAGAAATTGGTTTTTTGTGGCCGGCCTTTTTTAAAAAAACTGTGCATTAAGGGGTTAAATGTACATAAATAGTTCTTAAATTTCATGTATTAGACCAGCTACGATCCATTAACAATAACTTTACTGTATAATCACGTGAAAAAAATAGTTGCTTTTATAGGAAATTTTATTTTATAAATTAATAAATATTAGCTACATTTCATTTACCACAAATACATTTTAATAAAGATACTTCATTATATTTCAGTTGATAAAAAATATAAAAATGAAATATATTTGCAATGTAAATTTTCTTTAGTTAGGATTCATACTTTGAAAAATATTTTTCAAAACAATTCTTCTAGTTCAGTTGTTTCCCCTTTTTTAAATTTTAGATTTTTATTTTTTGTAAATGGGTGTATGCGAGAGAATTTAATAAAATTCTCCCCTCAAAGTAATAAACAACGACAAACTTTTGAAAATGTGTCCCTAAAGCAACATTTTTGGGTCCAATGACATTGCATACACAGTGCACGTAGGTTTTAAACTGAGAGGTCGGCATAGCGAATATCTCTGAGGTATAATAACGCACACTGACATTCTCGAAATAATTGGATGGTCTCCTTCTCTTCAAATTCTTAGAGTTAAAATATGTTAAAGGCGTATTTCTGTCGTTTTTCTTCTCTGACCGATTATTATACAAAGTTTGTTTTCCACCTTTTGTTGTATATCTTACACATATCGAAAAATCAATGTCATTTTCACAGTGGGTTTTTATTCTTCTACATATATATTGTACATATATAAATATATATATATATATATATATATATATATATATATATATATATATATATATATATATATATATGTATATGTATATATATATATGTATATGTATATATATATATATATATATATATATATATATATAAAGTATATGTATATGCATATATACATACCAGTAAGCAGAAAATGTGTTGTAGCGTATGCATGTAATATATAGGGCACCCTATAGAATATATTAAATTAAAATGTTCTAACTAAAACTCTATTTTTCAAAAAATAAAGATATATATATATATATATATATATATATATATACATATATATATATATATATATATGTATATATATATATATATATATATATATATATATATATATATATATATATATATATATATATATAAATATATTGAAATATATACATAACAAATACTATATTATATATCAATACTAGATATTTTTAAACATTTTTTTTAATCTTTTAAGTATTTATTATATCACACCCTGATTTATTTAAAAATATTGTGACGCCTTCAATATTCTCAAATGAGAGGTAACGTGAATAATGGATCACAGTCAAAGATAAAATTGGAAATTTACTTTAATTCTGGATTAAATACGGCTATTTACAAAGGAATGTTAATTCCTAAATCATCTAGAACTGCAAAGGATGGTTGCCGATAAAACTTCCTCACGACGATCACAGTCGAAAGAAAAACAAGAGATTTAATAATCTCTTACAAGTGGGGAGGCTTTTCAGGGTGCAATCAAACCCAATTTATCCCCCGTTCGGTATCCGAGACTCTGCCGCTCCCTATATGAGCGGACTTTACGAATCTCCCGAACTAGCAAGCTCTCTGGTAAAAAAGGCGAAAGCCTCCACGAAAAAAAAAAAAAAAAAGGCGAAAGCCTCCACAAGGTCAACACACCTCCGAAAAAATGACGAAAAGCCCTGAGTCGCAAAATTGTAGGCTTTTTATACCTGGGGGTCAGTTACGGTTCCGCCAATTGTTTTTGGGGTCAGTTAAGATCCCAGTTACTTGAGAACTCCAGCTAAAGTTACAGTTATATTTTTTAGCTGAATTCTCATTCTCTTTCAAGGAATACCCGAGCATTCATTAACGAGATCCATCAGGGGCGTATTCTTCTATTCAGTTCGATTGTCAAGACCCCAGACTCTGCGACGCCACGCTATTGTCCGGTTAAACAGGTGGGTCCGGTTAAACAGCTGTTTTGGCGCGTGCTCGGACAAAAGGCAGTCTTCACAATATAATGCAAAGAAGTGTTAAAACATAGCTATGTTTATCGCTCCTAAATGTGCATTATAATTTTAATATATGTAACAATATTTTAAATGTATAAATATTTTTCATAATTGCGCAGATAAATTTTTATTTGTATATTATCTGCTATTTAAAAATATCGGAATTTTTTTCCTATACATTTGCACACATTGTTCCTTCCCCAAATAAAACCAATTTTATAGGATTACATATATCACATTGTTTAATTTCGAATGCACATATTCTAGTATTAAAGAACAATACACACTTAGTTAATGGGTAATGACTTGTTTTTTAGTGCTGTGGTTTACTTTTTGCTACATGAGTTTTAACTAAGGGTGTACAACTTAATTTCAATTCTGAAAGGCTCAAAAACATGCATCCTTACAGTGGATGCAAACATTCATTTAATGATGACCATTGTACTAATCGGCCATCGATGTAACATTCAATAATGAAATGTAAGGAGAAACGACTGCTGATAACTGAACATCCCAGACAAACAGCCAAGTCATGTCACCAATGTTCAACGCTTACAACATATAAAAATACCTATTATATATTCCTATAATTAATTCTAAATAATAAATTATGGAAAAAACGACTGCTGATAACTGAACATCCCAGACAAACAGCCAAGTCATGTCACCAATGTTCAACGCTTACAACATATAAAAATACCTATTATATATTCCTATAATTAATTCTAAATAATAAATAACAAGAACCGCAAAATTGAACATTTTGTTATGTAAACGGAATTATCAAATACTGTTATTTGATAACAATAGAAGCGGTTATTAGTCAGACTAATATTCAGAGTAATACTTTGACAACGTTCTACTACACATCTATGAGAGCTGAGATATTCGATTCCATACACAACGAATCTGAAAATCAGTGTTAAATATAATCGGGTATCACTTAATAAGTATAATTCAAATGTGTATATCACAAGATATGTTTTTCAAATTAATAAGATTAATATGACCCGAATATCTATCTATCTATCTACCTACCTATCCATCTATATATCTATATCTCTTTATCTATCTATCTATCTATCTATCTATCTATCTATCTCTCTCTCTCTCTTTCTCTCTCTCTCCTTCTCTCTCTCTCTCTCTCTCTCTCTCTCTCTATATATATATATATAAATGTATATGTATCTCTCTATCTATTGATATATATATATATATATATATATATATATATGTGTGTGTGTGTGTGTGTGTATATATATAAGTATATGTATATGAATATATACAGACCCGTAGGTAGAAAATGTGTTGTATCGTATACATATAATTTATAGGTCACCCGATAGAATATATTAAATTAAAATGTTCTAACTAAAACTCTATCTTTCAAAAAATGAAGATAAAAAAGGGGAAATATTTTACTGAAAACATTCAGTGATTATATATTCTCCAATTTTCTCTTATTTTTAGGTTTGGGAATAACTGTTATAGTAAAAAGTTTTTAGTGTGTAATCAATTCTTCATATATTTTACTATTTAAAATAAAAGATACTGATTTAAAATATATTTCGTCATTTTAAACGGAATTTAAACTTAAAAAAAACATATTCAATGTGAATTAAAATGTAAATTATAATTAATAATTTTTACCAGAGCAGAATTTACAGAGGTTAGCTTATTGTGCTTTCACTCCATGGGCTTTAGTTTCATTCTCAAGTAAGACTTGGATATACTTGTGTTTACCTTTCGTAGATTGTAACGTTGACTGCATTTCGTTGATTGTAATGTTGATCCCATAATAAATTGGTCAATATTTTGTATGCTTTGTAGAAGCCAATGCTTATAAATGCAATTATCCCGTACTGGAAATAAACATATAATTTTAATGCAAATTTGCAGTGCCTCTCTTTATTTGGGATTATAAGGAACTGAAAATAAATTAAGTTAAAACTTAGAATTATTAGGTATTATTGATGAAAGAACAAATATGAAGGCAACGGTATTAGAGTGAAGGAGTTTATATTTGCATAAGATACTCATTTTAATATATATAGTATTTGTTTTCGTTTTTTCTTTTTTTGCCATTCCAACGTCTATGGAACACTTCTATAAACATAATAGTAAGCTTGTATTAATCTATGATAAAAGGATTTTTTAGCTAGAAAGAAACTCCAAAAGGTGAAGGAAATCTGGGTTCACTCTATAAGGACCAGTATTTATAAATTGTGCACCCCTCCTATTATCGGATAATCGCCCCTTTGACCCCTCCATTTTATGTTCCTTGGAAATGGAGTCAACTGGCTACTGGGATCAAAATGACACCAGACTTGTCATTTTTGGTGACGGTTCAGAAACTGGTGTAGACTGTTTTCGGCGAAATTCTAAGACAAAGGTGTTAGAGGCGGTTTTTCTGAAGTATACGATTTCTTTGGTGGATGAGATTACGAGAGTAGACACCTGTGAAATTTACGAAGTAGCGAGAAGAGGAGGTTAGTGATCACAGTGGGTCTTAGACATATTAACGTCTCTTTTTCGAAAGAGCAAAGAAAACGCAAATTAACAATTTTCTATGCAATATTTTTTTTAACCACTTGTCCATGAATTTTGTTTGCTGTTGGTTTGGCTGTCAGATACATCGAATGATTTATATATATATATATATATATATATATATATATATATATATATATATATATATATATATATATATATATATATATATATATATATATATATATATATATATATATATATATATATATATATATATATATATATATATTGTAAACATATATCTGTGTTGCCTCATTAGCTTTGGAGACAGCCTGACTGTTATATGAATCCTAACAACATAGATCGTACCTTCTGCCTTTACGTAGGCTTGAAGGTCATGTGTCATATCACTACTACAGATTTATTCATGTTTTTCTTATAGTATTAATATCGATTAACCCCTTAATGTTCACGCATGAGTTAACTCGCGCGCGTTAAACTAGCCAAACTGTGTACAATCGAGATAATTCGAGTGGCGTTGTACTATATGTTGCTAGAATTTTTTACACTCGAATGCTATCGAGAATTGAAAATAACAATGTGAAAGAAAAAAAAATCGTTCTATTGATATTATATCGTTTAATTGATTAATTTTATAAATACTAGCATTGTTATTATTTATGTTTTAAAAGTATAAATATGTATTTTTACTGATAATAATGTTTATTCTGAAATGGGAATTCGAAAAGAAAAATAAAAAAATTCGATGTTATAAAAATTTTGATTATTTTTGTAGTTTTCTTGTCAAGACAAAGCTCTAAATTGTGTTTTTTACATTAAACAAATTGATTTTTTTAGTCAGCCTTTATGAAAAAAAAATTGTGCACTAAGGGGTTGATATGCTAGAAAATGGTAGCGTAATTATCTCTACATTTCATATTCTTCTACATAAAGATTATATTCCTTTTAACGTTTTCAACCAGTTCTATTAACAACCAACTACGCTATTTCATAATTTTATAAAATATTTTTTTCATTTTATTAGAAAGGTTTTTTTTCTTTCTATGAAAGTTGATTTTAACCCTATACACAAATACTTCATGTGTACGATATTATTTATAATGCAGTGATTTTGGATCAACATTTTATAATATATCAAGCCTCACACAAGAATTTGCTTTATGTGCAAATTTATAAAATAATATCAGCGTTAAAATTACATCTTATATAAAACTTTTTAGATTACTCTGTTAACATACTACAGAAAATAAGTTTGTAATATCGAAATTTAACTTTATATATATGGCATTTTGTGATATTTAAAATAAATCTTCCTACAAATGAGAAGAAGCTGTAATTTTCAAACTAACAAGAGAGTTCCCTGAAATTCGAAATTTTTGTTTGCTCTCAAAAGTCTAAATTAGTTTAGATATAAGGTATTAATGCATATTCAACAGAAATAATTCATACATCACTGCTTTAAATTGAGCTTTTCTTTGAAATTGGATGTTTGTCTTTCTGAATTATAAAAGTCTAAGTTAAATTTACGGTAGCACTAGTTCGTAGGATGAAAATCGTGTATATGACAAATATTTTTTTTTTATCATTAGATTCAGAATTTCATACAAATTAATTATTATATGGTTACATGTTAAATATATTCTATGTAATTTGTCGTATTTTGTGTGCTGTGAATCATGAATTTTAAAATTATCCACTCCAAAATGTTGGAATTTTTCAAAATCAATTTTTAATTTTTATGCAGCACCTTATATGTATATTTAGCTTAAAGGGAAGTAAAAAATCCTTAATTCGGTGACACAAAATATTTAAGTTGAGGGGACTGTTATTTCAAAATTGGCGAAACACTTCATATAACACATGATTAATTTTAAGCTTTCTTTATTAGTTATGTGTAATCCAAGAATTTTACATACAACGGATGAATTTATTATATATAAAAATTTTCATAACCTTTTATTTTAGTTACCTTATTGTGCAAAGCATTGTATATTCATTTTTATGAATATTTTGAACATTGTATAAATTTAAAGGAACATAAATATTATTTAAAATAATTAATCTGGAAATTTCTGGGATATTTTTAAAATTAAAATTAAATTTACATATTGTTTTTTGAATTTTTGAAGCTCAAATTTTTACCATGATGGAAATAAAATATTGATTTTTTTTATCTAGTTAAAACACATCACATTGCTTTAATTTAACCTAGAAAAAAATATATATATTCATGAAAATAAATATGCAAAGGTTAATCAAACGGAAAACATTGAAATTTTTATATTATAACACTTTTTCTCGGATGCTTACGAAATGCTTTATACATGATAATTAAGAGTAACAAAATTCTTAAATACCTTGAATTTCTTAGATAACAAACAAATAAATCAGGGACAGCCAAAGATAATTTGTAGAACATTTTTTAAATACGAAATGTTTCTTTTCGGTTATTATTAATATTACCAAAAATTTGGATAATAATTACAATTTTATCATTTTCATCGGTATTTTATAATTATTTGACAAACAACATAAATTTACTTTTCGGCATTGCATTAACTTAAATTATGATAAATAGATT
>CM063501.1:120529277-120536777 GCA_032207245.1 Pardosa pseudoannulata | reverse complement strand
AAAATGAGTTTTATAATCTAGGTCTTGTATCTTGAAATAGCTAAATTTCTGAAAGGCTGACAAAAATATTTATAACTTTAAAAAAAAATATGTTGAAGCATTTATAGAATAATAAAAAACCCCGCATTCCTTTCTTGAACCCGTTCCTGTCTTCGAGCCAAAACTCAACCTCCTCTTCCCTTTTCTTCCCTTCAAAACAACATCAAAAAATTGATGCATGCCTGCCTGGCTGCCTTCAGTACCTTTAAAGGTAGTGAAATATATCCTCGTATCTGCCACCTGTTCTGAAAAGATGACGTTGCGGAATGCATTTTCCGTGTTGTAAATTTCGCGGGGGTTCGAATCGAAAGTTAAGCCTTGTTCCGGTTCATCTGGACGAGAGAGTTATTTGGCTTGTCATTCTACATCCCCTAAAAAATGAAATTTATGTCACGAAGTTACGCGTTTCCACGCCATATTTTGTTGATGGAAGGCGATAGACTTTTCCTAAAATAAAATGAGATTTCTAAATGTCAGACTTCGGATATTTTTCAAATAATATATATTTATTTTTTAATAATAATTTACATTTTTAAGCTTTAGCGCCTTTTTCAGTTATTTTATCTTTCTTATGTTTTGCAATATATACTTAAGTTTTGGTTGTGTTACAATATACTGCTATTTTCAAAGGAAAAATTCAACAATTAACATTTCTGTTTTATATATAAACTCTTAGTGTTTAAAAATTTACGATCAATAAAGAGTAATAAGATATTTTTATTTTAATTATATATAAATAAAATCAACAATTTATTCGTGCTGTTTCTAAATAAAAGTAGTGCAGTTTATGTACTCTTACTTTAAACTCTTACGGAAGAATATTTTAAAACATAGATTTCATATGAATTTAAATTTTGGTTTCTTCAGTTGGATTGGATATTCATAGTTATATGGAAATAGTTTTAAACCTTTAACCTTCAGGTTAAGAACTGGGCCTGTGAGGCCCTAGAGTTATAAAAACATTTCACATGAAATCAACCAATAGAAATAAACTTCCCAGAATTTCAATAGCTGTTGTTGTTGACTTATGCCACTTGGTGAAACCAAGTTCGATTGAGTCAGAGGTTAGTCGTTTTAAGGCAAAGCGGTGCACCTTTCTTTTATAATGAGCAGCACAAGAGTGAAAGTACGACTTATGCTCAAGTGGGTAATCCTACTTTTGAAGCAGGGACCAAGCAGAAGCTTGCCCCCCCCTAAGCTTGGCTCTGCAACCTCCAGATGTATTGATTGAGAACTCGGAGAACATTGTGACCACGAACATATTTTATGTGCCCCATCACTAGCTGTATGATAGGTCTTATAAACCCCAATAATATGCATTTCTGCAATTTTGAATATTTTTCTCCAAAAGAGGTACTTTTCATTTAATCCGAGACCCAGGGCACCTGCATACACATTTACAATTTTATTTAGTGTTTGTGGTCAGCGTAAAATGCATCATTATTTGATTGAAATGATAAAATATAAAGATGTGATTTGGTTTAAGTTTTTAAATCGTGTGTATCTGTTGTTTGTGCTTTCGGAATTCAAATAAAAAGTATCTACATTTCAAAATACATTTAAAAATTGATTTTTGAAGTAATCCAAAATATATTTTATACTTCTTATAAAGTGTTTCTTGTAATACAAGTTTTTTTTATAATTAAAAGCAATTTTATTGGCATTTGGAGAGAAAAGTTGCACCGAGCCTCAGAGACCAAGCGTGCGTTTTTGTGTAACTGCGCGTGCTAATTATTGTGGATGTATTTAATGAGATAAAAATTTGCAATACATAAGTGTTCTTAAGAGAGCTGTGAAAAAAAGTTACTAAAAAGTCACGGTTCATTTAAGATATAGAGGGTTTACACTGGATGAAGATGAAATCTGTCAGAAGTCAACGTTTAAGCCCATCTGGTTAGACTTCATATAAAAAAATTATATTATTTTAAGTGGGAAATTAATGTAACTGACTAAAATAATACAGGGATTAGTCGATTTTGAATAAGAAATTGAATTTATAGGACATTAGAAAAAATAATTTTCATGGAGATATGGGCAGGCTTTCAGATTCATAAAATATCAAAGTAAAATAGAAGTGTAACGTTCATAAAAGTTTCATAAAGTCGGCTGCATTGCTATTCTCCTGGATAAGCCATTTGGAACAGATATTGGATTCTCCTCAAACGCGCACCAAATCTTCAATGAAAAAAACACACAATTAATGACAAAGTCTTATATATTAAGTACAAGATTTAATAAATTAGTGAATAGGGCTTAATAAGTTCAGTGCAGCTATCAATATATAATGAGAGACAAATGCACATTTTTATAATAAGTCCATGATTCAATTCAGTTAAAAAATAACATTATTAGTGTGTAAAATCAATTCAAAATTATAATAAATTTTGTATAGTTTTTATAAGTTTTGATGTATTTTATAGCGTTTCCAGTTAATGAGAAACTTCAACTGAGTAAGAGCTAATATGCCTGAAGAAAAATGTACTTTGGGGAAGTGCCATAGCAAATATTGGCGTTGTACAACAAAAGAGTATAAGCGCTAATCTGTATGGAAAAAACGGTAATTTTTCTAAGATGCAACCCTCATATAATTTACGTATTGAGAAAAAGACACGGAATTCGGATTTCATAAAATGTTATTCTGATACAAATCGCCCTTAAACTATGAGCAATATCTGCTGAATTCAAGAATGTAAATCTTTTCTAGAAGCGGAAGACTGAAAATCTCTAAACTGTTATAAGCTTAGAAATGTTTGAATAGACCGAATAATAGCCTAAATAATAATAAAAATATAAAAATTTAATAAACTTAAACTGTAATATAAATATAAAATAATTAACAAGAAGTAGAAATTGAAATAAATTGCCTCCGAATAGCTATATTTGAAGTAATGTAGTTGAAAAAAAAGTATAATACTGGCATTTCTTACTTATTTTTTAGTTCACATTTTAGGAAATTAAATTTAGATAAGAATGGGAATTGTCGATTTTTTATTGGGGGGTGTATAGATTGATTTGAAATAGTAAGTTACATAGAGGAGATAAGAGGACATTAGATTCGTAATTTCATAAAGCAAAATAAAGCATATGTAAAAATGTGAGTATATAGAAATTAACTTTTGATTCTAGTTTGAATTTTATGTAAGTTTTCTACGATATATCAATATACAAAAGAATGATAAGATAAATCGTTAATTTTGGAATGATTTATGATCATTGCTTCAAAATATTTTTAAAAACCGATATCAAATTTTTATTATATACTAGCAAATGTGCCCGTGCTTCGCTACAGGGAATTTTTTTATATTACTTTCAATTAAATATTTTTTTTCGTATATTATTCTGTAAATTCTTCAAATAGCAGTTCAAGTCATCTGCGAATAAACATCTTTCTTTCTGTTATATGCATAATATAGTCATATACAATTCTTATAAATCATTATATTGCATTGGACCACTGTTATTATTACACTATTATTACTTTAAAAAATGGAATTTTTTAAAATTATACATAATAGACTTTAAGTCAAGTCATCGGCAAATAAATATAGTTATTTCTATTATATATATAATATAGTCATATTCTCCTAATACATTAGTTTGATATAGACCGGTGTAAAGCTTTAAGAAAGCGTAAGAGAGCTCTAAGCTGTAAGATGTAAAAGCATTTCACGATTAAAAGAAAAAAAATTGTATTTTATTTACGAAACACTTGTTATGCCTACTATGTAAGTAGTTGGTTTTTCGCAGCTTTATTAATCTACCTATAATGTGTTAAGCACCAATTTTGTAAAAATTTATTTTTATCTTATTGTTAAAAATATATAAAACATACAACAATTTATTCTTATAATATATGCTTCGGAGATCAAGAAATATCTAACATATATAATTTTTTCAAACACTTTATTATAATAGTAAAGGGTATATACTGCTAGCTGACTTTTATCGGCAACATTAATATTTTTATACAATAAAATGCGAATTAACCATATGGTCAATCAAGGACCAAGTATTTTGTTTTGCGAACATTACCTACCTGGACCTCGAACTCTCCGAATTATTTATTTTTCAGTTGGATTCAGAAAACAAACTGATAAATTCGTTTTTACAGCTAAATCTCTTTTTAATAAATTTCTACATTGGCACAATATAAATGTATAGAAATCACACAACAGAAGTTTCTGATATGCCATCGAGGCTATTTAGATACAAAATAAGAAATTAAAAAATGAGATGTTTAAAGGTATGACAGCATAATGCTAGAAAACATGTTATTTCAATGTACTTCTTGTATGTTAAATTGATAAATGTAATCGCCAGCTCTTAATTGGGGAAAATATTGTTTGAAATAATGACATAAAACGGTCGAAAGGGGGAGAAGGGATTATTTCGAACGTTTTAAAGTTGACAGTATTTTTCGCAGTGATACAAAGCATATTTATACGAATTTATTTTACACTCGGGCCAATAGTTTAGTAGTAGATGTGGAATGTACATACACACGTACACACATACACACATACAATGACTTTTATTTATAAGATTCCATACTTATGTATCGCTTATACATCCCCATATGCATAAGATGTGTTGGTGAAAACGTGGAAAACCAACAGAATACAACCAAATTATCTCTTACTGATATTGGCCTTCTAATTTGAACATCTTTCCAGTTTCAACAAGTATTTGTTGAGATAGTCATAAATTAATTACCTTTTTAACTATGCACTGTGCCTATAAAGGTAGTATTTTAATCTTTATAGTATAATTGATGTTTAAGAATTTTTTTCTTGTAATTCTCTTCCAGTTCACTATTTAACCCCTTCCCTGTTTTGCCCCTACGCCGTACATCTTTCGGGCCTTCACTGATTTGCCCTTACGGCTTACGGGCAATCTGATTTCTATTTCGCTTGCACTGTTTCGGCCGTATTTTTTCCAATTTTAGTAACAAATTATTCTTACAGATGTCCAGTAACTAATAGTTTGCAGTTTATTGTATTTTCTACTCTGATTGGTTCAAAAACGAGGGGGTTTTGGCATGTTTTGTATCGGAAGATGAATTGTTATCTTTCAGTGTATAGCTTTCTTGTTATATTTTACTAATTGCCTGATAAATTTATTGATGTAAGAGTTGCATAACATATTTGTACTTTTAAATAATGGATAATTCAGAGCGTATGGAGCTAATTTCTTGAGATTCGAACTGTGACTTGGAATCAGAAACTGAATTATCTGTAAATGATAGTAGCCAAAGTTTACTAGATGATCTGGATAGTAATGACTCTGATAGTAATACAGATGGAATCAGTCAAGCAAGACATTTTTTTATAATTAATTGTGATAATATTTCGGATCCGCCTCCTAGATTTCCTTTCACTGGAATTCCAAAAATTAACTTGGATATCGATGAGACTAAAGGTAAACTTCAGTTCTGTGATGCTTTCATAGAAAGAAAAAAAGTTGTAATAATTGTTAAAAAATATTAGAAATGTTAATTTTAATGACATATCTTTACTTAATGTAAAATGAACAAAAAAAATGCAATAAAAAATGTGAACTTTTTTTCAACTGAATTCTGGAAAAAAATGAAACTGTCAAAGGGTTAATCAGATAAAAATTTTGAAATTTCAATTTTTGTAAATTTTAAGATCCACTGACGCTTTAATATGACTATGTCTACATGCCTCACATTTAGTTTAAAGTACGTATCAACATATTTACTTTCGAAATTTCAAGAAATTCGTTACCACTTTCGAATGGCATAAAATGGGTATTTATGTTCGATAGCGAAAGGTGAAACGAACTGCCATTACATTGTACATTTATGGTAATGCCCTTACCTTAAAGGAAGAAAAATTGACGCATTACGTGTATCTGGTTCCAATCAAAACTTGTTGAATAATTCATCTACCCTGACTACTATCGACTTCATCTTTATGAGACATTCACAGATAAAGTGACTCAAAGGTAATAGGACCACTTAATAGGAAAATCATGTTGGATCTCTTTTACCTTTTTCTACTTCTCTCAATTTCTAAGCGAGCTGAAAGTACATTTAAACACCGATTTTAAAAGTCAGATGTAAATAAAATGAAACTGTAGTTACTTTCAGTTGAAGAAATGTCGTCATTACTACGTTTCGCTTGCAAAATGCATTTTTGCAACTGTTAGCATTTTTCTTATGCTGAGGGTTTTGGTTATTTGCGAGTGACTTTTTAAAAGAAAAGGATCACGTTGTTGTATTTGAGTTTATGAAAGAAGAATAAGCTTATAAAATAGAAAGGGAAATTTTATATTTATTTCTCTTACATTTGAAGAATACTTTCTATTCATTTTGATGTTTTAATGTTTGTATATATCTTCCACAGCTTAAATTGCTTCTTCCCAGAAATGATGAGATACGATATGCTGTTTGTGATGCATATTATGCATTTAATATGAAAAACTTTATGGATTTGGGAATTTACGTATAAAGTGATTTTTTAAATAAAAATCATACATATTTATGCTTTTTAGATTATATTTTTATTTTACTTAAAAGCAGAAGATTTATTAAAAAAGGAAAAGAATGCAAAATATTTAAATTTAAATTCATCAGCTTTAACTTATCATTCTATTTTAATCAATTATAACATTCTTTGTGTGTCTTTTATAAATTTTTCTCCCATTTCTTGTAGGTTATGTATATTAGAATTTTCATTTCTGATATACAAGTAAATTATTAATACTTTACCGACTGCGTATTTGAAAGTAGTATTTGTAAAATACAGAATGACTGGATTGTGATGTATATTATGCCTTTAGTATGAAAAACTTTATGGACTTGGGAATTTATGTATAAAGTGATTTCTTAAAATAAAAATCATACATATTTATGCTTCTTACATTATTTTTTTATTTTACTTAAGAGCAGAAGATTCACAAAAAAGGAAAACAATGCAAAATATTTAAATTTAAATTCATCAGCTTCAACTTATCATTCTGTTTTAATCAATTATAACATTCTTTGTGTTTTTGTTTATAAATTTGTCTCCCATTTCTTGTAAGTTATGAATATTAGCATTTACATTTCTGATATACAAGTAAATTATTAATACTTTACCGACTGCGTATTTAAAAGTAGTATTTGTAAAACACAGAATGAATGGATTGTGATGTCTATTATGCCTTTAATATGAAAACTTTATGGAATTGGAATTTACGTATAAAGTAATTTCTTAAAAACCATACATATTTATGCGTTTTATATTATTTTTTTTTAATTTTATTTGCAAAAGATTCACAAAAAAGGAAAACAATGCAAAGTATTTAAATTTAAATTCATCAGCTTCAACTAATCATTCTATTTTAATCAATTATACCATTCTTTATGTTTCTTTTATAAATTTGTCTCCCATTTCTTGTAAGTTATGAATATTAGCATTTTCATTTCTGATATACAAGTAAATTATTAATACTTTA
>CM063501.1:120511777-120524277 GCA_032207245.1 Pardosa pseudoannulata | reverse complement strand
AGCCGATTGTAGTAAAATCACTATTCTTATTTGTCATTTAATATATGCTTCTAACTGAAGCATAGATATTCTGTCGCCTTAAGAATTTAATAATATGTAGGAAGTTAATGAAACCTTAAAAGCAGTTATTTTAGAATTCAGAGTTATATTTTATAATTCATCAAATCACAATTCTCGTTCCAGTTTACAAATAATAAAACAGTTTCTATTATAACCATTTAAAATGTATATCAATAGATAAAATAATAACAGTAAAAACTACTTTTCTGCTTAACTTGTCTATAACATATATAATTAAAGCACTAATTATGCTTTTCAAAACATGTCAACTTAAATTAATTGGTATTTCATAAGCTATAAGATAAATAGCTGATAATATTAAAAGAGATATCACAGTTATAAATGCACATAGTGATCTAAATATCCGAAAATTAGAGGAAAATCTGTTGTAAAAGTTGTTTAAACTTAATTTTAGTAACTGAACTATGCTTCTAACTGAATCGTAGATATTCTGTCACCTTAATTTAATAATAGGTAGGAAATTAATGAAACCTTAAAAGCAGATATTTTAGAATTCAGATTTATATTTTATAAGTCATCAAATCACAATTTTTGTTCAGTTTTCATATAATAAAACAGTTTCTATTATAAGCATTTAAGATGAATATCAAGAGATAAAATAATAACAGTAAAAACTACTTTTTTCTGCTTAACATGTCTATAACATATATAATTAAAGCATTAATTATGCTTTTCAAAACATGTCAGCTTAAATTAATTGATATTTCATAAGCTATAAGATAAATAGCAGATAATATTAAAAGAGATTTCACAGTTATAAATGCACATAGTGATCTAAATATCCATAAACTAGCATACATCCCGTCATATGACAGGATCAGTAAAATTTTTGATTTTCCAGAATTGTTAAGTACCCTATGAGGCAGGTAAAAAATGGTTTGTTTTTTGGTTGAGAATTATTTTGCAACAAAATATTACCTTAAGAAAATTATTTACGTAATATCTAATTTTAGTAATAAAACGTATGGAAATAATGCAGAAGATAATAATCTAAATAATTTAAATAATCTAAAATAAATGATTAAATGAGATGGTTAAAGGAATGTCGTCATAATGCTAGAAAAAAAATTGTTATTTTTAGCAATTTATTATGTGATAAATTGATACATTTAATCGCCTGCTCTTAAAGCGGGGCTAGATATAATAATGGTAATATGTGAATTTAATAAAATAAAAAAAATAAAAAAAACCATAAAAATTTGAAAAATTGTAAAAAATTTATTTTAAAAATAATAAAACTTTAAAAATAATAAAATAACTTTAAGAATAAGAAATCAAAAGAAAAAGCATTAAATTAATTAGACATTTAGAAGTATTCGCCTACGTCGAGAGCAGAACCATCAATCCGAGAAGTACGGCGGTCAAATGGACAGACACTCTACCCCATGTGCCAGCTTACATGTGGTTAGAATATATAATGGTTAGAATATATAATGGTCAAGTAAAAACAGTCCAGAAATTTAAATATTACTCTTCGCCCTCGCCATCCTATCAATAATGAATTTAGTATAAAATAAGAGGGAGAATAAGTCTTGAAATAATAGCATTAAACGCTCGAAAAGGGGAGGGGATGAGGTGGATTTCGAACTCGCTTTGAATTTTGCTAACCCTAATTCATAAAAAATCCAATATGGATGCCTGTATCAATTCCAGGTACAACCGCTTCATAAATTCGCGGACAGACAACTTAGGCTATTATTATATAGGGTATTAGAGGAAAATCTGTTGTAAAAGTTGTTTAAACTTAATTTTAGTAACTGAACATAATAACATAGTAATAGGCATTTAAATATTTTGAGCTTCCTATTTTTATTGTTCAAAATCAAAGGAGATCTATTTATATATATTTAAGCAATTTTCATTAAACGTGTTTACTGTTGCCTTAATTTAATAATTTGAGAGAAAAGAACGTTGCAAGACACTAGTTATGAGAACAACAGAAAAAAAAAGATTCTCCGAACTTATTCAATAACACCAACTCGTAAGGATTCCCGTAAGGATATTAATTTAAAATATCTTTCTCGAAAAACATTTTTGTTTTGTCTGTCCAGCATATTTTGTTTCCCCTTTCTCCCCGCCGCCCTCAAATGCATGCAGAGTGTTTTCACACCAGCGCAATGAATCATATAAAAATAACCCTCACTTAGGCGGCTTCTGCTTGGGAAAAGAGCATATCCTATTGTCAGCGGAATGCTGAATGGAGCGAAAATAAATGCGAATTCGATAAATTTCGATATTTATGATCAGCCAGAAGTGAATTCCGAGTCGAGGCTAAAAGAGTAAAATTTGCAAATAATATGCACAGACACAGACACATGGGGGAAAAAGAAGAGAAATATAAGTTTTAGAACGCTGACGACATATTTGCATGTCGTTTACTGTTCTATTGTCTTTAAACTATTTTTCAATAAATGAAAAATCTTTATTATTATTTATATATATATATATATATAAATATATATATATATATGGTCGGGTCTAAAAAAGGGGTAGTTAGAAATTATGTTAGTTATAAGTGATTTAAAAAAGGGAACTCTTTTATAATAATAAAATAAATGTAAAAGACCCACGCTCGTGTAAGCTTTTAGGATAATCCGGTCAGGCAGATGCATTTTGGAATTATTTTATGTGTTTGCAAAGAGATAAGAGTTAGTTACCTCGTGGACATAGAGCTGTCAACACACTCTATGCATGTCTTCGACGATTAAATGAAAATGGCTCTAGTTTTGTTTTTAAATGAAACGATGATTTAATAAACCTAATATTACCAAGAAAGACTGTTTTGCATTCGCTTCAACAATCGAAATTACACACACATATATATATATATATATATATATATATATATATATATAAATATTTAATATATATATATATATATATATATTAAATATATATATACTTAAGCATCAATAACTAAGCTTTTCAGTTCACATATACTGTCCATATATCTTTTAATCATTCAAAGGAATTTACTTTTAGTTAAAAACAGTTGGAGTTTGTTTAACTGTTGGAATCTGATAAATCTAAATTCATACTTTAAATAACGAAAGATCATGTAGAGGTTTTAGATTATCCTAAGTTTAGGAATTAACTAATTACAAATTATATTCTCCAGTCGGAGATAGTATCAAAGAATATTTGTTAATATTGTCTTTTAGCATTTCCAGTTTATACAAAACAACACATACATTTAATATGCAGTCCAATTAGTATACAAAGCCCTGTACACAACATAATATCGGAATAGACATTAAACATAATATAAAAATATAAAGAAAACAAGAAGAAAATGTAATTAAATGACACAGAACCATGGAGGGGAGTATTATATAGAAAATATTCAAACATGGCGTAATAGAGATCATTATTAATTTAACATTCACCATTGAGGACTTAAACCCTTTTCTGTGGAATATATTTTGTAAAATGGAAATAATTATTTCTCGGTAATTTTATTCGTTACTATCATCAAAATGTTAAAAATAGATTATATTTGAAAAAAAAAACTTTTTTTAACAAAATAATTACTACAGTTGAATCGGCTTAATGTGATCAGTTTGGGATACCATGATTTTGATAAAAATAATCTATTGATAACAATAAATGATATACAAAATTAGATAATTTTACCCCCCCCCCTTTAATTTACACCTTGTATTTATGTACCGTAATTGCTCTTTAACACATAAGAATTGTATACATAATTTAAAAAATGATCATTTCTTGATTGTCTACAATTTTTCTAAGAGGCTCAATGATAAATTGTTCGTAATCAAAAATTTTTTATAAGCCATCGGGGTGGTGTTTTACTCCACGTTTCAACACTTTCAATGCATTTCTAATTTCAGCACTTATAGGAGATGTCTTGATAACAAGAGATTATTCATCTGATTCATTAGTTCCATCATTCGTCTATTTTCCTATGTCAATCTGACAGACTTCAGATTCTGTTAGTGTGGGAGCTACTGAATTATGTCTCCGTATTTTCATTTTGTTTAATTATTCTAGTAAAATCTTCACGAGTTTTCAAAAGTTTGTACAACAGAGGCTGAGAAATCTTGCTCTGACTCATTTTTGATAACCGTCATAACGACATTAAAATTTTGATCTTTTGTTTTAATGTTAAATCATTTCACTTTCTATCTTCCATACCGAAAAGCTGCGCGTGAGCTAGCAAAATTCCGGGATGTGTAAACCCCACTCTTTTATTCATTTCCCATTTCCCAGGGTGGAAGAGGGAGAATTCTCGGAAATTCAAACAACAGAGAAGGGAAAGGAAAAATGGGTTCCTTCTGAAAACATTGTGATTATTCCTTGGCCAGTTAGTTCGGAAACTGATAACATTAACTGATGTAACGATCACGTAAATTGATAATTTTAACATACAAATGAATAGAGAATATCGGGACCAAGTGATTTCGATAACAATAAGCGATTGATAACATTAATCGCGATCACATTAAGTGGAGTTCACTGTATTTTCAATACTTTCACATATATGAGAAATGTTAATGGAGTACAGTAATTTTTGCTCAAAATACAGCAAAAGAATTCAAGTGACATAATTATCTAGCTAAATTTTCAGGATGAATATAATACAACAGTATTACCATCTCTGTCAACTGTCATGAATCCCGTGTTCCTCAGATTCCTTTGAATTTCACAAATCTCTTACAGTATCCATATAACTCTAAACCAGCGGTTCTTAACCTATGGGTCGCGACCCAAAATTGGGTCGTGAAGCATATTTCTTGGGTCGCGCTGAGTCGAACCAAAAAAGTTAGTAATACACCAAATAATAAGTAATACCAACACCTCCTAGAACAAGTTAAATCCTGAAATAGATATAAGGTGCTCCTTGACAAGCATTCATGGTTTGAAGATCTTTCAAAATGTATTCAAGCATGAGGTTCTCATTAAAACTGTATGACTTGCATTTAAAATTTAAAAAAACTTAACATATGTATTGATATTTCTTTTTTTTAGGAATAAGTTAAAATGTCAATTATTTTCAAAAAATTATAAATATATTTTAATTTGGCCAATAAAAATTATTAAAAACACTTGATTATTAATTAAATTTTCCTTTGATCGAAAAGTACTTTTGTTTATCTTTATTATTAAAAAAATAAATAAAAAATTGGAAAGTTAAAAAAAAATCATCATCGTAGGATTGAAGATTTTTTAAAAATACGCTCTAAAATAAAGCAATGAAAAAGTTTTGACTTTTTTTGTGTCGCGACATGAACATATTTCTCAAATTTGGGTCGCGGCTTAAAAAGGTTAAGAACCACTGCTCTAAACCACCTAACTTTTAGTGAAAAAGTATCTCTATCTATTGGGAAAATGGCAAATTAAATATCATAGATGGGATGAACCGATTTCGAGCTTCAAAGAACTGAAATACCGTGTTTTTCTTGCCAGAACTCAGGTCGGGTATTCCTAGAATTTCGCTATTCTAACTGAGTTCGGGCTTCACAGGCAAGGGGTTAATACACATGAAGAACTCATCGGTTTTATTTGAAGATTCGATCAGGCTTGTAGCAGAAGTGACGAGGTCTAGGAATCTCTCCTGGGAACTGTATTTATTCTCAATACTCAATTGAATACTCTAAATTTTTCCACTCACTTCCCTATCTCTTTCTTTTCTGCCTTCCCATTATTATCAGGAAAGTGTGCCCCCTTCGATTGTTACGCAAATCTTCTTTAAATGACAGTTGTACAGTGGACTTCGCTTAATGTGATCAGTTTGGGACACCATGCTTTTGATAACAATAACTATATGCAAATTTAGATAAATTTACCCCCCACTAACACCCTTTAATTCACACGTACTAAATTTCAAAACAAAATGAAAACACACACCTAATATTTAAATACTGTGTATTATCCTTTAAAACATAAGAACTGTATACATAATTAAAAAAAATGCTCAATTTTTGACTGTCTACAGCTTTTTTCTAAGAATCTCATTTATAAATTGTGCGTGATTATAATCATCTTGTCGTAACGATTTTAAATTTCGATCTTTTGTTTTAGTCTTAAATCATTTCGCTTTCTAGCTTCCATATCGAAAAGCTGCATGTAAGTGAGCAAGGCATAAAATGTGAATACGCTCCTTCTCAGTTTTTATAATACTGTGTTGCCTTCTGATTAACTGACAACCAATGACCACCAGCAGGGTGTGCGTATTTCTGAAAAATTCCAGAAACGTGTAATTTCCCACTTCTTTATTCATTACCCATTTTCCTAAGTTGAAGAGGAAAATTCTCGGAAATTCAAACAATAGCGGAGGGAAAGAAAAGAATGGGTTCTATCTGAATATATTGTGAATATTCTTTTTCCAGTTAAAATGAGGTTCAAAAACGGATCCTATTAACCGATCTAATGATCAAATAAAGCGATACGTTTAACATACAGATGAAGAGAAAATTAGGACCAATTGATTGATTTCTATAACAATAAGCGATTGATAACATTATCCGGAGTCCACTGTATTAGCTCTATTCTTCCAAATCCTATTTGGGTCACTTCAGGACACTCTCACTATTCAAATGCTGTGGTTTCAGGGATTGAGAGCCTTGTTGCCTCTCTTCAAACGGTAGTAAATTTAATTATAAACTTGATTAACAGTAATATGTCATAGCGTGACGAAAGTTTACAGTCTGTATTTGTCAACATGTAATTACCTTTTTCCCGTAAACCATGCCGAACGATGGCCGAATGGTTAGAGTGCTGGCCTTCGGAACCGGAGTTCGTGGGTTCGAGTCCCACTATGGCATGGATGTTCGTAGCCGTTCGGAATCGGCTTTAAGCAGTAGGTCCCGGTCTCATTAACCCCCGTGTTGCAAAAAGTAGACCGTAGCGCTCCAAACCAAAAACCTTAAACCATGATAACGATGCGGTCAAGACCAGGAGAAAGTTTACAAGCTTCCTCACTCAATCGGTAATCATGGTGTACTGGAAAATGTAATATCCATGTTCACAGATTAAAATATAACTTTTAAAGAACCATTGAACAAAATCTTTCACATGATTAGAATTTTTTTCTATTTAAAACGGCAAACTATTGTTTTGTAAACTGACATTAGTTAAGTTTTTAAGTATGACAAGTTTTTATTTAGGGTGTCATAGTATAATATATTATACACATTATGAAATCGATAGGGAAGTTCATACAACCATTAATCTCATAGGAGTAAATATTAGCACATTTAACTTTTTGTTGAGCAAAAAATGCTTGGTTTGTTTCTTTTTAACGTTTTGAAGTTACAGAGATGGCTTTTAACATTTTAAAAATATACATTTTTATATTTACCTCGGAGTATTTATTATTCGTATTTAGAATAATACCTCCCCCCATTAAATTGAAATGAAATTTCTTGAATGAAAGTTAAATCTATTACTTTCGTTATTTTGATAGATATGTGGAGCAATGAAATTCAGACTACGCCCTAGATTTTATTCGGAGAATTTCCATTTTTCTTCTATTGCGTGACATAAAGTAACTCAGTTCCTGCACTTGATGAAAGCTCAGCTTACAAAGCGTGTAACAAGTCTCACTTTCTTCTGTGTTTATTTCTTTTGTTCTAGATATTCATTTCTTTAGTTCGCTTCAGTGTCTTTCGGAACTTTTCAAGTGCTTACAAGTTCTTTTAAGTCCTTATAATGTATATTAATATTTTAATTTTTTATACTGCAAATAAGGTATTAGTAAAGAAGGAGTTTTGTTATTGATAACAATAATAAATAAAATTACATTTATCTCACAGTATTCCTTGTAAAGAACTAAAAGTTCTACTTCTTACGTAGAATGTCTTTTTCGGTTTTGAATTGTGATGTGGAAAAGTCAATAATACGCTAGATTATGAGACGATGTGAAGTTATAAATTTTTGATTAATTAAAGTGATTTTAAAATTAATTGTGGAGTTATATATTCGTGTATTTTTGTTGGTCAACAAATAAGAAGGACGATCGATTCATGACATCCTCCCTGAAATTCAGACTAATTTGTCCCTAACTCATTAAATCAATAGATTTGAAATTTAAAATAAAAATAAATTACTGAAGTTTTCTATTACCGAAAGACGTGTGGAACAGTCAAAATTGGACTACGCCCTCAATTTCAATCAGGAAATTAACATATTTTCCCTTCTCGCGTGACATGGAGTAACACAAATCTTACACCCGACGATAGATCTACTTGTAAAGGGTGTAACCAATCCAGCATCTTTCTTTTGTTTATGTTTTTTTCTTTTATTTTCGAAACATATGTCATCATTATTTTCTACTGCTAAGCCGGAAGATGACCAAATGGTAAGGCGTTGCTCTTTAGTACGGGAGTAAATGGGTTCGAATCCTGGTACCATGGATGTACCTCGCCGTTCGAAATCGGCTTTAAGAAGTAGTTTCTGGTCTCATTAGACATTAAATTTCCTCCAGCTGTCTGTTAGTTTTTGTGCCCGTGTGATTCGCTCCACCCTCACTAGTTTTGGCGTCAAGAGGTTCTCTAAGAATCCAGTAAGTATGCCAAATTCCCTCCTCTCGTAGCGCCCGTCTTCTGCCTTTGTTCGTGGATTGTGCCTGCGAAGCGACGTGCGAGGGCCGAGTACTTCGAAGGATTTTAGTGCAAGGCTGGGTAGCACAATATGTGCGATCTGCCCATCGCCGCCAGGATAAGAAAAGAGGGCCTCACAGCCATATGGGCCCGATTTGGCTCTTGATTGTCTCATTAGACGTTGTGTAACAAAAAGTAAACCGTAGCGCTCAAAACGTAATTAATGGTAGCGTTTATTGGGGTTTTACAAGTTCTTAAGGATGCATGCAGTTTCTCAAGCATTCTATTATATTTTATATTATTTAATGCAGGATATTTTCATAAATATCCTGCAGAGAAACAGTTTTGTCTATAAGTAAAAATAATATATACTGTTAGATTTATTTATGAAAATTCCTATTTCCTATTTCAGTGCATGCCTAGTTACAAATAAACAAAACAAAAACAATTTTTTAAAATTAAAAATAAACAGATGTTTTTTTCGTTTAGTCATGACAGACGTGAGGAGCAGCATAAATCAGACAACACCCTCTATTTTATTTGGTAAATTAGTATTTTCCGCTTTGCGTGACATAAAGTAACTCACTTCCTGCACCTGACGAGCACTGCAGACAATTTGACACTTAAAGTTGACGAAAGTTCAACTTTCAAAGGGTGTGACATATCCAGCTTTTTTCCCTTTTTTATGTTTATTCCTTTTGTTTCTCGAAACAGATTTCTTTAGTATTTTCAACTGTTTATCAGAGCTTTACGAATGGTTTAAACACCCCATCTGAGTTCTCACAAAATCTGTAATTTTTTATATTCCCTAGTGAAGCAAGGTTTGTAACGGAAAAGGGTTGGGAAGATTTTGCTTAAACCGTATAAAATCTTTGTGAAGATTATATTAAAAAATAACATATACGTGTTGAAAAGCATAAGGTTCAGTTAAGGATTTCTTTTCCCATTGGAGAATAGGTGGATCCTTGTGTGATAAAGAAAACCTTTCAACTGATTACAGCCTTACCTCAAATCAAACTGAACTAAAATAAATCTGTTCAAAAGGTTTTTGCTGTAACATAGAAATCTGTACATTATTTACAGCAAAATAAATAGAAAGAAATGCGCACATATTGACGTGTGATAATGTCTTAAAGCTATGAAGAAAGATTCTGATTTTGCTTGTACCGTATAAAACATTTGTGAAGGTTATTTTAAAAATTAACATATACGTGTTGAAAAGCATGAGGTTCAGTTAAGGATTCCTTTTCCCATTGGAAAATAGGTGGATCCTTGTGTAATTAAGAAAACCTTTCTACTGATTAAAACCTTATCTCAAATCAACCTGAACTAAAATAAATCTCTCAAAAGGTTTTTGCTGTAACATAAGAAATCTGTACATTATTTACAGTAAAATAAATATAAACAAGTGCGAATATATTGACGTGTGATGATGTCTTAACGCTATTAAGGAAGCATCTGATTTTGTTTGTAGCGTATAAAACTTATGAGAAGGTTATATTGTGGTTATATTGAAGGTTAACATGTACGTGTTGAGAAACATGAGGTTCAGTTAAGGATTCCTTTTCCCATTGGAGAATATTTGGATACTTGTAAAATAAAGAAAACCTCCTAACTGAATAAAGCCTTATCTCAAATCAACCGGAAGTAAAATAAATCTCTTCAAAAGGCTTTTGCTGTAACATAAGGACACTATCTGTACATTATTTACAGCAAAATAAATATGAAAAATGGGCATATATTGACGTGAGATAATGTCTTAACGCTATGAAGGAATTTTCTGGGTACTCCAGTATAAAAAAGTTATAGTTATATGAATTGTTTTTTACTATAACCCAAATCGAAACTCCTCTTAAATCTTTACGATCCAAACTAGGTTTTATCATTCTTGTCCAAATTAATGTTTGAGTTGTATTAATCAGATAATAGGGCCCGTAATAGTAATTTTAATTAAGGTAATTGTGAACAGTGATTCTTAAATTTAAACACCGTGTCAAGTCACACTTAACACTGTCCTTGAAGCAAAAGAAACATGATGTTGAGTCTCAATAATGTCTTCTGTCAAAAAAGCGTTTAAAAGATTAGGCAAAAAAGAAAGAGGGAAAATTATGATAAACTATACAGTCATTTTTAGTTAAACAATAAAAATTATTTGTTCTTCGGTTGTTAGTTTAAATATGATTTTTTTCATGTATGATGATATTTCATTGAAATCTAAATTCAATTTCATGTCATTTATAATTTCATGCAATCTTAAATTTAACTTACGAATAAATGAGTGATATTATAATTTTTTTTTGCGGTATTGCCCCGATCTTCATATTGCTACAACTTAATTTATATAAGTTTCTGTCAGTATAGGTTTTTAAAATTATATAACAGATTCCGCCCTACTTATGCTGACAATAGAAGAAGGCCTTTGGTCATTCTCACCAAAGATCTTTAATTTTTGTTTTTGTTCTTGTAAAAAACTGAAAAATCCAAAAACAAATATATATATATATATATAAAATTCTATTAAATTGTAAGAAAAAGGTTTAAAATCATTAAAACCTTGACAAACATCAAATTTCGTACCCATTTATAACATCGCAAATTTGATTAGATGATTCCAAACAATTCTATTGGTTCTCTCGTGGCTATTTGGATCGCTCCAAAATGTCAAAACTACTAACAGTGTATTTAGTGACGCTGAATTAAGGGGACAGATCACCTTTAAGCAACTTTAATATGAGGAATTTTGTTATTTTTCGATTTGCCATAATTTTTTTCTTATTATGGAAATTACTTGGAAATTATTGCATTTGTTCTCTGAATCTAGTTGATTATTTTCCTGTATTTACTTTGGTTCTGGTAAATAAGAACATCTTTTTTATAATAAAATAAATGTCCTTGTTTGGAAATTTAAAAATTTTGCTGTCACACTGCGCGCAGTCTTAAAGCAACACAAATTATATTTGAGCAATAGGTTTGCATTTTTATAAACAAGAAACATTAGATAATATTCACCACCTATTTAAAATTTAAAAGTTATCAGAAATTTTACACAAGGAGAATGAATTTTCAAAAAACTAAAATAACGGATGGGGCAAATCGTATTCGACCAGTAAAGTTTGATTGATAGCATTTTTTCCCCAATATTGAAGCACAATCGGAAGAAATTCTGAAATTTTTTGCAAACTTTTAAGATGATCATATTTATTTTAATATACAAATAAAAAAATTTGGAAGAAGAGATTTTCAGAGAAAATGTTCATTGTCTCTGAAAATTATTCTCTTTGTTGGTTATACCTCGATTTTAAAAATTAGAACTTTATAACATATTTAGTTTCCAATGCCAATTTTACTATTAAATTGATTGTGTAATTACTTCATTTCCCATTCTAAGCTTTAAATTTGTACATTATGTCACTTTTTAACAATTTTGAATTTTAAAACCCCACTGTATTATTACACTCATTAATGGTATACATAAATTAGAAAACCTGTAGTTTTACTGATGTATGATTCAGAAAAAACAATATATTTCCTCTTGGTCCCTCACCGAATATAATTTCTGGCTAACGTGTTGGATGGATAGATATGAAAAGAGTGGATTTTTATCCCTGTGAAAGTGAAAAAGAAGAGAAAAGCAGACCACGTAGACTCTAATGAACAGGGCCAGTTCTACGCTGTTAGCTGTCTGCATTCTAGATAGTATTTGAACTTCTTTTGACAATGCTTAGACGTATATTCTGTCCACCGCTTTAGAAAATTAGCGGCCTGAGTACATATACGCATTTTACACATGATAACCTTGGCCTTATGGAAAAGTGTACATATGTTCTTTTAGTCCCCCTCCGAATACAATTTCTGGCT
>CM063501.1:120484277-120506777 GCA_032207245.1 Pardosa pseudoannulata | reverse complement strand
CATGCAATTTCGCATTTTTCTCTGAATATTTTTGTAAGAAAGAGATACTTTTAATTTATTCGGGCTTCAGGGATCTAATGGATGCACATATACTTTTGCCTATTTATTTGGTATTTGTTGTCGTAGGAGCTTCTGTCAAAAATACATCGCTATTTGATTAAAATGAAGAAATATAAAAATGTGATTTAAGTTGTTGACATTTGTGTGTCTTATGTCTGGACATTCGGAATGCTAATAAAAGAGATCTAAATTCCAAAATACTTTTAAAAAATTAATATTTCAAATAATCTGAAATATATTTTTAACTTTTAATAAAGTAATTTTGGTAATACAAATTTTTGGTACTATTTAAAAGCAATTCTTTTGTTATTTGGATCAGAAAAGTTGCACCGGGGTCTTGAAGGCCCGACGCACGTTCTCGTGTAACTCCGGAAAGCGCGGGTCCTCGCTGGTTAACCCCTTAACGTGCACCCTCGAGTTAACTCGAGCGCTCTAAACCAAACTGTGCACATACCAGATTATTTATTTTTTATTTTGGTTTGGAGTGCAACGGTCTACTTTTTGCAACACGAGGGATAATGAGACCAAGACCTACAGCTTAAAGCCGATTCCGAACGGCTACGAACATCCATGCCACAGTGAGATTCGAACCCACGAACTCCGGTACCGAAGACTAGCACTCCATACCAGATTAATTGAGTGGTGTTGTACTTTATGTTGCTATAATTTTTAACTAATTTATAATTTATTAATGCAATCGAGAATTGAAAATAACAATGGGAAAACACAAAAATACAATTGTTTTATTGATATTTATCATTTAAGTGTGATTTTAAGCTATATTCGACTATTTTTGTAATGTTATCAAAAACCAAAATTGCAATAAAATTTTCCATTGTTTTTGTATTTTTGTAATTATCTTGGCAAGACAACGTTCTAAATTATTTTTTTTACATTAAGAAAAATTGACTTTTTCAAAAAACTATGTATTAAGGGGTTAAGGATATACGAAGATACAGTTTTTTATAAATACAAATTGCTTTAAATGTAAGGATTTTAGTGTATCTTAAATTTTAATTTTCATCATTTAAATTTTTAAATATATATTTTCAATATAAACCTGAATAATATTGCTGCATTAATTATGTAAAACGCTAAGATATGTAACAAAAGATTTTTTGTGTGAAATAAGAAGCATTGTATTAAAATAGTTATCCGATAACATTCTTCAAAAGTGTTTTTATTTCACTGCATATTAGCCAATTGCTAAAAACAAACATTTAAGTTTGTGCAATGTTTTTAAGTTGATCCATGGTTTTACAATATTTGGTTGTTTTAAGAAAAAATAACTAGCTTTATGACAAATCCAATATAAAATGTACAAATATTTGAAAGAGACCAAGAAAAAAAGCAACCACCTGCAACAATTGGAAATCACAGTGGCTACGACATCTCAAACTGTAAAAAATAATTAAGATTTCAAATTTTAAGGATAACTGTGACATAAGAAAGGTATTTTAATAAAACCTTTTATTATTTGGTTGAATGACTTATTATTACGACTTCATATCAATATATGGTTTAAATATTTCTCTTTTTCTTTAGTTTAAAAAAGTTTGCAAATTGATTTATCTCCCATATTTGAAAAATATTATTTTCAAAGTTGGCATTAATAGCTAAACGAAAAATGAATTTAAAGAAATTTTTAAAGAAATATTTGACAGAAATTTAATTTTGCCTTACTACAAATTAGTATTTTTTTTTAATTCTGAAGACATTTATGGGATATAGTTTGAAATGCCGAGATATTTTCATATATTAAACTGAAGTAGAGAATTTGTGAATAACCATTTTATGTTGGAAATTTCGGATAAAGATTCTTTCCAAGGGAAATAAATTTCAAATAAATTCAGAGGATGTGCGAATAGGCATAACAACATAAAGCTATGCTTATTTAATCATCATACATTTGATTTTTATGAGTGCATCATCGTTGTGTTAAAAAAATAAACGTTTTTTGTCAAGAGGTCTGTGAATTTGAAATTATTTTTTTGTACAATTCAACAAATAAATGGCACATATTAAAAATTATTATTTTTAATTGGTAAATTCATCGCTTGATATTTTGACACGGCTATATTAAAAATATGTAAAAATAAATTTTATCGATTTAAATTTTCAGAGATACTTTTAAAGTTGTTTATATTTTATTAAAGTAATCTAAGTCATTAGACTATTGCCCTAAAAACTTTTATTTGATTAACTAAATCTTTGCGTGTGGTAGTATATATAACCTGTGGATGAATTACCTTCAGTACATTTTTCATCAGTGCCTTTCTGTACGATTAAAATATAGCCTAATAATACATAAAATATACGTAAACATTTATTGTAAAATGCGTAATTGTATTGAAACAAAAAATAAAAAAACCCTTTTATATGTATTGTTGAGATTAATTTGGTCTGCCTATTAAGATATGAAACAATGCAAGGTCGTCTTATAAAGAAAATAATAGGTATAAAAACACTTTTATTTTATTATATAACTCATTTATAAAAAGTAATCTTTAAATGGTAAGTTGCCAAAAGTTCAAAATAATTTGTTTTTAAAGAGAAAACTATAATGATGTCTTTGAACTCGTATTAAGCTTTAAGTTAAAAAGTTTCAATAGAAAAGCTTTGAGAATTTTATTTCATTGAAATCCTTCACGTTTTTTTCTTAGACTATGATTTAACAATTATGTTTTAAGATCTTTATTTTCCCGAACAGTTGCTTCTAGTAGAATTTTAAAAAGTTTCTTTCTGTGATTAATTATAAATTTAGTTTCTGGAAAAAATTGAATCTGTAGCAATGGTTGGTAAACATAAAGAAATATTACTTTTACACTACATAATTATACCATGTTCGTATTTTAGTGAGTTATATTCTTAAAGATGTTATGCACACAAATGTTGAATTGAATAAATAATGCACATTTTATGGATATTTATCTGTCAGTTTTTACTAAATTATAAAAATGTTCGAAATGCTTTTTTTATGTTTGTAAGGTAAATATGAATATGTTTCTTAAGACACCAAATTGTACCAATAAATGCAAAGCTAAAGTAAGTATTATTCAAATAAATACAGATTTAGCTTACATTTATCTCGCAGAACCAATAGAGATGTATTATCAGCGTGAGAAATTCTGGCTGTAAAAGCAGATTAAGCCACATGTTTTACACCCAGAGTTCTTAATATTAATAACGCATCTCTCTAGAAGCTGTAAAACAGCTGTCTAAGATAAAAATTTCTCTTTGTGACTTCTTTACGTTGGCTTTACATTTATTGCTACATTCTGGCACATATATATTACTTTATCCGATAGAAAGTCTTATTATTTCAAAACTAGTAAGTATCGGTTATAAAAGAATAAAATAGGACAAATTTATATATTTGGGAAAGAAAAAAATCCAGTGATTTACTCTCAACATCCAGTAATTTTTGCTGTTCCGGATAATCTTCAGAAGAGTGCAGAATACAGTTATGTACATAATGACTAGACTTGGGTTCAATTGTTAGTCCCGACACGAGATCACAGCGACCATACGTACTTCTTCAGATTTCAGTAGCCCGATCTTGAAGTTTCTGTTGTCTGTGAAGTCGTATTTCGAGAATGCTGTATGGCACGAGGCCTAGTATCAAGAGTCCAGCCATCGTGTAGATCTTGATATCTGTCACGAAGACGGGGCTGAAGCTGAAAGCCGCTGCCAGTCCTATGCACTGGGCCATATAGTAGACAGCGAACGGAGCTTGCCAGTCGTACGTGAACGTTGTTGCCAAGTATGCTTTGTAAAAAAAAAGAAAATGAACTATTAGTCATTTTTATTAACATTTTTAATATATATATATATAGTAACAATAATAATATTTTTTTTACATTTAAATATATAAATAAATATATTATATTCTTAGAATGCTACCAAATAGCAGTCAAGTATGTCACAGACAATTTCTACGTCATAATGACGTCAGAAGTTAATGGGAATTTGAAACCATAAACTCCCCTATATAGCAATTTTAGAAGTCATTGTTAAGTGGAAGTCACTTCTGAGATATCTGGACTACGATATAGTAGCACTCAAGATAAACAGGTTTATATACTACATGGCAGTACTAGAACACACTATCTTGTTCTACGAACGAATTAAGGATAATATATATCATTTGGAGCATGCTGAGGCTAATAACTCAATTACCATTGATGTGTTGTACTCAGGATTAGAATTGATCTAAGTTAAATACACCGTCGAGATATATTACTCCCGCTTTCGATGAGCTAAAACAATACATTGTACGGAAGTTGAAAGTGTAGCCAGATTGGCAGGGTAAGTGTGAAAGAATAAGTGTAGTCTATATCTAACAATTTGACGTATTATCTTTTAAACACTGTCATGTATGATTATAAATAAAGTTTAATATTTCGTGGCCTCGAGTTTCTTATAAGCAAAGTCTTTTGAATCCCATTAAAAGCCTCTTTACATTGAACAAATAAATACTGTTGCAGTGCATATTCTTACTAGTGTGATGGTAAGAACTCTGGAGATAATTTTAATTTTACAAGAAATTTTACTCTTGCCAATTTTATCTCGGAAGGCTGGATGTAGATTTCCGGAAAATGAGTTCTTAGCATTCTTTTCAACGAAATCCATCTCCTCTTTTTCTTCTTCGGTGATTACTGTTTGTTTTCCCCAAGTTTTGAGCAAAAGGGTTGCCAGCAAAAACAGTAATGAGTTTCTCCACTGGTTTGGACAATGAGCTACGAGCAAAAACCCGCGTCAAGTTATGTTATCTAATGCATTGGGCCAATCAGCTACGAGTCAAGCGTAGAAATGGTGATAGCATATTCTCGTGATCACGGAATATCCCAATTTCATTGAAAATTAACTTTATCAGGGTAGAAAAATTAAATGGTACGTGTAAGTGAGTAAGGGGAAGCTGTCTTGTGGGTAAATGTTATCCAAGTATGAAACATCAAAAATATGGATGCAGGTAAATTTTATGCGTGTTTTAATCAACTTTCTGACGTCATAGTAAATATCTGATTCTTTTACTTTTACCAAATGAGTGCTAAATTGACTATAAAACACTAAAATACTATTATTCTATGGATTTTCTATACGTTGCAAGTCCGAGATTGTGTACCTTTCATTAGAAATGACTAACGTTCCTCCTGGTTATTTTAACAGAATTCAAAAGTAACATTATTTTGCATTGAAATACAGTGTCTTAGGATAGAAGGAAAAGATCAGTGTGTTACTAACAAAAACAAAATTCCCATTCATAATCTCCACATAAAATCAGATAATACAAAACTGCTTGTGATCGTGGCTAGCAGCTCATAAACAACCTCTTAGGATTTTTGTTTAAATACGATGTTAAAGCGTGCTACTCAGTGATAATTAGGAGTTGCAATATAGATTTTTGATATTTGAATTTACAATATATAGTTTACTACGTATGCATATTTGTATCATTTCTTAATCTAATTAAATCTAGTAAATCCTGGAGTAATAGGTTGTAATACCGAAAACCTTTACCGTTGCATTTCCAACCTAACCATATAAGGATTTAAAACCAATGAAATGAAATCATGTTTTATAAACGAATCCCAGTAAAAGGAAATAATGTTTTTATGAAGAAACTTTGCGTTCTTCAGTATTTCTAATTAGAATTTTCCCTCATTTCTTAACCCTTTAACGGACAGAGGTTTCGGAGCGAAACCACCTGTTAAATTCTTTCTCTGCTTTTGAAAGACATAGGATGAACTTTTAGGTTTTTTATGTTTGGCATTTCCAACTAACAACAGAGAGTATACAAGAGCTCTATACTTCATTTGAAATATACGTGATTAAACTTACTTTCCCTGGAAAAGTCTGTAATAGGATTTTTTTTTCACTTGTAAACCCAGATAGATGTTTACCCAAACAACACTTATAAATTGTTTATGTTTGGTACGATCTACTGTCTTTCAACCCATGAGGGAATAAAACCGGAACCTACAGCTTAAGGTCGATTCCGAATTGCTACAAACATTCATACCTGCAGTGGGATTTTAATCCATAAATTACGGTACCTAAAAGCAGCGCTGTACTATATGACCATCGTTCGACTGCACACTGGTTAGGTTTTCTTTATTATACCCTTTTAGATAAAAGTCAGTGTTCCCGCAGCATAATTAAACCTTTAAAAAAGCATTTTCACCTCGAACAAGGGGTTGGATTTTGCATTTTAACCACCCCTCAAATTCCACTCCCTCAAAAAATGTAAAAAAAATGCATTTACATTTATAAAGTTCATAGATACCATTTATGAACTAATTTCATTAAATCCCAAAGAATTTATGATAGTGATCTTTACAGGGTTAAACAAATACACAATTCTTTTAGATTTTAGAAGCTCAGCATAAAATAAATGTTTAAGTTTCATTCTTATTAGCATTTATTTTAGATTCTAACTATTGAAATTACTCAAAAACGTGTATCCTTGATTAATGTATCAACTGGAAGCTATCAATAACCTTTTTTTTTATAAAAAGCTATATTACTCTCTTACAGAACATTACGATATAGATTTTACTTTAAAAATTAAATTTTATTAGATTGAAAAGATTTCTAGTATTTGATTCGAGATTTAAATCAGTTGTATGTGATTTCAAGTTTCAGTATTGTACGCCCGAAAGATTTTATTTTATTTTACTCCGTGAACATATTTGCATATTTTTAAAAATATTATGTTAGGTTCGTAAAGATTATATAGTTTTGAAAATTCTATTTTCTCCCATTTTCCTAAATTTCTTTTACAAAAAATATTTTTCGAATTTTAAGGGAAGTACTCTGAATTTTCTCGAAGGTAAATTGAATAGAGGTGGCAGTAAGAAACTGTTAGATATCTTTTGAGCAGATTTAATTACATACTTTCTTAAAATAGTAAGAACAGTACCATTACAAAATGGATATAGCTAAGAAAATAAGTTGTGCGAGATTGTTCATTTAGGAAGTATTATAATATAAAACAACTTTCTCAATATACAGTCAATCTATAAGCATATAGTTTGTATATTTTAATATAAATCGCTAAAAGTAGGTATAAATGGCAAATAGTTGATTATTTGGCCTCTGTATTTTTCTCATCTATATTTAAAAATTATTCTTGAGGAAAAAGTAAAAAAATATAATAAATATTTTAATTTTCAAAAATACACTTAAATATTTAATGGGAATTCGTATTTTAATAATCACCCAACCCCAAAAAATATGGGATATCATAAAGTAAGAAATAAATATAAATAAAACTCGTGTGTCTGCATTCTTAAATAAATTTGTTAAACTATTTGATTCTTCAATTACCCCAACATTGATGAATAATGGGATATATAAGTCTATATATTAATAAGCTTTTCTTTATAAGAATTATTCTTAGAGTTAGTTGAATGTTTTTATAGTTTTAACAAAACTATACTGCTTCTTTTTCTGTAAATTATTTTCAGATTTCCGGATTAAAAAAAATTATATATTTAACAACTTTTAGTTACTTAATTTTTTAATTATAAAAAAAGGTAAAATGTCTTTGATCAGGTGCATGGTGTTCAATCCATTATCTTACCCTTTCTTAGTCGGGTCAAGTATCACACTTTCAACATTTTTGTGACCGTACAGTTTATAAGCCCTACAACGAGGAGGAAAATTGTATTGTTGAAATTAAATTCCTTACGTTTTCATTGATGAAAGACTCTTTGCTATTGGTGACAGTTATTGTATAACATTATTTACACTCCAGGCGCTTTGCATCCGATATATTGTCACGAAGATTCGAATGAACATACCTTTTAACTTAACAGAAGAATTTATTGAAGCTAAATAGCAACTTTACAAGATCGAGAAGTTGCCTACAACTAGTGGGTATCAGCGTTTATACCCGAACAGAATATTCGAGAAATAACTAATTTACATATTAAAGAAAGATCTAGAATATTCAAGAACATAAGGAAACAATAAATAACATTTTCAAATTAAAAATCCGTACTTTGGATAAACTGCCATGGCAAGTATCGAACCCACAATCTTCGGGTATGGATCGCGTGCTTTGACCATTCGGCCACTGAGCTCGTTGGCTAGTCTTCTTTATGCGGTAATATACATATCGCAGTTTCAAATCATTCGTAAATTTAATAGGATTTAAACAAATTGTATTGTTGATTTTGATACTCGGTTTCACATCTTCTACTCTTGGGTTTTACCTAACTTTTGTTTCCTTTGTTCAAATAAGAATACAATGTAAGTATAAAAAAAGTACTGAAAAATTTACATAGAACATGAAACGAAGTAACGAGGTATATGTTTAAAATAACTGTTTAATTACAGCAAAATAAATTATTCTTTTTCTTTTAGGAAACAAGATTTTGGGTTATTGTGAATATTAACAATCAAAATAATTTAAAAACAGGAAGAGAATTAAAACGTCTCAGATAACACATCTGATGTATGAATAGTGTATTTTCTTCTCACACTACTGCATATTTTATTGATAAAAACTTTTGATTCAATTTATTGACGTATATTACGTCATTCTAGTATTTTACTTCCTGAGCACATCAAAAATCAGGCTTTATTTTCCGCGGAAATGTTGGTTTCTTTTGTAACTGATCTAATATTTTTGACTTTTCATTAAAACTTGATCCATCTAAATCTTCATTTTTATCATTGAATGAAAATTTATGTAATGTTTTAGAATACTTCTGATCATTTAAACCTAAAAAAATGCTTTATACGCCTAAAAAATCTCTAAAATTACAAAAACTCAGAGCGAAGCGAACTACTTACAATATCAGGTATTATGTATCAGATATATACAACACAGCAAAAGGATCGACAGAAACTATTTTCCGGGATATCCCAGAAGACCTTGAGTTCGAAAGATTCTAATCAAGATCGTGAGATTTCCCCATACGTTGAAAAAGAATGGATTTCAGAACTCTGTGTCTCTGAAATATAACGAACACGACGGAATGTTAATAAACCAGTCAGGTATTTCAGATATCAAACACCAGTTCTGAAAGGTTTGAAAATAATACCTATAAATGCAATCATGTGCGTAACTAAAGTTTTAAATACGAGGTTTGTGGCATAAGTCATGACAACTATTTTTTTCTTGTAGATATGTGAACGGTAACACAAACGTATATGTGTCGCGTGGAATTTCTGCAGGTATAGTGTGCATGCAGAACAACAGATGGCTCTGTGATAGCTGGTAGTAGTACAGCGAGGGCTGTGAAATTTTTTCATGAGTGTTATGGGAGATGGATGTAACACGTGTTAAGCAGATCACTTGAATCTAAATACCCATTCTCCAAGGGAGAAATGCAATGGAATATCACAGTAAATTAATGGAAGCCTTTGGTAAGAGTACCCTACCATACCGTACAGTAGCACGGTGATAGGAAAGCTTCATCAAGGACATGTGCCAACCAGTGATGAGCAACACATGTTACTTCCATCTTGCACGACCTACAGTTTTATATAATGTCTATTGAAGTAAATTTAACTTTTTTTCCTCAACATTTTTTAGGATTAAATGGGATACCTCGTCGGTATTCAGATTATCCTGATGTTTTTATTTTTTGAAATATAGTATCTTCTATAGGATCATTGTTATCTTTATTTGCTGTTGTGTTTTTTATGTATATTGTTTGAGAAGGAATAGTAATGAAGTCTTTTAATTATAATGGATATTATGTATCTTCTTCTTTAGAATGAATGAATAATATTCCTCCTTTAGATCATACTTATAATCAGCTGAATTTATTAATTAAGGGAAATACTTTTGCCAACTTGAGGATCAATTTTATTTCAAAATGGAGTTTCTTCTGTTATAGAACATTTAATTTTTTTTCATGATCATATTATGATTGTAATAATTATAATTATAGTTATAGTTGGGTATGTATTAGTAAATTCTTGTATTAATAAATTTTATAATTTAAATATATTTCATGGGCAAGAGTTGGAAAGAATTTTAACTGTAATTCCTGCTGTTTTCCTTTTGTTTATTGCTTTCCATTCTTTAAGGTTATTATATTTAATAGAAGAAAGATAATTGTATGATGTAACTATTAAGATTATAGGACATCAGTGATATTGATCTTACGAATATAGAGATTTAGGATTTAAGTCTTTTGATTCTTATATATTAAGAGATAAGGAAAGAATGTTTCGTTTGTTAAATGTTGATAATTCTTTAGTTATTCCTTATAATACTGGTGTTCGAATAGTAATTTCGAGTGTTGATGTAATTCATTCTTGAACAATTCCTTCTTTAGGTGTTAAGGTGGATGCTATTCCTGGGCGTTTAAATCAATTATCTTTAATATTTAATCGAGTAGGGGTATTTTCAGGTCAATGTTCTGAAATTTGTGGTGCGAATCATAGATTTATACCTATTATAATTTTAGTTGTTCCTCGTATAGAATTTTTAATGAATTGATTTGTTTAAGATTATGTGGCCGATGGTAGGTGTTAGTCTCTTAAGACTTAATTAATAATAATAATAACAATTTGTCAAGTTGAATTAATTCCTCAATTAATACGTTTTTATTGAATAAATCCTATCACAGTCCTTGGTGCGCTACTCTCAGCTATCACAGAGCCATCTGTTGTCCTGAATACATACTATGCTTGCAGAACTCCCACACGACATATACATTTGTGATCCGTTCACATATCTACAAGAAAAAAAAATAGCTGCTTATGTCACAACTCTCGTATTTAAAAGGTAAATATTTTGTGAAGAAGCTAGCACGCTATTTTGACCTTATAAATTATGTATGTGTCTTTAAATGAAAATGTTTTGTCATTTGTAAAACATTCCTGTCACGGCTTCCAAAACCTTACTTGTAGTCATGGTCTCCCACACAGCGTTGCAGAGTCCCCATCCTGCGGCTATGACGTAAAACACAGCTACGTCATCGCTGACAGGTGTCCATAGCCAGAGAACCATGAGCAGGCCAGCGTGGCACACTAGAGCAGCCACCATGATGGTAAGTCGACTGATGTGCCTGAAGAACTGGTGAGCAGCAACACAGCCCAGCGTCGTCGTAGCACCGAGACACAACATGGTGTAGCCTACAGCTTCCAGGCCCAGGGCACAGCTGACATAAGACTAAGGGAAAAAAGAAAATTCCAATTCAAAATCTATTATTTACATTTTTAAGACAATAAAGTTATATTATGCTAACAAAAAATAACACTTGGTGTGTTTTATGTAGATTTTAAGTGACCAAATATCAGATATCTATTTTACATTTTGAACTTATTTTCTACAATTATTTCTTAGCATAATTAAAAACAACAACAACGAAACTTTTTTCCATTAAAATGAGAATAATCTCAGTAATAAACACTATGAACTGGTAATTAGTATAGATTAACTTTAATGGTTATTTTTCTCGTAACTTTAGCTTTTATCATTAATCGATAGATTTATAAAAAAAAAATAAGTAACAAATCTGTTTGAAATTGCCCACATTTAAATATATATATGGTCTTTATATATAAAATGTATCAATTTGAAGAAAATTATTCCAATACAAAGATAAATTGGGAAAAAAAAATGATAGACTACAAAAAGTTAAGTACAAATTTGGTTAATTTCTGGCATATTCTCTATGAATACTCAAGCATTTGTCATTTTATACCGTCTTTGAGTAACTATTAATACCAGTGATGTGAAAGAGATTCTAATGTTGCTTTAGTCCCTATAACCAGTTCTTTACTTCAGAAAAACGCTGTATTAAATCAGTCCTGTCACACACAGGTCATTTAAATTGCTCCAGAAGGTGCTGAGTTGTACCTTAAAGTGGGTTGTTGTTATGATCTCAAAAATTCAACATTTCTCTTATTTTGTATGGCTTTTTGCACTCATCGATAATTTGATAATAAACCGCGACATTGATCGTATCTCTTGGTTCCATAAAAATTACAATCAAAATACCTTTTTCTCCCAAAACATACGTAACTAAAACCTTCGTTGACGAGGAATTGCTTTAAATTATTTGATTTTTTTGGTGCGATGCCTTTCGAAGAGTATATAAGAAACTTAGTCCACAGATGCAGTTATAATATTCGAAACTTCCTGGTAATTAATTTGAAAAGTAATCCCGTTATTACTTAAATATTAGTAACAAATTAATTTAGTTCCATACCCTTGTCTTTGTTGTAAGGTCCATCGAAAGTTGAAAATTATAAGTTATCGTTGACAGTTTACTTTAAGTGGTTTCGTTTGGTTTGAAGCGCTACAGCCTACGCTTTGTAACGCCAGTCACTGTAAATGACGTGGCTAGTATGTATCATAAATACAAGTATTCATCTAAGGAACTGCTCTAGATGCGTACTATCTCAATTTTCTCAAAGACTACTTATTTCTCTCAATAAATATCGCGCTAATGGAAGACAGGATCATATTTTAACAATATTAACATAACTTTAAAACAAAATTAAAATCCAAACACTACTTTGAGTGATCATTTATGTGTGACTAAAATAATTAATCATGTATATAGGAGGTTTACACCCAATTTACACTAAATCCATTTGGTAAATAGTAGAGAAACTGAAGATTATATATTATAGATTATTACTTCATGGAAGTTTAAAATAATTATTATAGTGCTGATAAAGAATATTTTCATGTATGCATGAGAGTATCATATATGCATATGCTTGAAATATATCAAAATTATTACAATTTAATATATCTTAAAAATTCTACTCCCATTCTGATTCTTTCAAATATATTTTCCCAGCGACAAAATGCCTTAGTTAAAGGAGTACCCTAAACTTAAAATTCTTCCAACACATTTTCTAAACATTTCTCTGCAATACATGCAAATTTTCTGTCCACTCACCGCATTTTTCCAGGTGTTGCTGGCTCAATTTTTCCCGTCTAAGTTCCATTTTATTGTTAACAACGTCGTCTAAGCCACTTTCTATTGCGAATTCATTTCAGCGACTCGCTCTGGAGTCCTACCCTGTTCCAGCACGTGTGTCGATGATTATTCTACCTGCTGCCTATAATCGACTGTGACCCACATGACGTTCTCTTCAAAATTTAAGTTCTATTCGGACTTGTGCTTTCCTTCAACGTGCCACGACTTCAACGTCTTCAAATCTAGCTTCTTGGGTTTCTCCTTGCCCAGCCAAGTAAATACAATTGGGGCTTAATTATTTCTAACCAGCGAATTTTTTTTCACCTTGGTTACATGCATGCATATGGAATGACGCGTTTTCAACACTGGTACATAATTTAAATTTGTAAAATAAACAAATAAATAAATTTAGTAATAATAATAATAAACAATTGGTGTAGTCTGAGTGTGAATACTTCGTGTGTTAATAAGAACTAATTACTTTAAGGATCACAAATAATCTTACAAAAATAAATTATTAAAATATATTATTATTAAAATTATATTTGTATTATACTATTTTCACATAATGGCAAAATATTTTTGATGAAAATACTAATTTAAAATATATCTTGAAAAGCAGTAGTTGAGACGCGTCATATGTAATATTAAGTTATTAAAAGTCAAAGCCAGAGCACATTTACTCTATAATGTACCAGCATAAAACTTATGATTCCTCTTAAGAGAAGAGAATAGATGAAATTAAAACAATTTTCGTAAGTTAATCTTTAAATATTCTAACGATCCAAGACAACGTCACGAACCCCTCTACTGACGAATGGATAAGGATGAATTCCCTCCCCCTTCTAATAATTATTTCTTCAAAATACGTAATTAGTATCTTCATATTCCAATTTTTAGAATAGTTATTTAAAAGAGAACACGTATTATATGAAGAATATTTAATGAAGGTAATCTATCTGAAAGAAATCATATAGAGGTGCAGTTAATTCTTCTTTTTCTATTTGAAGGTATTTTAAATATTTCAGCCACCATTTCAGTATTAAAACTACTTTCTTAGATTAAACTTTGGTCGTTCATGTTTCATTGAAATACTCCCCTGTGGATGATTTTCCATACCATTTATATGAAATACTAAATCTGCCTTAAGTTTGTCACGATTTAAAATATTGATTCTCTCTCGCCTGAACTTTACCTCGGTTAAGTAAATTAATTAAAAGTAGTACAAAATAAATTTTCAACAAACTTCTTTAAAATATATGTATATACATCAAGGTCTTATATTTCGATTACTATTTATCTAATCTTTCAAAATTAATAATAAAGGGAGAATGAAAGTTTCGTCCGTAAAAATGTGTTGAGGGGAATTAAAAAAAATCTTTGTGTTTTATTTTGTCTTCGAAAAATTACTAATTATTAAAAGTATATAAAACTTACCATAAAAGCGGTATTTGGTGAAGTTTTGCGAAATGTACTTGTAATTTCATTTCTTGCTATTCAAATGCACTCCTAGTTATTCCAACGTATTATGAGGTACCTTAAATTTTGCTTACCGATTAATGACTAGCATTCTTTTTTAGGGGCAGCTAAAGTATAGCAGAATTTTATGCTCTTATTTCGAAATAAGTTTCCCTTTTCAGCGATGGTAGAGGATTGTTCTATACACAATATTCGAAATTTTTTCGACTATGAGCCACGGTAACTCATTCAACAAAGGCAGCAGTGTTGTAACTGAAGGGTTTGGATTTGGGGCACTAACTAACATAAGATTCACTAAGGGTTCGTTAAGGGGGAACGGGGCACGTAAAATAGGTTCATGTCACACTGTCGTCCAAGTTCTCAAACAATACCTCTGGGGGTGGAAAGCCAAGAATGGGGATCTTCCTAATCCCTGCTGATAAATTATGAGTACCCAATATTACTTGCGCCCGTAGCATTTCGTAAGCTACACGTGGTCCTTGGGTAGTGCTTAATGAGTAACAGCTTCACAGGAATATTTGGAATAAAAAATATATGTCTGTATTTTCATCTTCATTGGAAAAAAACTTTTTTTCTAATATTTGCTGTTATTTATAATTTCTTTCATTTGGATCGTTATTTTGGGATTTTTAGAGCCTTTCACGCAACTCTCTTGATAGATACATAAGATGAAACAATTATAATAAAAATTTTATTTCTTATAAAAATCAACCCTTTCGGAGGTCATGTTATGGATATTTCCCCCACCACCATGATCTTACGAAATACACCTGTTGAAAGCAGAAACCCCATTAAAGACCAGCTAACTAACCGTATAGTATTACTCGTCATTTAATTGACGGATATTTCACTAGATAAAGCAAAGGCCTTCCTGATAAATACCAATGAAAGCGTTCTTGTCTGAATGATGTAAGTTTACTTAGTGCAGGAAGTGATAAGTCAAAGATAGTTTCCAACTGCAGTCTATATAGTAAATGTAGCAGATAAATAGACCCAAGTAAAGAGTACCATCTACATGTGTACAGAACGTAATGTATCCTTGACCATTGCAATATGCTTTTCACCATTCCATGGCAAATAGTTACAATTATATTTAATTTCCCCTATCACCATAAAGGGTTACAAGGCAAGCATATTTTCCACGTATTGAATTTACACTCAAGAGCCAAAACAGTATGACCACTATTAAATTTTTAATGAACTCGCATGGATGACGTGGAAGGCACGTGATCAGGTGGAAGTGGTATTTAAGTGCTGCTGGAGAGTCTGAAAAATCATTCTTTCATTTACTTTTGTGTGTGTTGGGAAAAGCTGCGGATCTAAGCGATTTTGATAGAGGGCAGATTGTAATGGCTCCAAGGCTCGGAACAAGCATTTCCGAAACTGCACGACTCGTATGTTGTTCGCAATCTACAGTTGTTAGTATTTATGCAAAGTGGATAAATGATGGTGAAACCAGCAGTAGACGACATGGTGTTGGACGTCCACACGCTATTAAAGAAAAAGGTCGTCGGAGACTGTCTCGCATGGTGAAGCAAAACCGGAGCCAGACAGTGGCTCAACAGAAAACCTAATACAATGTAAGACCAAGTAGAATAGTATAAAAAATAAAATATTTGATCAGAATTATAGCAAATTACATACATCATAAAATACAAACGGCATTATTAGAATAATAATTAAATGCTATCTTTACGTACGGAGATGATTTGATAACTGTATAATTAAATAAACTATGAAAATCGAAAATTCTTTAAATTTTATTAATTCTCTAAACGAAAGCATGTGTTTTGCTTGCATTTCCTTCATTAAAAACAGCTTTTAAAATTCTGCCTTAGAGATGTGTGAATATTTACACAGTTCAGAAAAAACAAGACATAGTGCTATAGGTAAAATGACTGATTGGAATATTGCAGAGTTTCTAAAACTAAAACAATGTCAAAGGTGTAGAATGTCTGGATAAAAATTTATTCCCTTCCATGTTTCCTGAAATGATGAAATAATTATATGCATAGACGAGAACAATCTTAAAGAAGGCATAAACGGCTAAATATATCTCCGTATACCCATTACGGAAATATATTGGGATTATCATAGTAAATAGCATAATATTTTCAAAAGGCATATGATTTATATGAAACTTAATTAGAAGTACGAGGCACATAGTGCTAGAGAAAGTGTGCATAACTAAATGAGTAACGTAATCTTTTATGCACTTTATATTTTCTAAATGTTCTGTAGATCTCTTGAGATACGATTAAAGAAAATGGTAGAAGAATTAATGTCTTCATGTCTTTCGCTTAAATAATTTGGTTAGGAATTCCAGGTTATCAATTTCCATTGCCCTTTGAATTTATCACATGGGAAACATTAAGTAAACCATAAATAAACAGCTATATCACTTGGATACTAGAATTATAAGATTTTCTAAGACGTCTTAATTTGAAAATACATGAATTTAACTATCTAAATATACTAGTAAAATAGTTACAAAAAATATAAGGATTCAAACAGTTTGAACGTTTGTTTAATATAAAGTCTATATAACATGCCAACCGGTAGGCATTAAAACATAAACATGTAGAGTTTACGATTCCTTTCCCCGAAAAAATAATTTTGGATTTTTATATGAGATAAAAATATAACGGATTAAATGCTTTTTTACATATAACCATGGGACCAATTGGTTTACAATTTATTGCTGTATCACAAGAAATTCGTTCATTTATTTTTCATCGGGATAAGATTCAGAAACTAAATCCGTTGCTTATTCAAGATATATAAGTTAGCATGTAATAATGCCTTAATGGTACGGTTTCAGGTAGTTTTCTAGAAAATTTACTATATCATCGTTGGAATATCTCTATGAAAAAGAATGCTATTTAAATGTAATATCTAAAAAATAATACGTAAATTTGATTAGCTATAATAGATATTTAAATACAAGCAATTATTTAATATTTTTTTTATTAATATTTTCTTTATCTGATTTTAACTTATATCACAGTTTATTTAATTATCTAATTAGTATATATATCTCTCTCCTCATACACACACATTATATATATATATATATATACTTCCATTGTTGTATACGTCTATATGTTAACATATCACGCTAATATTCTATATGTATGTACCTATGCAAATGATAATGGTCAATTCATATGTTTGCACATGGATATATCCATGTAATAGTTTATACTGGAATATAACATTACATGTAAATTAATCTAAAATATGTATAGATGATTATATTTTGCGCAATAGCTGTAGGACAGTAAGCATAATCTGTGTATAGGTGGGAGATTCTAGGTCTATAAACAGCTCACTAGGCAGAGTGCAGCTCTTTCATTACAGTAAGTTTGCAATATATCTTTCAAATATTTTATTAATTATAAGGGACATATAATTGGAATTACGTGTTTGAATAAAAAATTCAAATTCATACAATATGCTATGCTACACAATACTTCATACAATATGCTTTATTAAATATGCTATGAAAAAATGCTAAACAATTAATAATTTTATACACTTTAATGAGTACAACTTAATTACAATGCGAATAAATTTATTATTATTCTATCAAATTTTGATTGTGAATTATTTAAATAAGAGATTCTGAACCTTTTATAAACCCCCCAATTATGCAAGAAGAAAAATTACTTGCATGATCATGTTTTATAAAAATTGATTTTACCAAATATTAACTAATAATTACACTAATGCTACTTAAGCGAATTGTAAAAAATATTATTGCTGCAGATTAACTAATATTTTTATTTTGCCTATTTATCTCTTAAGAATCGAAAAGTAGATATTACATAAAACGACCAGACATCTACCTATTGCAGAAAATACGTTCAATGAAATACGATTAAAATTTTTGTACGACCGAAATGCGGCCGGCGATGGAGTTCATAAGATTCAAAACAACAAATATAGCATTTATTATTATTAAGTTGTTGTTACTTTTGCCCAAGGACAAGCCAAGGACGTGGACCATTGGTTACTCGATATACAGTAAGGATTTTCGTTTTTTTATGAAGTTCTTGCTACAGTAAAAGAATAACTTCACTTAATAAGGGTACTCCTAATAAAGAAGCAGGGGCCAAGCAAAAGATAACTACGTATGGGCTGCCAAACCCCGAAGTAACGTTTGAGAACTTGGAAGACATGTTATTGTGGTTATTTCTTATGCCACTTAGGCAAACCAAGCCCGATTGAGTCTGCAGGCTCTCGTTTTAAGGCCAAGGGGTGCGCCTTTTCATTCAATGAACACCATTTAGGTGAAAGTACTACTTCGTTCAATTAGGTCCTCGTAATTTTGAAGCAGGAACCAAGCAGAAGACCCATAGACTTGGCCTTCTAAACTCCGAGGTATCGTTTGCGATCTTGGAGGGCATTGCGACCAGGAAGAGGCCCCAATCACCTTTTACGAACACTTAGAAATTCTAGGGTTCCGAACCCGCAACCGTTTAGTTACGAGAGCGTTGCCTTTACCAACTGAGCTACTGAGGCTCACACCACGCATTTGACAATCTAAAACTATACAGCAAAAAATATTGCTATTAAGTCTTTATGAAACTAAAAATTATCCAGTTAATAGGTTTTAAAAGGAACTACTGTACTAAAAAATGCTTATAAGCGAAATATTTTCAATAAAGAAAACAGACTTATTTCCTCGTCATTTAAAAATTGGTGAAATTTATTTTTTCTCGAAAATTAATATACATAATATATGTACCTTTAACGAAAACCTCGTATCTTACGAGGCTTGAGCTTAGACTTCCCAACCTTTCAGTTATGAGATCTCTGCCTTTGAGCTAAAGCGTCTCTTCTTTATTTTTTATAGATATTATTTGCATTTTTACATAAATTATTTTTACTGGACACCCACTTTGACAGTTTAAACATCCCACTTTTGCCTCTGAACCCACTGCCACCCCCATGGAAGTCTTCATTGTCCACTGGAGAGTGGTACGACCCTATTGGTAACTTATTGTTTAATCGAATATAATTTTATTTTGCTCTGTTTATTTTTGTATATGGCTTCGAACCGACACTGAACCAAAAATTGAAAACAATAAAAAAATTGTCATTTTGGTTGGAACGAAAAACGGAACTGAAGAGAAAAAAAAATATTAGTTTATTTTGGGTTGATATATCTTCATTTATTTTGTTACTGTAACAAACTCATCAATATTTTCTGCAACCGTCCAGTTACGAGAGCATTGCGACTGAGCTACCGCAGTTCCCACCATACATTTTACAATCAAAAATACAAAAATACTATACAGCAAAAAAGTTTGTTATTATGTCTTCCTGAACCTAAAAATTATCCAATTAATAGATTTTGAAATGAACTACTATACTAAAAAAAGCTTATAAGTGATATACTTTCAATAAAGAAAACAGACTTATTTCCTCCTCATTTGAAATTTGGGGAAATTTATTTTTTCTCGAAAATTAATACATGCACCTTTTACAAACACATCGAATCTTACGCGGCTTGAGCTTCGACTCCCAGCCTTTCAGTTACAAGATCGCTGCCTTTGAGCTAAAGCGTCTCTTTACTTTTTTATAGATATCATTTGCATTTTTACATAAATTATTTCTACTTGGCACCCACATTGACAGCTTTAACATCCCACATTTACCTCTGAACCCACTACCGTCCTCATGGAAGTCTTCCGTACCTACTGGAGAGTGGTACGACCCTATTGGTAACATATGACTTATGACTCAAGAGAATATCATTTTATTTTGAGCTGTTTATTTTTGTTATAACCAGGGCTTTAAACCGAAACTCAACCAAAAATCGAAAACCAGAAAAAAACTGTTATTTTGGTTGGAACAAAAAACGGAACTGAAGAGAAAAAAATATCAGTTTATTTCTGATCGATATGTTTTCAGTTATTTTTTACTGTAACCAACTCATGAATATTTTCTAATTTAACGTAAACCATATAATTATCGTCATAACATGTACATTGCTTCTCGATTTACCATTTTGATATTTACTAGTGTTTTTCTGTTTCAGTTTCATAATGGAATGTAACGATGTTTTGATAATGGATAAAAATGCCAACCTCATTCAAAACTAAACCGAAAATCGAAAACAATTATTTTTGTTTGAACGAAAACGGAACTGAACCCATATATTTTTGTTTAGTTGAACCATAGTGGAAACCGAAGGGAATGAAATTCAATTCGACGCCCTGGTTTTAATCTTATCGCACTTAAAAATTTCATTTTCGCAAAATGCAGTGCAGATTTCAATAAATATTTGCATAAGCAACTATTGCGCCATATTTTAAACCCCAATGTTTATTAGTTATAATTTTTTAGTATATAAGTGTCCCCCACAGTGGCGGACTAAGGCAAACCGGACCCTCGGCAACATTGTAATTCCGGGCCTAATTTTCAGTCACGACACATACTTTATGTTTAGTAGTTTGGTTTTAAAGCATATAATATGTAGTTTTATTTAATGATCGGATTAGACGAAAAACAAGGAAAAATAATATACATGTACAAAAATTAAATAAACATAATTAATTAAAATAAAAAATAAACGTAATTTATTAAAACAAACAATAATACTTAAACAAATATACCCAGATTGATTAGTTATATTGCCTTTTTTCTCACTGTGAATTCTATAATATCGTCAATTTGTTTACCATAATTAATATAGTTATTTTATAATTCTTTTTTTATATAAAGTAATGATAATCTATTTAAATTTTGTTAGCCTAATGTGGATCTTAAAAACAAATTTATTCTGGCCATTAATGAGAACGATCTTTCACCTATTGCATTGCTTATTGGAAGGGTTAAATAAATTCTCAGAATTATGTTTAAATTAGGGAATGTTGTAATAATATTATACTGAATAAACGACCATATGGGTACAGGCGAAATAATATTTTCTTTACTTAGTTTAAATCTTTAGTTTAAATCTTTTTCATGACATTTTAATTCCTCTATTGAAGAGTCACTAAAAAATTTAAGGCCTAATGTGGATCTTAATTTTTTTTTATTCTGGCCATTACTGAGAATGATATTTTACCGCTTGCATTGCTTATTGGAAGGGTTAAAAAATTCTCAGAATTATGTTTAAATTAACGAATATTGTAATAACATTATTTTCCTGAATAAATGACCGTAGAGGTACAGGCGAAATAATATTTTCTTTACTTAAAAAAAGTCTTAAATTGTAATACTTTATTTTTCAGTTCTCCTAAGTTTAAATCTTGTTCATATCATTTTAATTCCTCAATTGAAGAGTCACTAACGTCACTATCATGAAACATTGTTTTGAATTTATTGTTAATAGTTTTGATAAGCTCGATCGTATTTACACACATCGACACTGGCGGGCTTAGATGTATAAACACTGGAACGCTCGTCCACACTTGTCGACCTGATCAACGATTCAATCAACAATTAACGATTCGGCATAATTGGGAAACGTTTCAGCAATAATTATGAATATCAAGCTTTTCTGTTAAATAAAAATTAAAATTAAGTACCTAATTTTCGGGCCCCCGAAATTTCGGGCCTTAGGCACGTGTCTAGGTTGCCTAGACCTTAGTCCGCCCCTGGCACCACATGGATGCATAAGCACTGGAAAGCTCGTCCACACTTGTCGATTTGATCAACGATTCAATCAACAATCAACGATTCGGCATAATTTGGAAACGTTTCAGCAATAAATATGAATATCACGCTTCTCTGTTAAATAAAAATTAAAATTAAGTAAATAATTTTCGAGCCCCCAAAATTACGGGCCTTAGGTACATGCCTAGGTTGCCTAGGCCTTAGTCTGCACCTGGTAATCCATTTTAAAGCACACATAAGCGCATAATCATTTTTTTAACTATGTGTTACCTTAATAGTGAGAGAAATACTAAATCATGAACTAATGTTGGCTTTAAAAGCAAGTTTTATGTGTTTTTAAAAATAATTACTGCAAATCCTTGAACCTTATGATCCTTAATCACAAATTATTGCAAGAAAATGATATATGTAAACAATAATTTACCGCTGA